>QVRM01005925.1:0-190000 GCA_003439945.1 Dermanyssus gallinae | reverse complement strand
AATATAATCCGTAAAAAAAAAGAATCGACGTTTTTTTTTATAATTTGTTCGCCTTGGCCCGCCCTGGTACTTGGTTTTAAAACCTAGTCCCCTATTCTTAAAGTCGTTTTACAATCACAAATCTGTATAGCAAAAACAGCTACAGAGAACACGACCGTCCGTAGCGCAGGACTTTCGCCAATAGGAACCAACCAGACTATAGATTCCTACTTCTCGTGAAAACTAGCTATTCACACGCACATCTTTTGTAAGATTCCAAGAAGCAATTCCTTCTGTTATCTTCTACAACTTGTTTCTATCTATCTTATCTTAGCTTTATAGTTTCGTCCTACACTCTGAGCATGCAGATCGAGTGAGCCTATATCTGAACAAGCTCGAACAGTTGATAAAAATCGAAAAACACTTCCCACGCCTGAAGTGCTACTTAGTGAGACCAAATAACGGCCTTGCATATGAATCGCGTACAATAGTCACTGCTTGGGAATTGACAGCAATGATTTAATGTTATTCCGCTGTCCATATTTGCACCGTTAGTCAATAAAATCTATATCGTGAGAAGTCGTCCAAGCGCAGACTTCGAAGCTTTGCTTGGCTGCAGCCGTGCAAACACGATCTTCATTTAGTGGGTATTATGCCAACAACATCGGTATCGAATCCCACACTACCCGCTTTGGGTGTGCGTAACAGCATTTTTCCCTCTCACCAAAAAAAAGTAGTAATTTCATTGAAAGCTGCTACTTCAGTTCAAATTCGTTGTATTAATTCACCTCACACCATACCGGATGTCACCGGACTTGAATATTAGTTAGTGGATTACCAGGCTTTTAGTGTTTATGAGGTTCCCACAGTATCCAGACGATCGAGTGTGTGCAATCTAGATTTGTGTTCCTAGGCTCTATAAAGAAACGGATTCCTAAACCCATGACTGCCAATGGCCAATGAGTGAGCTAACAACGCCACAATGTAGGTCTGCCCTTTTCACTTGTAGCGACGGTATCGGTATAGACCGATCAGTTCCGGCACGTTCGACCGCCGGCAACACTGGGCCGAGGTTCTATCGACAATTGGCTGGACGACGAAAACTGGCAACACGCGTATGCTACGAGCATGCAAATCGTTGTTTTGAACCGACTTAGTAAGTAGATTCATGTTTGTAGTCCGAAATAAAGTTGTCTTGGAGTAGCACGTTATATAAATGTCGTTGCAGCCGTAATACAATCGAATCCGACCCAATAAAACTTAAATTAATCTAGTCGATTGAGCCCTGTATCACTAATAATAATGTTTAATGATTCGTAATTAAAAGACGTTGTTCCAGAATTGATGCACATGCATCGGCGACGCTTCCAGAGCAAAATTAGACATACAGAAGTCATAACTCGCTATACTGAAGGGTGTAAATATGTTACTTTCACATCAAGTTTTCTTCCGCTGTAGTGAAGAGCTGCTACCTCTTAGCCGTACGTAGTCTTAAATGCTAGCTAGCTACCCACTCTTCCAAACGCCAGTTACGGCCATTTCATAGGGTAGCCTGCGTTAATTGATCGCTAAACTGCTGACCGTATTTCACAACTAAAAAACATGCTACCTTCCATGTTTCCTGTTCGCAATGTTGTGTAGCGAAACACGTATTCCGCCTAAAACTGCTCAATATGTACATAGATATAAAACGTACAAACACATCGGTGTAATCATGCCACATATTTTCCTGTGGAGTCATTCACTGTGGAGTTCGGGCAATAGAGAGAGGCCTGGTATTCGTTGGCAAACGTGCTAAAAGGTCAGCGTACCTGCCCAAGGTCAATGGTAAGGTTGACCTCGTTGTACTTGGGGCTGCGTGAAAGCGGCGGGCTCTGCCAGAATTTGTGGTTGTTCTCGATGGCGTAGCGCGCCGGATGCGATTTACGCGGGTCGTTCTTGTCGCACACATCACAGAGTTGGCCTTGTAGCACCTGCAATTTGGTCCAGACATAACCACCAGATCGGTCATGTGCTTCGGCTATGCTTCGTCCCGTCACAAGCAGCTGCTATTCTATATATATATATATATATATATATATATAGAATAGCAGCTGCTGAAGGACCCCATACCTGTCCGAGGATGTATTCCTGTCCCATGTTGGTTTCGCCGAGTATGCAGTACTCCTCGTTTTCGGCCCCGTCGCCGCAGGTGGCCGATGCCCAAATGTTTCTGCCTTCGGCCAGATTCAGCAGGTTCGGTGACAGCGCACTGCCGTTGTGTAGCTGAGCGTCGGCAACGCATGGTAGCAGCTGGAGCGTCAACAACAATGTTACCACAACACTGCAACCAGCAGCTGCGAGACGTCCTCGTCTATACGGCGGGTGTCCTACAAACACGCCCTGCCTAGCGTGCGCACACGCAGGACGACGCTCGGACGCTACGGATGGACGCAATGAGCATGCTGGAGCCGACAGAACACGGCCGGATCGGCGGCGGCGTCCAGCGAAAAGGTTGCCCCGCGACGTGGAGCTCATGGCGGCTCGCTGGAGAATGACGAAACGGCGGCGCGTCGACACAGAGGGAACCTCTTTTCCTTCTCGGGCAGGGAAGGAACGAACCTCTTCTCCCCTGGCTGACCCGCGTGCATAGAGCCCCGCAGCAGCTGCGGCAGCGGCTGCGTCCATGATGGTTGCGGCGGTGGCGGTGATGATGGTGCCGGTGTTGGTGCTGGTGGTGGCGCATATCCATCCATTCCGCTCTCCAGCTCTGTTGGCTTCTTCTTGTTGGCTTCGCTTGATTCGAGACGCTCAAGACGCCGGTCTAACAGCCAGATGATATCGTTGCTGTACTAGTAGTAGTAGTAGTTGTTATTGTTGTTGTTGTTGTTGTCGTCGTCGTCGTCGTCTCGCCGGCGAATCCAGCGGAGAACCCAGCAGCAATTCCAGGGTGCCGGCGCAAGCTAGCACCGATCAGAAAGACTTAGAAGTTGAACGAGGAGAAGGAAGGGAAGAAGCACAGGAACAGTCAGAACATATCTGTGTATTCTTCGTGTAGCTTGAATAGGAAGAACGACCGGCGTAGCGCGTCGATACTCTCGGAAAGTCTAGCGCAGTGAATGGTTGCCGAGCTTTCGTCTAGGATAAATAAAGACAAATAATACGTGTTTATTATACAAATATACTCGTTTATGGACGACCCACTTACACTGAGCATGCTTGACATTTTGCAAGCATCATTTCATGTCGCGCCGGTAGAACATTAATAAAAACCTAATAGTTACGTCCTCAGCTGCCGCCGCGTGAGATTCGGTCACTTGACTCAAGAGTCTCAGCGCCTAGAATAAGAAGCGCCTAGAAAGTTGAATTGCTAAGCAGGAACGTACCTATAAAAGGCGTAACTGTTACACTATAGGGTTTAACTAAAGCGTCGAGGAGGATGTCCAGCACCAGATAAATGCTTCTGTGTACTACTGTGTACTAGCCTTACTACGCAGTACCTGTTCGATGCCAACAATATTACAGAGCGAACGTACGCTTCTAAGTTGTGTTGTGCCGGTTCAAATTGGCCACGGACTCCACACCCGTGTGTGGTAGAACGTACTTGACGAAAGATATGTTGCCCACGATGTTTCTGACGTTCCTGATACCACACCTGTAACCTGCTGGAGAGGACGATAAGATCCCTTAGCTAAAACAATTTGCACTCTTCTTTAACGGAATTAGAAAGAGGGAGATACCTAAAGTCTGGCGTGTCTATTGAGGCACTCAGATATCCCTCAAGATCAAAATACCTATCGTTGCATCGGAGCAATTCAACTTTAGAGGAACCCGTGATACAATTCACGTTCGTTAGTTAGAAAAGAAGCGAGCAGTGGAACAACCCAATGTACAAATCTGTACGCAGTCTTTATTGACCCTCGTTATCTGCTGGTTGAATCATTCCAACGGACAGGTGCGGGTGGCTCTCTCCTGGGTGTCATAGCAAGTACTTTTTATGAGGACATTTTATTGGTAGATCGGAAGCGTGGTGTATCGGATATTAAGCATCGTGTGGGAACTTCGCAGAACGTCTCGCTAAGCTGCGTCTCGTGCCCCTCTCGTCGCCGACCTTGTTAGTTGCGTCCGACAAGACCACAAAAAAGTCGTGGTGGTGACGTAAGCAGATGACATCGTGCTTAGGTGTCATCAAGCGCATTACCACTACAAAGATAAACATTCAGAAGGCAACATCCATGTAATTCAGATGTGGAGGTCAATTAGCTGGCTGCCAGATACATTATACGGCCAACCGTTGAAGTTTGTTAACTTTTCCTCCTATCTTGGCCTTCGGGTCCATAACAGAGGACTACATTCACGGCATCTTATGGAAATAGGACGGACGGATCTTGTTTCGCATAACAGTGAAGTCTAGAATATCTGAACGGTAATGACCGTTTTCTCAGCGGTGAGGATCTTCGTGCTTAAGATTGCTCTGTGGGTTAATGTATAGTTCCGACGCGGTGTAGAACCACCTCAAGCAGGCGAATTTCAATCATTTTGAGAGACGCTTTTCGTAGTATATAAAGCGAGTGCTTTTTTGTCGATGCGGACAAGAATCCGCTTTATATATCTTATGCCCACCTATGGAAGCTGAGCTACAGCTATAGTTAGGCTAAATATGCCCTACGAATGTTCTATTTCGGAGTGGGCAGCTAACGTCGAATAGGCAAGACGGGAGGTCGGGACTTAGAGCGTATTCAATGCCTTACACCACTGGCCTGGTCCTGCATATGACAGTGGCCACGTATAGACTAGGTACCTAATGCATGGTCGTCACCACCTGGTATGTCCAAAGGCCGCCATTCACAAGGAGTTGTTTCACTTGTGTTCCTGTCGGTTGTGCCTGCTGAGGTGTGCCAAGTACCATGCAGTGGAATGCGCAGCAGTGGAGCACAAATCGTTGCACTACTTCTCTCGCCGGAGGGATGAAGGAGCTACAGCAGGACAACTTTCTCAACTGGATCTACTAACAAAATCAACAACAGAGAAGAGTTCACGCAGATCTATTGCTCATGGTTGCTCATTGTAACGCTGTGTATTTAGAACGGAACGTTGGATGCCGAATGCACCGACACTACTACTGCTAATAGCAAAATTTCAGTTACTTATAGAAATCGGCATTTTCGGCAGCAAATATAAACAATACCTGGTCGGAGACGGGATATACAAATGTACGCAGACGCTCTACGCGGTTTTGGTCAGCCCTTGTAGTGGTGTAAATGTTCCATGCTACCAAAAGAGTGGCGCCATAATTTATCACTAGGTAAACATCTGAACGTGTGACTCAAGTAGCAAACATTGGTCGTTAAAGTACCTGACGTCCGTACGCACTTCAATCCTCATTCGCTAATACGTAGGTTGAAAGCGCTGCAAAAGTTGAACTGGACAACTATTGCTGAATTTCCCGTGTATGAACGGTTGGTGAAGTCTTCCTGCTAACCTGTCACGACCAACTGGCGGTCGATGTTCGTCAGTAGCCCTACGTATAGCTCTGGTTGCGTACGTTACGGACAACTGCACCGGGGCAACGGGAACCGTTCTCGTTCGTACCGTAATGTAAGTAACCGATCCTCGAAAATATTGGCCATGTTCAGTCCGGCATCTTGCCTTGGGATGTCACAGGCTTGACGAGTGCTAAAGCTAGCCTTAGGAGCGCTGTCCCTGTGAGGTGTAGTCGGTAAACGTATACTTCGTCTAAAATATACAATTTCGGTCAACGTACCGAAAAGGTTTTTGACGTATGGTAGCTTAACTAAAGTCAATCGTAATGAAGACGTCTTACTGATACCGATTTAGTGTGACAAGCATTCAACAGGAGAGGTGGTAGCCGCACAAAAATTGCGAGAACACCTTTGATGCTTTCCATCTCATCTTATTTATTTCACTCGTGTTGAGTATGCATATA
Source organism: Dermanyssus gallinae (assembly GCA_003439945.1). Classification (NCBI taxonomy): domain Eukaryota; kingdom Metazoa; phylum Arthropoda; class Arachnida; order Mesostigmata; family Dermanyssidae; genus Dermanyssus; species Dermanyssus gallinae. Next base: position 184,095 of record QVRM01005925.1, on the reverse strand, counting down.
ACATAGATAATTATATAGATTATACAATTATATAGTCAGCTGCTCGCGGCATGTTATTCGAGAGAGGCAGTGCAGCGATCTCTTCGCAAGGGCCAGGCAGGCAGACGCATGAAACTTCGTACACGCCTGAGAGCACAGTCGACAGATGCACTCCGTGTACTCCTCGTGGAAGCTCGTATTCGAACAGACCAGGTGATGATAGCCATGAACTATATATCTGGTATAGACATGGCGATTGTCACATGCAAGACCAGACCAGAGGTGAGAGGCACTGAAAATATCCAGGTCTCCAACCTCTCGTCGGGCTTGTTCAACTTTATTTTCCCATTCTGAGATAAAGCTCTCGAATGGTACTGTACGCGGCGTCTTCAATCTCAATCGAATTATCCCAACAACCGGTGCACAGCCAGACATAAGGCACACAAAGCGGCTCCTTGCCCGCATTGACAGGCAAAGTACCCGCTTCATGTACATTGTGAAACACCTTTCAAGCAAACCAAAGTTTGCCCGGGTGAGGTGTTCCCATATTCTGTCAAGACCATACATCAGCGTTGGAACAATCTTGAGGTAGAAAAGTGCCACTGCCGTCGGGACCGACAGTCGCCGGACGTCGCCTACCTCTCCATAAAGAGAGATTAGAGCTGTGCGCACTGTTTCGACGATGTGAGCAGTGAAGGTCGTCCCAGTATAATGAAGCCGAAGCCCCAGATACCGGAAAGAGTTGACGAATTCTAAGGATTGGCCGCCGCAACGTATAACGTCTTTAGCAGCCAATCGACCTCCTCTTCTGAATTTCATAGCCTTGGTCTTCATGGCGTTTATCTCGAGCCCCCTTGAGACAAGGAACACCTCCGCCAGAGAAGTGATGCGCTTGATGGCACCCAGGTCGTGATGGGCGACCACTATGTCATCTGCGTACATCACAACTGTGGCCTTCTGGAACTCCCGTCGAATATGATCGACAAAATCGGCAAGCAGTAGAGTGAAGGAGACGCAGCTCAATGGGTCGCCTTGCGGGGTTCCCACATTTTGCCTTACCTGCAACACTTCCTGCTCACCTTGCACCAGTAAGGTGTCCTCATCAAAGAAGCTCGAAATTACGCTCAGAAGAGAGCCACCAACCCCTGCGTATCGGAATGACTTCACCAGGAGATCTCGAGGTGCTTTGTCGAAGGCTTTGACGCAGTCTATAAAGACTGCATACAAATGACCTCCGGGTTTTGCCACAGCTCGCTCTATCTCTGACTGAAGCACATGGATTGCATCACGCGTTCCTCGACCTCTTCGAAAACCGAATTGCTCCGGTGGAAGGGTCTGGTCGACAACGTACTCGATCCGTTTTATAACCAATTTACAGAAGATCTTCTTCAGCGTCCTTTCAGACGCTATACCGCGGTATAAGTTGGGGTCTCGTCTGTCATCGCCATGCTTGCCCTTAAATAAAAGAGAAAGCCTGGATATATGCCAGACTCGTGGCATTTGTCCCGTCTTCATGATCTCGTTGAAGAAATCACAAAGATGGTTTGCCAAGAGTGGCTCAGACTGCACCCAGTGTTCATAGTACACCTGGTCTGGTCCCGCACTCTTTCCTCTCGGAAGAGATTGCAGAACCTGACTTACTTCTTCTACCTCAAAGGGCAGATTCATAGTCTCCTGCTCCAATGTTAGCGGGTGCTCAATCATTGGAGCCAGGCGTACCGTCTCGCAGTTATATAGAAGACCGGTCAGGTGACTCGTTACCTGTTCGTCGCTGAGCAGGTGGTTCGCCCCCCTACGAGGTCGTACAACGTAGGCTGAGGGCTTGCGTTCTGCTCTTTCAAGCAGTCGAATTTCCTCCCCATCCTGATGCTTTCCATCAGGATTGACAAAACTACGTTTTCATCCGCAAGGCGCAAAAAGACAACGACTAACCTATAGTCACATAATTAAAAGCGATCAAGTTGACCGGAACAGCTTCTATTCTAAGGTATATTATTTTTCGTTCAAAGTGAGAGTGATAAATTACAGGCAAGCTGGGCAAGACTTAAGAAAATTGATAGGGCCGTTTTTGAATGCCGTCCTAAAGGCGCATGCAATTCTGGAGGCCAGTGTAGCGGCGGCGGCGGCGTGGGCGGTTAAGGCACCATTCTACGGTACCGGGGGCGTTGCTGTAGCAGCCACAAGCAGTAGAAACGGCATGAGTTTGGTTTTGGCTGTGGTTGTACTCTATTTGATTTTCGTCATTGCTCTATTAAGTCTGGTTAGGCATTGATCTGCCGCTATATTTCTCTGCTGAAGAGAGCCCATATAGGTTCAGTGTGGGAGCGCTATAGTTTGGCTAAACCTCGGTCCAGCCTAGTAGGGTTTACAGCATACATCGTCTCCAGTTAGCAGGCCTGGAAAATGGGGCCAGCTGCGGCAAAAAGGTCATCCAGGAGAAATGTGAAAAGTGAAAAGAAAGACAGACACAGCTGCTGCTTCAACCCGAGGCTGCAACCGTAAGGAAGTGCAGCTCGAAGAAAACGGGCTTGCAGGTGTTAGACAAGTGCGGGATCCTTTAAGCGACTCTAGTCAATTGATCTGAAAGGGGCTCGCCACTTCTCCTGATAGCCCATAGTACTGTTCTATGAAGATCTGGGCTATCAAAAAGTGAAGCTTAAGGGGGCAGGTGCGTTTAGTGGGTATGGGTCTCAACGGAGTAACATCCAACCGTTGGGGTCGAGTTCCGCACTGCTTGAGAGAGAGAGACTCGTAGCGATAGTGCGTAACTGCATTTAATACCTCCTCCACAAAAAAAATCTGGTCTGGCTAAACATGTCTGAAAAGCAAACAATTACGTCAAGATTGTTTGGGTTCGATTAAGCCTAGAACTCGCTTCAAACCAGCCTTAAAGTAATGGCTACCGCTGCTTTTTTGAACGGGAGTGGCATGGAGTTATTGTTTTGCCGGGGATATTTTAGCCGCGGGTTTGGGGTTTTGACGTCACGCATAATGACGCGTCTCAGAACCTCCTCCAAGCCGGAACCGCATTCCGTAAAAGTTCTACAAAATGTCAATATCATGCTGCTACCTCAAATCTGTGAGTGGGGGTTTGTATTCTTACTTTCTGATCGGTTTGTGCCTTTGGCACGACTTTTCTTTTCTCATATTGACAGCCATGATATCGCACCGCATAATAACGCGCAGTTGATCACCTCTTACTTGAATGATCGCAGCGGCATTTTTTTTTTGCTTGTTTCCATTCCAGAGAATGACGTATCAATCCGATCGATATAACACAAGAAGTCCTGACTCTTACCGTATTCCGGAGCACGTTAATGTGTTGGGCCCGAATCGCTGCGAGATTGCGAAACCGCAATGCAGTTAGGAAGTCTGCCTCGTAACTCAGATAAGGACAAGCGTTAACAGAACCCTTCGTCTCTGCTCTACGTGATGAACAGCATATAGAACATAATATTGAACAGGCTCTGATTTTAGAACTCTAATCCTAACGGAAATCCGATCGCCGGGCGGACAAGATTTACTTACTCTTAGATACGCACCGATCATTCTTAGCTCATTGAGAAGAGATGATAAAACTATTCACCGCTAAGAGTCCGCGTCCATGCTGCTGCCAGAAGGACTGCTAAGCAAATCCTAGATATATCAACATTTCAGGACCTTGGTACATTGAAGAAGCCCGTAGGAGACGGAAGACTGCCTAGAATTAAAAACAATGTCATTAAAAGATGTTTTTAATTCTATATACGCGCCGATTTTTCTTAGCAGACACCACGTGCTCTTTCTTCATCGGGTGGATTTCTATGGCAGTGTCGTAATCGTGTATCAAGACACAAGTGACGGCATTTCAGTGCAGGCTTCACTCTGCTTCTAGCAACAACCTTTAATGTCATATATAAGGCCATAATCACCGTATGACCTATAACACAAACGTGTAACCTTTGTATAAGTTTATATCAATGATGAGGTGATTTCGTTGTTCTTAACTAAGAAAAGAACAGGGGGATCTAACGACAATCCAATTGTAAATACTGAAGCAAACTCTTGCTTTAGCCGACACCTACACATTGCCTTAAGAACGCCTGTATGTTATGTATTTTAGATTCGTGAGATCCGTCGTCCATTAAGTAATTCGTAAACTTCGGCGTATACGAGCATCCTATATTATACAGGATAAAACAAGCACGTGAGGGTTCTAGTGGTACGTAGCACAAACTTCGAAATATCAGCTTCGGCAGGCGTGCAATTAACGGACATTGCTTTCGCTTGGAGAAGCGTCTGCTCTGCTCGCGTTCGATGACGACAAACAACCACAACGGTCATCAACAGATTCAAATCCTCGTTTAGCCTAACCGTCGTCGCCGCTCGAATCGGATCCCCTTCTGGTTGGGAATTCCCGCCGAGAAAAGGCCAGCGGTGCTGTTTAGTGGAAGATACCCGAAGGATATCAGAAGCTCTGTCCATCTGTTCTACCCGTGAGCTGCGCACACGGCCGCACATAAAGCGTCATGGAGTTGGAAAAGTTTGTACGTATTGTTTTGCCCTTGGATTACACATATAATTAATTAGACATCAAAAATCATCATTTTTAAAATTAGACATCATGTATACTGCCTATGCAACTTCTGCGCAAGTAACTGCCCGCCTGGAAGAGAAGGGCAACGACAATGAGTTGTCAATAAAGCCGGCTAATCGAAAGCCCATAAATATTTGTTTATTCTACTATTTTACACTTCGAAATCCATCGCTTTGCGTATATATATATATATATATATCATTAGAAAAAACAGATTCGTACTTTAGCTGATGAAACTAGCAATTTCATGGGGTGAATAAACCATGAATACATACTTATTTTGTTCAACATCTTTACGTAGATTCACGCAGTGTTTTGTTTTCGGAACTTTTCTAAAAAAATCATTTACGTGTGTATACGTATGTGTTATAACTACATGATATAAACATATATAAAGGCACCTTGGTTACTGCATTAAGGGTGTGTGTACATCTGTATTATATTTATATGACAACATCGGTGTTTGGTGGTTATTATAGTTGTCTGAGAGGTTATGATAGTTGTCTGAGAGTCTTGGGCGTGTGTTTCGCTGTATTTCCGTGATGCAATTATGGTACAACGATATGGGTTACCGTTTTTACTGTTCGCTACGCATTCCTTAATAAGGTCCGTGCGAGCTATAGCTAGCGGACAAATGGAAAGCAGAGACATTAAATTGTTTCGTTTGATATCGAAGAAGCGACCAACTTAATCACATGTATCCGTGTCGCATTGGTTGAACATCGAGTTAGCAGATGACCGGATACCAGTCGTGGTGTCCAGATAGCATCACAGGCGGACGTGTCGCAACGACCTTGTTGTACGCCTAAGACAAGTTTTTTTGATATTTAACGACGTGTGGTTCCCGACGATATGGGGTCGCAAAGCATTCGTTCCGAAAGTATGGGCAACCGACTTGTATTGGCGAACGTACATACACCAAGGACTTGGTAGGATGAAACAACAAAGAAAAATGTATTCACTAATTGACATAAACGTCTAACTTGCTCAGCTATGTAGCGATATGGCTAAATTTGAGACTTCCCGCTTGGAAGAAGAGAGCAAGTGATATGAACAGCGGTCAACAGCGGATTCCACACTGATGGGAGACCCTTAATAATATATATATATATATATATATATATATAAAAGCGGTAAACACAACCACATCGAATTACTTCTGACCAAATAGGATACGGCTCAAAGTACATCATCCACTTTTGCAGGGAAGTGGCATACACTTAAAATGCTTTGACACGCTGCGGTGTAGAATACCTGGACGTTTTCTTTTTAAAACCAGTTGGTAATGACGTGTTGCAATTCCGTGCGGGTTTAGTATTGAAAACATTTGTATATAATATCTTTTTGTTATCTCTCAAATAGTCGCTTCAAGGTCCTGGCTGGGAACAGTGCAATTTACTTGAAAAAATATAAGGAATTCACTTCATGCGTGAGCCTAGATTTAGGCTTCAGAATCGAGAGTGATCGGAAGATTTAAAATTCAAGAGTTTCTCAAATTGACTGGATAGCCTGCCATTACTGACGGAGCGCTCGTAAAATTATATATATATATATATATATATATATATATATATATATATATATATATATATATATATAATGATAGACAAGGTGAAGAGGTTTACATATGTGTACCATATTGTTCCACATCACTTTCAGTTACTAATCTCGTCATAACTATTTTTATATTCTTATTGTTATAATCTTACAACACTTCGAATTGTCTTGTTGGAATTATTACTAGCACAACTAACTGCCTTGTTGCTAGTATTGCCTGAGGAGACGTCTCTGACAACGGTATACGTGTTTATGTTATATGCATATTCAATATAAGTAAAGTAAATGTGATTATATATGACGTTCTCCAATTTTGCGTGTGCTACGGCTATAGATACTGTAACCCATATATATACAGGTATATATATATATATATATATATATATGTCTGCGCTTACAGGGTGTATCTTTAACTATTGTTGCCAATGTGGTTTGTCATTTGCCTGCGCACTGATTATTCAGCATTCGTCAGAGCAGATGTTTCCGTACACCCCATCAGTCTACCCAGATGTCTTCGGTTTACTGGCTGTGACATTAAGCTTCATGGGCTTGTTCTTGGTGGCCTGGTTTTTCGTATTGCAAGGACAAAACATCAGGGTAAGTTTCAAATCTTTACATCATCTATGTCTAATGCCAGCAGCGCTAGCTCCGCGGTCTCAGCACTGCCACATTACTCTTCGGCTACTCTTCTAGCCGACATCATATCAGAAATTGAGCGCACCTTCGGCCTTAGTGTGGAACGGCCTTACGAAAAGCCGTAGTGTGGAACGGCCTTACAAAACTCGTGGCTAGGACATAATTATACGGCAACCAATGATTATTATATTAAAAATTAAAGCCAAGAAAACTCCCTTCCGTCATCATTACCATCCTCATCATAATCATCGTTAGACATCGTTACCACCACCTGCTCTACGCCTGATCATCGTGAAAATTGTATGCGAGTATCGAAAGAAATGTAGGTGGAGCGCATGATGGGTTTGCCCCCTCCCCTAGGCCCTTGAAGTTTTGCGCGCCACTATTTTTTTATTGTGTGTTGGCAACGTTACGTTAGGCACGCGATCACAATCGTTGGTGATGGCGATGCTCAGACATCGAACTATAACCGGCTATAACTATAACTGACTGACTGACTGACTAACTTTCAGCAGCGAAAGAAAGGCCGAATCATCAAAGAACTGCTGCTCGCGCTGTTCTCGTCGCTATTTCTCGGATTTGGCGTCGTTTTTATCCTGCTTTCGGTCGGTATCTGGATATAGATATCGATGGCCATTGCCACTCAGTGTGCATTCTCTTCTCTTGTGTGAGTGCATGTAGGCGATGTGCGATAGCCCCGTTATCGCTTGCCGAGGCCGCTAGCCGTAATCCTTCATGTTCGCGGCTGCAACACCCTCCTCAAGGGGTGTATCAAGGGTAATAATCCTTTATTTTGTTTTTATTCTTATATGATTAACGCGTGATGCACACGTTCTGATAGCAGAACGTAGACGTCAACCAAGTAATAAAACAAGCAGCCAATGCCATTTTTGTACTGAACGCCTTGTTCTTGTAGTCACCGTTGTAATGAATGACAATAAACGAATATTATCAGATGAATTATTATTAGTATTATTATTACTATTATTATTATTACGAGTATTGTCGACGAGCTGACGGCGGTTTACAGTAAATACGTTACAAGAAAGAAGTTCGCAGAAGCTGTCACCACGACTTCGGTGTCACGCGTTTGGGGCTTCATTCTTGCTTTTTTTTGTTGAACAAGGCTATTTATTTATTATATACACATTTACAACGGTATACAATAAATATCGTTCAAATCAAGGCACTGTCAAGCCCGCAGGGGACGGAGGATAGTCTAGAACGAATTAGCAACAAGAACTATACGTTTTGCCTATATAATAGTATTTTTCATTTTGTAACTCTGTTTTACATGGTCATGTTGTATCTGATTACCAGTTTGCTAGCTCCTCAGTTGTACTTGGCTCATGTGAAAGATCAATTTGGCCTGAGAAGCTTGACTGCATCTATACGTATAGACTTGAAATAAAATTGCTGCCTACCTCGACACACTTGATTAGCCTACTCTTCTTTATGCTGCAAGTCTGTGAATGTTAAGTGCAGAGATATGGTAGTCGCTGTCCTTACTTAATAACCATGTATATAAAAATTTTCGACGCTGAACTACATCTCACTGTTAGAAAGTCGTATTGCTGCTAATTCTAAGTCTCTCACATATGATTGCCGCATCTAACCAGCAACAGAACACCATAAAGTTCTAATTGAGCTTCAAATGTATCTTAAATATGCATGCGCTTTCTTTTGCTATGTCAACTCTTGGCCAAGAGGCACAGAGTCCTTTCCTGTGGGTGAATCCATCTCTATATATAGGCCAGATATCTTGGAATAAGCTAGCCTTTAAAAAAGTCAGTTTGTATCTTTGTATCGTGCTCGACTTGCGATAAACCCGTCAGCGATTCTTGACATGCAGCAAGTGTCCGTTCCAATTCCTTATCGCTCGACCAGTTAGACACGCCAGGGTGTTTACTGAAATCGAAAATTACAATTAACTCACAGATTTTAAGCCAAAATTGAGTTTTACCCCAGTCAAGATATCGTCTTTTTTCTCCAAGAAATTTGCTCACTTCCTCTCTGAGCCGCTTAATCTGATTTTTGAGACATCCTTTAATGACGGTATCGCTTCTGATATGTTTGAGCAAGGTATTGAAACCTTAATCCACAATAAGGAGTCAAGAGCAGAGGCGGGAAATTATAAACCTGTATTACTGCATATACGGAGGTTGCTTGCACAAAACAAGCTAATCCATTCCGCTTAACCAAAGGAGCGATTTTGATCGTCTTGATCATAGCTTACTGCATGCTTAAGAAAATTAAGTTGGGTACACATGCTTTCACGGTAAACTAATTTCGCTCTTACTTATGGAATCGTCTATTCGGTTCGATTGTGTTCTCAGCCACCCGTTCTCTGCTCCCTCGAGGGTACCTTAAGTTGTGAATGGTGTTGAGCGCTGGTATGCAGAATATGTAATACTGTCATCTACACACAAATTCAATATATTGAAGCATTGATATTTAGATTATGGGTACGACGTTGGTGGTGCCACACTGCCTACGTTAATTGTAGCTCGCGATCTTGTTGGTTAAGTGTATGCTGAGCTCGGTTTCAGCCATAATGTAACACAATGAGTCAAATCTTCCCTAGATCTAATTAACACCACTTTCAGGTGTTTTATTGTCAAAAATCCAGACGTATATACTCGTATACTTAAATATGTTATAATTTCAAATCTATTGTACAGCCCGTCTCCAGTTTGAAAACTGTATTTAAAGAGATGTATAATATAATATCTGTCCGTACGTTTTCATGCTTGAAAGCGTACAGATGGATTTTCTAAGGAGTGTCTGTTGGGGATGTCCCTTAAACAGAGAAGACAATCAACTGTCGCTAATCACATAACTACTATTAGGGCATACGTTTATATTATATTAAGGTGTACGTCAAGATGGATACAGGAGAAAGGCTTCTAACCTATTTTCCTGTAAAACATGTTTACTTGACTCCTTTCTTCTACAATGTTGTGTCCAAAATAACCACTTTTGTGTAAATAAGAGCGCGCGGTGTATTCTATATAAATTGGTCTAAGGCGGGAGTCATTCAATCTCTCATCCCTCGCAAAAGCGCCACAAGTTGTAGTTATAATCTACACTGTGAACACCGAACGCTAGATTTGAAGCCAGATTTTAAATTTCTGGGCGTTTCATTGGACGGGAAATTATTATTCGAGGAGAATGGAAAGCATGTAAGGGAACATAGCAGGATCCATTGCCGCCCTATCCCAAGTTTACAGAGTTCTTCCACAAGACTGTCTACTCGCATTGTACTGCGCGTACGTTTATGGTCATTTTACGTATGCGGTTGAGATATATGGTCTGAGGACTCCACCGTCTCCAAACAAGAGCTCTGTGGATCTGCAATGTGTCCCCCATACGAAAGAGTCTCTTTTGGACAAATAATTCAATTGTGTCTCCTACTATTTCCCATACAATACAGTGCTAAATAGTCGTCGAGATTCGTATTCTCTCGAGGTCGCATCTCAACCTGGTCAGGTTGCCCACATCCAAAATGACGACTCACGGCGCTGTTTCTTACGGCGCGCGCTTTACCGTAGGTAATCTCAGCGCATCCTATTGAAATACTCCGGGTATAAATAGGTCCCCCTTACTTGTATTTAGACAAACCCGCGAAAAACACTTTTTCACTTCTACGAGTAACTCAAATAACCACGTAAAAAGATTCTGTTCCTAGTCTCACTCTACCCGGCCAATAAATGTCTGAAATTCATTAGAATTCTTCCTGGTAAAAATATATCTATAAGACCATGGCCACTCTGCGAGTCAAGCCTTGGGCGACCGAGATTACCCTGCTGCTCCGGAAAAGGTCATCGATTCCCTGCATCGGCCGATACAATCATAGTCGCGATCTATCCTTTTTTAACCCTAACCCAGTCGGTCGGACTCGATCTTCTATGACTCAGGCACCCCGAGGAGTTTTTATATATGCGCGATGTCTCAAGAACGGCGTTTTTATTACTATCGTCAGGCGCAGATCTTGTTCTGATATTGCTGCCAGTATCCTTTGCAGAATTAGGCATATTGAACCATTGACAACTTACCAGTGTGTGTGTGCGACGGGTTTAACGTGCTAAAAGTGGTTGGTTATAAGTGGCTTCTCGTAGCGGAATCTCACCCTTGGGTATCGGGAAGCAGTACAGATGAACAACACGGTTTTCGCCTGCACATATTAGGCCTGAGAGCGTGAAAAACGATGACCCGCCTCAAGCTAAACTTGTACGCGATTTTGGTCGGTTTGGAGTTTGTTGACCGTTTGACGCAGAGTCGTGTGCTCTTGCGATGATGCACAAAATCGCGGAACTGAGATTTGCGATTATCGGTATGATCGACGACGTAACAGCCAACATGACCTTGGAACGTGGAGCGAACTACAGGAGTTGACCGGACGAGGTATAAATGCAGTCCCAAAGTTGTTCTTATCGCTCTTGATTAGCAACCTACCTAGCTACGTCGGTACATTTTGCCGATAAAGCGGATGCTTTGTGACGACAGTCTCGTAACGTGCGACGAAGAGCAGGTCTTACTTACAACAGAAAAAGACTGAGTGCTGCTAATGATTTGACAACCTTTAGCAGGCTGTAGCCGTGTTACTTGAAACAAGTGTTAGGCTTTCACACAACGGTACAGAATTGTTTCGTGTACCCGATGAAAGACGGGAAAAGTGACTCCTGGTGGTGGGGCAGGGAGACTGAATTGCAGGACCGGCTCATATTGTACGTTGGAATATATATATATATATATATATACCTCGCCTCGACCTCGACGTCCAACGCGGGAACGCGGCGTCCGTCCGCGGCACGCTGCTAAAGTGGTCCCAACCCACTCTATACGAGATAGAGTAATAATCCCAGTGCACACGTTCTCAGGAGACGCTCCACCTGTATATATATACATATATTTGCACACCCTTTGCGATGAGATATTATTAAGCACTTATAGAAGTCATCACAACGTAAGCGCTCACGTAAATAGCGAATCTGCAAATTGCATATATTCGTTTGCGTAAATGTATATGCTTAGATGTGAAACAGTCTATTACTCGTGTGGTATCTAATGCAAGCCAGTCAACAAGTAGACCGCGCGAACATTTTGTACGATATAGACTTTAAGATCTACTTTGACCAATCTTTGATGGTTTCTTGAGCTTTCCTTAATTGGTATCGCAAGAAAGACGGCTCACCTAGCTTGGCAACATAGTGTCTTTAGTCTAGTTTAAACGATTACATTACTAGGTGAAAAAGAATGACTGAAAACGGCTATCATATGGACGTTACATTGGACGGTAGTATACGTTAGTACTGTCACCGATTAGTGCTACGGTTGGGAGTGAGCTGTCGTAGCCCACGCGTGAACTCACGCACTTCGCCTACACACTTTTCTTCGACGACGGCACCCGTTGATGTACGGCGTAGTAAAAAAATATACATATATATGGCGATGTTGCTGCTGCTGCTTCTGATGACGATGATGAAAAGATGCCCTCGCACGGTGGTAACAAGGACCACAGTACCCAGATTGAGACTGCGGAGAATGGAGTGTACCACTTTCTTTGCCCTCTTGAGGCTACGGGTGTCGGACCACGTACCTACTTTCCCAGCCAGCTAGCCAGCCGACCAGTCACGCAGTCAGCCCATCATCACCACCACAGGCTAGCTCTTCTAGCTAGCCCGGCGAGCCAGGGCGTTGGTTGTCAGCAGCTGCCTCTCATTCGTGGTCGGCGACGTGTCATAGCCCGCACTGCAGCCGCGTCATCAGCGCCGTAGAAGCGGTACTGGCACTAGACACCAACAGGACAGGCTGCTGCAGCAGGACCTGCAGGACCAGCAGCAGAAGCGACCGTGTCAGACCGCAACATGCACGCCGTCACGCGACTGACGTCGCACGCATAAAGAAAGTCAGATAGACAGACTACAGGCATTACCCTCGGTCGAGCTCGGTGGCGTGGTGGATTTAGTGTGCGCCTCGCAACCGGAGGAGACACATAGGAGGTGCGCGGGTTCGAGCCCCACCGTTGCACATTCGTATTTATGGGGGTTCGTCTATGAATCAATGTGAAAAACAGTTCCGTAGACGTTAAATCTTGGCTGAGGGTCAGCTCGAAAACTTTACTTTAGACACTACCCGACGACGACGACGACGACGACCAATGATCTCTTTGCTAGCTCGGGTTAGTAAGCCACGAACGAGCGATGATGGTCATGATGATGCACCAACTCGTTTGAACATTCGACCAGTAGACCGGCTGGCGGAGGCCGGCTGAGGTCGAGTGTGAGGGAGGATGACGACTGAAACAGCCCCTATATACTGACAGACAGACAAAACGGACAGAGAGACGAACAGGCGGACAGAGAGACTGACTGACCGACCGACATATATATTCATAGATAGGCGACCAACAGGCTTCTCCTTGTCTCTTCCTGTTCACCGCCACACGGTCCTCTTTCAATTCTTCTTCGTTTTGTTCGTCTTCTTGCTCTTCTACCCTTTGCCGGGGTTTCCCTCCCACTGCGAATGTTCAGTCGGTTGAAGCCTACTCGAGAGAAGCCCTACAGCTAATGCTGCTGCTGTTACTCGACGAACCACCATGCCCTACTGCTTCTGCGGCTGTGACTCTGCGAACCACCATGTTCTACTGCTTCTACAGCGGCGACGGCAGCGGCAATGCTGACTGATGCAGGCCACACATACGCGCAGCTACAGCGCTGACGAGGCTGCAGTTTTGGTCGGGTTGGCCCTAGGAGCAGGCGGGCCTGACCAATGCCCCTGTTGTTGTCGTTGCCGGCAGCCGACAAGCGGTCCGGACCTAAGCCTGTGTCTGCGTGCGTGCTTGCCTCCCGACCGCCCGCCCGGCCTGCACACGTTTAGGGTTAGGCATCTGTGGTGGCTAGGTGGAGAGAAACACCGATGAGTATGTCAAGCAGAGAAGGGGGAAGCGGGCCAGCAAGCGAGAGAGGGAGGGGGAGAGAGAGGAAAAGGGGGAGGAAGAGGAGAGAGAGGTTTGAACAAGGAGAGGTACGGGCACTGACCGGTTGACGCCGCGTCACGAGGGTAAGAATCAACGGCGCTGCGAGCCGCCCGACTCGCCGACTGGTATACCACCAGGCCACCAGTGCACCGGGCACAGGCCACTGCCGTCGTTAGCTCCGGCCGTCTTAGGGGGACTTGGCGTCAAGGAGGCTTCCACAACCATCGTGGTGATCGTCATCATCACTGCCTGCACAAAAGGTAGCAGCAAACTGTGCTGGTTGCGGTTGTAGTAGTGGTAGTAGTAGAATTAGCAGCAATAACAGTAGTAGTAGTAGTAGTAGGAGGAGGAGGAGGAGGAGGAGTAGCAGAAGCATCAGCAACAGCAGCCTCGTTTGGGCGGCGAGGAAGTTCGGACGAGCAAGCGAACGACAAACGAGGCGAACTCTCGTTCGAACCGGTAAAGACCTCCTAGCCCTTTTTCGGGGCTAAACCGAGCTAAGAACGAGCTCGGTTAAGGGCTCTGTGTGCGTGTGTATTAGCGAGGCGGTAGCAAATGTGGTGGTAATAATACTCGTGCTGGTGGCGACGACGACGGTGGCTACGGCGAACACACCACACGGCTAACGTAGGTAGGCGACACGCAGGCATCGACTCATTACGTGTGGCTTGGAATACGACGTCCGAAAATGACGGTCTCCGACGAACCGGTGTTGCCGGCCGGCCTGGTCAATCAGGCCATGACGTGCTACCTCAACTCGGTGCTTCAGACGCTCTTCTACACGCCGGAGTTTCGGAACGCGTTGTACGCGTGCGACTTCAGTACCGAGGAAGATCCTACTAAAAGCATCCCGTGTCAGCTGCAGCGGCTGTTCCTGCGTCTGCAATGCTACCCCGGCACGGCGGCTCAGACGATCAGCCTCACGCGGAGCTTTGGCTGGGACAGCCACGAGGCGTGGCAGCAACACGACGTGCAGGAACTGTGCCGAGTCATGTTCGACGCCCTGGAAGGCGCGCTAAAGAAGAGCGGCCAACAGGCGGACCTCATCGAGCGGCTCTACCAGGGCACGCTCAAAGACTACGTGAAGTGCTCGGAGTGTGGCAATGAGAGCGCCCGCCAGGACTCGTACCAGGACGTGGCTCTCGTCGTGCGGCCGTTCGGTTCCGACAAAGTCTACCGAAGCCTGAACGAAGCTTTGAACGGATTCGTCGAGGCGGAGACGCTGAACGGAAACAACCAGTACTTCTGCGAGAAGTGCAACAAGAAATGCGACGCCCTGAAAGGACTCAAGTTCGTGTCGTTTCCGAAAATCCTCACACTGCAGCTGAAGCGGTTCGACTTCGACTATCTGACGATGCGCAGAATCAAGCTGAACGATCGCGTTGAGTTTCCCGAAGAGCTGGACCTCAACGCGTTCATCGAGTCCAAACCGCCCAAGACGGAGTACGCGTACGATCTGTTCGCCGTACTCGTGCACTCGGGCAGCGCAAATGGCGGCCATTACTACGCCTACATTCGCCACCAGGGTGAGTGGTTCTGCTTCAACGACAACCAGGTACACAAGGCGAGCGCAGATGACGTGATGAGGACGTTCGGCGGTGGGAGCTCGACCGAGACTCGCAGTCCGTTCTCTAGCTCGACGAATGCCTATATGCTGATCTACAGACAGAAGAGTGCGGCCGACGTAAAGGCGGTCACCGAAACAGAGTTCCCGGTTCATCTGAAACAGCTTCGAGAGAGCCTGAACGAGGAAGATGAGTTCCTGAAGGAAAAGGCCGAAAAAGACTCCCGACTGATCAACATAAAGCTCTTTCATGACCATGTCGAGAAGCGTCGCTGGGTTGAAAGGCAGCTTGTCGTGGACAGAGATGCTAAGCTTGGCGACAGTCTGGATGCCATGAAAGCGCTGCTTGGCGTCGACGCACCCAATGAACAGTGCCGACTGGTACTGTACGACGATGCCTCGGAAGCGATAGAAAAGTCGCTCGAAGACTCAATGGAGAAAACCATGAAGGAGATTTTCGGGAATGCCCAGCCGTACTACAGGAGTGACATTTTACTGGAGATCCGCCACGCCGACGAGACGTTCGAAGAGTATCAGCCCAGTGGTCATACATTTAACTGCCGTCAGGTCAACTTGCACTACGAAGAAGTGAAACGACCTTTCAGGATTTACCTTTCGTCGAAACACACCTATCGAGACTTGGCGGAGCGGATTCAAAAGCGGCTCATGCGCGAGCCGGAGGACTTCAGAGAGGAAATCGAGAAGCTACGAATTTGCTACGAGGAGCCTAACGGCGGCGAAATTCGACTACTCGACCCTGTAGCAGAAACAGAGATTTCCGAGTTGAAGATCGGCCGCAGCATCGTCGTGTATTTCGACATCGAAGATAGCGACGATGCTAAAGTTGAGGACTTCAGCCAGAGCCAAATGTACGGAATAATCGATGCGCTTAGAAACACAGTATGCGTAAACTCGAATATACCGAAAGACTGCTCGTTTAATCAGAACGAGGACATCGCCGGACAGTGCCGAAGGTTCCTTCGAGTGTGGCCGTATAAAGACTACGACACGGGCGAGCAGAACCTACGTATCTACGTCGATAAGCGCATAAGCATGGACAAGTTCAAGGCCCACCTGCAGCCGTTTATCGGTATGGAAATTCAAACCTTTTTGAAAATGCCCTCAATGGTCGAACTGGAAAGCTTGTCGATGCTGCTCGACGATCAGCGCCTCGAAATCGTCACCGATCCCTCGCAAAACATTTCCAAAGACCAGAACCGGCTCAAAGTCTACAGATTGAGCCTCGAAGCGGAAGCTGGCTCACTGGTGGGCTATGTGACCGAGTTTATGTACCCCAAGACGTCAAAGGGCGCCGACGTCCGAGACATGATAACCAACAAGCTTGCCCTGCTCTACCCGAACGACGCGCCGCAAAAGGACAGAATACGTATGCGCAAGGTAGTCGATCGGATGCCGTCAGCAGAGATCGTCCTCGACGACGATCCGTTCGATAGCCGCGAGATATATATCGAGGTGCTTTCGGAGAAGGAGCGCTACGTGCGCGACCAGAACCGCATTGTGTACCTCCAGGAGTACCGCACCTTGACACGGACGTGGAACACGGCCGCCGAGATTTTCGTCAGCCTCACGTTAGGACGCGCCGACGTGCTCGAGGCGATCAAGAAGATCTCGGGAAACATCGAGATTCTGGCAGCGATCGAAAACGGCGATGACGAACTTAAGTGGTCGGACGGCCTGCCTGAAATGCTCGCCGACACGCTGCTCATCTACTACGTTGACAAGGCCAAGTGGGAGTCCAAACAGATGCTTCTACCGCCACGGCCCGGCATCAAGATGACGGACGACGAAGAAACCGCGATTCGAAGCCGCCGCTGGATTTCGTCGAGAAAAGAGCGCGCCCTCAAGATCGACGTCCTAAGTTAGGTGGCCGTTCCGCCAAGAGAGGATCGGTCGGTAGGCCACACTCTGTACGAGACGTAACAGACGCGAGTACGCGAGAAACGACTCAACTGGCCAACGGCTGAAAGTAGCGCATGCCGGCTACATGCGTTTCCATGACTCATATATATATATATATTGCTTATCAGTGAAAGTGAGAGCCAGACTTCAGCAGCAGTAGCAGTAGCATCTATTTATAGAGCGATATACTTGTTACGTTCTGTATCCTACTAGCTGTATCCTACATCGGCATGCACGCGTGCACGTATGTCTGACGTGCAGTCCGTCACGCCTTTTTGGGGTAGCTGTGAACCTCGTATAGCAGGCTGTTTGGCGACTAGTCGTTTGCCTGGGGGCTGCGTTGAGCGAGCTGTTCGAACGAAGAGAGTGCGTCCGTGACCACTGTCCTCTTTCGAGCCCAACGTAGAAAGACACTTGTGAATCGTATCTGTAGTATTTTTTATGATATAGCTGGTGTACCGATGAGGCTGATTGACGACAACGACACGGGCACGTCTTGTTTGAGCAGCACTGCAAACGATTGTGGTTTTTTAGAAGTATTTGCCACAATGCGCAATAAGTGCACGCATAGATAGATAGAGCTGGCAGCTTTGCTTTGGCCATACCGCTTGGTTGTATTTTATCCTTATACTTACTGTATGTACTATGTATCCCAATTAGGTCTCGTAAATAAATGTTAACGGTATCGTTAACACACGTGAAAACACTCTTATTCACACAAACGCACGTCATTGGCATTCATTCTTCTATCTAGACGATGTTGCGTCTGTGTAGTGAATTGGCTTAATAGGAAACTCCGGTACGTATTAGGTATAACAAGAAAACACTAGAAATAGAGTTCTCAGGTTAGCCTCGCCTAGAGCAAGTAAGGAAAAACAGCACTTTTTAGGTTACGCCACTACTTGGTGGTTTAAGAAGTTAAGTTAAGTTTAAAACAGTCGATATTATTTTTGTTCTGCATAGAATAGGAGTAAATTATTATTAATAATGTTATTATCATAAACGAATTGTATATTGCATGACATTTTTTGCTATATCGCATGTCCGTTATCCGTAGTAAGGATAAGTTAGGCAATTGCCACGTTCGCTCTTGCTAACACTTTTCTACTACTATGACAGATCGTCCCAATCTAAGGAGAAATCTCGAGTTCCCATTAAGCCTACGATTCGTAGAAATAAAAATATCTATTTAGCGATATTTTGGACTTGACTCCTTTCAACGAGCCTACGGTAT
Source organism: Dermanyssus gallinae (assembly GCA_003439945.1). NCBI lineage: Eukaryota > Metazoa > Arthropoda > Arachnida > Mesostigmata > Dermanyssidae > Dermanyssus > Dermanyssus gallinae. Next base: position 165,650 of record QVRM01005925.1, on the reverse strand, counting down.
AGGCGAAACAAGCCAAAGATGCTTCGTGTCGTGCTCACTGTGCCATGATGACGACATGAATGCTCTTCGTTTTCAGTTCGCCTTCTGTATATATATATATTTTTTACTTCAGATATGGTTTATGCACGGAACTGCATACATTCACATGCTGAAGTTGTTGTTATGAAAAGTGGTACAAGAACTTGGGGATGAAAAGGGAAAAAGAAGATAGTACAGTAGTTTATATATATATATATACATATATACTTGTTTGTGTATATATATATATATACATATATACTTGTTTGTGTATATATATATATATACATATATATATATATATATATATATATATATATATATATATATATATATATATATATATATATATACATATATACTTGTTTGTGTATATATATATATATATATATATGCATATATACTTGTTTGTGTTAGTTGTTTTGGTCGGAATCGTGCACGTGTACGCATGCGTGAGTCATACGCACCATAAATACATCATTTATCATGCAGCCCTGCGCAACTGTTGGGCCAACTTCTTACATACTTAACGATAAAGGTGAAACAAATGCGATTGTATCGCACCGTAGACACGCAACATTTTTAAGTGTCTCCTTTACCTGCCCCTTTCCCCTTCTCTCTCTCTCTCTCTCTCTCTATATATATATATATATATATATGTGGTGGTATACCTGAGGGTCGACGATCGGCATATGTCTAACCAACTGGAACACACCGGGGGCCGTCAGTATTCACCAGAACCGAGCTAGGCCTTTGGCCTTGTGTACCGTCGTGTCGTCATAGCCATAAGCAAAGCATGGTTCTAGCGGGGAGCTCTTTGCGGCCGCCATTCCGACTCCTGATAATGACTCAGGCTGACTCAGGCCCGACACGCCATTGATACCACTGACAGGCACGCTAGGCATGTGGCACGTGCCAACCTCTGTGCAGCGTTGACGTCACACAATGGGCTTTCCTTGGGACATATTACTCACGATCTTACGGCACCTTAAGTAAGGCGTGCTTATATATATATATATATATATATATATAAATAAGAGACCTGCACACGTTTGCCTGCCGCGGGTTCCCTATAATGGAGGCGCAAACCTGTATCTGTGGAGACCCGCTAGGAGGCATGAACTATCTTGCCCTCGGACCGTGGCCGCGGCCGTCAAGAACACAAGCTCGCTCCGGTCTACGGACATTTCATGAATTCTCGAGTCGCCAAACCTCGAACACTCCGACGGGAAACTCCGGGACGGTATGATCTTGCTGTCGTGGAAGAGAGAGCGTCTTGCTTTCACTTTCTTTGTAATATTTGGACGTCTAACGCCTCCGGGCTCTAAGTGTATTTTGCACTGTGTCGTACAATCATGAACGTTTGCATTGAGTTGCTCTTAGCGATTAATTGATCCATAATGTTCCTGCAGTTAAAATGGTTGTACTCCTCTCAGCGTACGTTTTAATATATTTAGTTGGTTTTTTTTCGAGAGAACTGATAATGGTAGTCATCGCCATTGATATGTCGTCTCAGATATCCTCTCTTGCTAGCAACATCCTAAGCCGGACTAGCGCAAGCCCCTAGCCCACTTTTCCTAATAAACAGATGTCGCCAACTTCCCTTCTACGAACAACCTAATAGAAATAACAAAATAATAATCGGAAATATCAATTATTAATTATTTCTCCCTTATCTTATGATTGATTAAACACAATTATTCATAATTAAAAAAAAGACCCTCCGATTTATTTGCTCTCCATTCGGCAAAACCCTTTAACCTACATTATCTTCGTACCTCTATTACAATAGTTTTGTATTCGTTAGTGCTCGGTCTGGAAACAGAAGCAGCTGCGGTCTACATCAAATACGTTCACATACTTATCAGACAGAACCATACATGTTAATATAGGTTTTAAATATATATATATATATATATATATATATATATATATATATATATATATATATATATATATATAGAAAGTTGAGAGTGGCATTTGGAGTGATCGGTTGCTGGCTCGTAAGACTATTGAAGCGTAGATCAAGAAAAATGTAGCACTAGCTTGTTCACTTGGCGAGTGCCTGGGGTTGTAAGCCCGAACATCAAGTTGGACTCAAAAGTATGTAGTACATCATCGTCTCTTTCTGAATGGCAGAGAAGGCAAGTGACAGTCGTAGATATTTTAATCCTCAGAGGTACTATCTGAGGGTGCCATACGGCTGAACTACTAACGTGGTTCGGGCAGTGGGAACGAAAGTGTGCCTTCGTTTCGCTCAACTACTCCTTAAAGTCCTCTATAATGGACCGTGCCCAGAAATCTGGTTGGCCTGGCTTTATTGCAGTCCACCGATCATTCCGCTTTTCTAGTAGGCGTATCTCATTCGCTCGGAGCTAGCTTAACGGCCACTTGTTTTTATATTACCTACATTTGATGCATTTGTGGTCTTCTTGAGCTCCTTATCTGTGGTTACAGTGACAACGATAGGTAGGCGGAATGCTGGAAAAGTCGGACTACCCCGCCGTGAACAATGCTTCATAGTGTTAAACGGGGTTATTCGTCGTACACTATGAAGAAGGATCTCCGGGTCATCCTTTTATTTAGAAGTACCTTATCAGTATTCCGAAGCTTCCTAATAAGCGACTATGTAGAATCTTCGAGCGTATGGAGAAAACTGAATATCGGCCAATGGCCCATAATAGAGTTCTGTTTTTGATATATTAGCAGTATAGTCCAAAAGGCCGGAAGAGTCATCTTTGGTTTTACTTTCTGTTTAAGGGTTAATGCAGTTGAGGAAATTCCTTGTACGTAGGACTGTATTTGTCATACACATAGCAACGATTGCCAATTCTGCATGATTGTTTGTTACTGCTTTCACAAGGTATCGTCTAATCCAGTGGCTTTGCGGAAGTGAACTCGTCTGATGACCTCATTTGTTCCTTCTGTAGTGATGGGCTTCTCGGAGATTGCGGCAGTGGGCGAATAGCGAAAAGTGTAGAGATGACCTTTGCGCCACTGGAGGTAGCAGCACGGGTTGTCACAGAGCCACATAAAACAGCTTTGTTTGCTATGTTTTATTTAATTTTAGAGCGTACGGAGTGCTTGTCTATATTTAGGCCATACGATAGGCAGGCTTGTGTTATGGCGAGCATGCCGGAGAATACGTACATCCTGTTGTTACGCACTTCCCACGCCCTCAGTCTATTGTGAAGTTAAAAGAAGGTCGGCGCCAAATGAAATAATAATATACATCCGTTTTTCTCTCTCTTACATATTATGGACTCGAGAAATGCGTCCTGTAACTGATATTTAGGACTTCGAAGAAATCTTTCGAGCAAATTCGTCTAACAAAGGCAAGCAAGCAATTCAATTCAATTTGAGACCAAATACCGCGACCACCTGGCAGGTCGCCCTGTCGCAGTTTACGAGCCGGCCGTGTGTAATAGTTCAACTACGATTTAAATAATCAGATTGCAAAAAGAATGGATCGCTTATTACTAGCCTGACTAAATACAACATGTATAGTGAACGCAGCATCATACGATCGTTGCGCATGTTTATTTCCTGCTAAACATCTTCCTTTGTATATATATAGTACAGTACAGTTTCCATACTTACATACATATGCGATTATTCTCGCTTTATTTTCATCTCTTTTGTTTTGGTCTCGTTTCGTCTATTGGCCCTATTCAGCAGCCACTGATTTCTGATCGGATTTTACTTAACTCCATTGCGGCTGCCTATGTTGATACTGCTGTTACTGCTGCTGCTGCTGCCTCCTAGCACGTCACAGCTACGGGAAGCTTCCTACGGGAAGCCTGCCGGAATATATATATATATATATATATAGCCAAAAGGCACTTAATTTATGATAGCGCATCTAGCTTGATCTGCGATCAAGACCGACAATGAGACTGAAACGAGTCTGTGCTGAATGACAGTAATATTAAATCATAATGGTATTGCAAATAGAAATAATATTACAAGTGACACTTGCTACAAGAAGAAAGAGTAATCACAAAAATTCACATCACGGTGGTAGAAGAAGTAGCCGAAGTCGTAGTCAACAAACATCACTCTGGATCGAGGCCAGTAGTGAGCAGAGTGAGCGCTTTCTGTAGATTCAGAATAGCGGTGGGTGTATCCTCGAATGTCAGCGCGCTTGTGGCGTACTTGCAGTATTTCTGCGCCTGTAGCATTTGCGTGATGGATAATTGCGGGTGAGCACTTTCTGACGCCGGGGGCGGTGCCGCTGGTAGGCCGTACGACGACGAAGATGCTGCTGCGCCGCCTGCAACGGGTGTCGTCGGCGTGGTCACGGCTAAACACATCGAAAGCACACAAACCAAAACCCACAAATATGTATACATTTATATATATATATATATAATTTCGTTGCAACACAAAGTGGCGAAAATGCCACGTTACGTGGCATTTTGGCCGTGGGTCGACGAAGGTGGTAGGTACAGTGATGAGCGATTGGTATACTGCAGAATGCCTAAAAAACGTTTTCACCGCGCTGACCACTGCTAGATCTAGGACTTAAGTAGGGGTAAGTTATAAAAATGTTGTGTCCAAGTCTCATCACCTATGGAAGTCTTGACTATATGACATTTAGCCGGAATTTGTCACAAATTCATGAGCCAGAAAAGCCCGCTCCTTTAGCGTCCTGTGAAAAATCATGAGGTTTCCATTACGGCTGAAGGTGAGTTGGAGCTGGTCGTGCGGGATCTTATGGACAGACTTTGCAATTAATTCAAAAGTTTTCTCTGGTAATAGATATGTTGTGTTTGAGTTGTCGTCAATCGCAGCCTTCGCACGAACCACATTTTCGTCGCTCGTCGCTGTCTTTGCACGTCTTTTACGGGGTACAGATTCAAACGTTCGATTCAAAAATGTCTATACCATATTTTTACACTGCTTAGGAATGGGGCTTCATCCATTCAAATATGACGCTCTCTGTCAGTGGATTCGACTCTTAAATCATTTTTCATTATGCAGGACATTTCAAAAGCTTTCCCAGGTTCGCACAAATATTACATGACGCTCGCCTCTACAGAGATATAGACTGAAAGTGTTGGCCAAAACGTATTTCTCTTTAAGCTTAATAAATAATGACAATATTATAGATAAATAAAAATTTAATTTCGTTTAATCGTATTATCATTATCACGTAATCTACTTATAATAAGTATCTATACACAGACATACATATATATATATATATCCATAAAAACATTCGCGGTACCACTCGGACTAAGACTGGCTATATGCATATATATATATATATATATATATATATATATATATATATATATATATGTATGTGTAAGGAACTACATATTTATTATTATCTAAACGTGTCACTGAAACAACGTGTCTCAATATGCATGTGCACATTATTGCAAGACCATATCGCATACAAAAGTCTATCTCAATAAAAAGGTTTGTTTCGCTCCCGATAGATTTATGCAAAGGTAATGCTAATCGCTCTTTGCGCTCAGCCCGTTCGAACCAATTTTTATAAAAGTTCTATAGAATTTCAATAGATGCTTTCCATTGTACACGCGCTTTAATAATACAGAAACGTGCCATGTCCGAAGACTATGGTGGCTCAGTCAACCGCTTATGAAGAAAGCTCTTCAAATGTACCTTTCGTTTTAGCTCTAGTGGCGTTTCTGTAAAAACGTCGTTTCTACTTCGCGCCTTGTTAAACACCTACTACTAGGTGTTTTGCAAAGCTCGTAAGTACTTTCAGAATAATTCAGTATCTACACACTGTAAATGCGAACCCATGACTCATGACACTATGGTCGCAGATCATTTCCTCATTCTAAATTAGCAAACCTATCCTATATATATATATATATATATATATATATACATATCAGATATTGAAGGCGCGTATGTATAGGCACTAGAATTAGTAGGCGAGGCAGAGCGGTTAGAATGCAAAGTGTGTCGGGCAGATGCAGAATAAAGCCGGAAAAACGCGTAAGAAAGTAGAACTTCAGGCTCTAACGATGGCCAGTTGGTATTCGGCATACTGAAAGCCGAGATAGCGATCTGCGCGCATACTCACTTCCCTGATTCACTTCGGCCATTCTCCTTCGCAGCCGCGACCACCAGGAGTTGCGTCGTTTCACTATCGAAGAGTTCTTTGAGACATCTGTGCACCCTTAAATTGGCTTACATTCGCCATCTCGACCATATGCGATACAGCGAAGCCACACATGTAATTCGACTACGTGTTAACTTATCACCATTGATTGAAGAACGATCGAGGCGATCAGGAAAAACAGAGATATGAAGTTGTTTTTGGCAATCTTTTTTAACAGCCGATTTTCAAAACACCCGCCGCAGTAGAAGTTCTTTCTCTCTCTCTCTAGTTAGTAATTACAGCTATATCTGTAGTGTAACGTATACATTTAACTAACATTGCATAGAAACATACAGTAATACGTATGTGCATATAAGCGTCACACCGGTGTCAAAACACGGCAAACCAAGTTCAAGGACACTTATTCATGCAAAATGACTTTAATGCTGTCATCTTCAGAGGTCTCTCTCTCAATATGTACATATAATATATGTTGTAACGCTCGACGAGTTGTGGGTTATATATATAAACATATATACATTCGTCCCACAATTCGTCGTGCGTTACAACATATATTTTGTACAGATACCTTCATGTTAAAGGTGCTATACCACAAATCCAGCAATATAATGACGTATCCGGCTACTGTACCTTTTGGCTGTTGTTCATGGGGTGACGGTGCTTGAGGCGGAGGCATAACCTTGGGATATGCGCCCGTGCTCTCATCCTTCGGCGCCCGTGGCACCTGAGGTACAACCGGTAGGCCCATATCGAACTCGCGTCCACCTCCGGCAGCATTTCCACGTGGCATCGGTGTCGGTGCTCCGTCGGGCGTGACCCTGCTCGAGCCCTATAGAAAAAATTCGCATCAAAAGTCGAACATCGCAAGCTCAAACAAGGGAGATGACAATATATCTATGCTGCCGCTCTAAGCGCCCCTGATAGCAAAAGGGTGACATGTCTATTTAGGTATACATGCCAAGCGAACAATAAATCAATCAATCAATCAATATCTAGCAGCCATTACCGACTACCGTGGTAACTCTCATCCATCCTGTATATATATATATATATATATATATACACTTAACTTATCTGTCGTGCACAACAATAGTTGAACGCTTCACGCAGCCTTCTATCCAAGGCTCATAATCTATTATCACGCTTCGTATGTTAGGCGCAAACAATCCTTTGGATGCAACCCATAGGGACTATAGTATACCAACAACTTTGACACATCGCTACACGTCGCTATACACATACGTCTACTACACCTTTAACGTAGACCATATCTACGTCACAAACTGTATCCATAATTGTCCCTACGTGGGTGCTGAGTAGAGGCAGTCATTTAGACGATCTGCTCGAATTGATGCATGTTTACAGTATAGCTGGTTTGTGGCGCCAGCCATCCTGCGTATATTTCCAGGTTGTCAGGTAAACCACACTCACTCAAATAATGAGCACAGTCGTCATCATCATCACTATAAGGCCGCATATACGCCACTCCCTACGCGGCGTATTCTAACCCAGACAGCAAAATATGGGAAACTTCTCCAAATAACATTGCAATAACACAAAGCAACCCTGGGATTTTTATTAAAAGAGAGCTTAGTTTCACAAAAGAAAGTAAAGATACGTTTCTTCCCATCTGGTGATTCCAAACATGCAACCATTGGCGCAACAACCAAAAAAATCAACCCTATAGCAATTCAAATGGGAAGAAGAAAAGCTGGATATATTCGTCGAATAGATTCAGTATCATAAAATAGCAAAAATACTTCGAGTATAGATGTAGCAAAAATATTTCGGGTCTAGACCGCGGGCACGCCAGAGAAAGTAGGTACGTACCGGCTGCTGTTGAGGCGGAGTATTCGATGGACCAGCGGCGTCTTCTTCAAACCCTTCATCATCTCCTTTTAGCGGTCCGGGAATGGGCTGCGTGCCCTCTTTCAAGCACCTGCAGCAAATTGTCACATCAACCTCATGAACGTGGGTGTTTTAATTCGAATTACATATACCTATTAGAAGCATTTGCTTTATAATAAGAGCGTTGATAGTTTGCCGACGGCGGAGATATGTTAAGTTAACGGAATTTAGGCAACCTAATGATAATTACATAAGGAGTTCAACGTTGCACTGCAGCTGGCGAAAAGGTCCGTTTGTGTTACTTTAGTCTGCACTATTGAAATGTAATCGGCCTCAAATATTATTGTTCAATAATAATGAAACGAATGATAACGAAAGACGTATTTGCTCACTTATGAATATAGGCGGCCTTCCATTTCGCGTATCGGCTCATTCGCAAGGATTCCTCGCTGACTTCGCCAAAGTTTGCCAGAATATCAAAAATATAACCGGCCGCATGGAAGGCGCGTATTACAGCTCTGTCGAAATTCGAATTCCTGCAACACACGTATATAGAGACATATTGAAATTTATAAGACAATGCATGCGACGCCCTTAATAAAATTTCAAAAATAAAATAGGTAAAGAATGCCAACAATCGACCCTACAAAATACAAATTGACCAATGGAATATGCTTCAAAAAACGCACATTATGCCGCCCAGTTGAAACGGTTAACAAACATTCATGAGATTAACATATATAAACAATCTTTCACCAAAGAAAACAATGCTTTAGGAGCATACCTGTCCTGCTGATCGGCCCAGCTGAACAGCTTTATCGCGTGAGCTTCGATGTGGCTCTGAGCGACCAGGTCATTGGTAAAGGCCTCGTCACTGCGGTGCTGGGCCTTCATCTTCTCCAAATCATCCATAAGGGTCACTAGGTACGTTCGAGCATCGGCGGACTTGTTCATCTAAAAAGCGCAACATTCTCAAGTTATTCGCATACGAATATATATATATATATATATATATATATATATATATATATGTGTACGTTTTGCACAAAAAGTAAGTTACCATTATACGCTCCGCTATATATATATATATATATATATATATATACATGTAATAGAGAGAGAGTCATCTAAGATATATGTCTACAATCACTAATAGATAGAAAGAGAGTATTGTAGATTGTACACACCTTAAGTCCGTTTTCAAGAGCGTAGAAACGGCACCAGTAAGCAATGACGGGATTTTTGCTTTCATGTTCGGCGGCTATCCGAATATAAGGCGCGATTGCCTTTAACGATTGCGGGACCGCCGACTGAGGGGGTCCTGCGGCTCCGGCGGCCGCCATCTGCAAAATCATGTAACAACGGATTAACTTAAAGTAGCGGCAACAACGAATACATGACACCACCAAACAGGTGTAGCAATACATACAAATACTCAACAATGGGGACAGCATCAACACAAATGTGCTGTGTCACGAGGGAGCAAGCAAGTAATGAACGCCATCGATCGCTCTAGATGAGGTCCATTTAATGATCTAGCACTAACTATTAGAATAATATAAGCCAAATATTTAATATTACTGTCAGGTAATCTCACTAAAGAAATAATATTTAACAAATAATTATATATATATATAAATATCCCACAGAATGCCTAAAAGTTTCCCGAAATTGCAAGTCGTTAAATCTGGCGACAACAAGGCGACAAGATAACAAAGTCCTAAGATTGCAAAGCCGCATTCAACAATATGGTCTTCTGGGCCCGTCCATAGTTGGGTTAGCTGTGTCGATGTTTGTCGAAAGGATGTCTACCAAGATACTGCCGCATGTTGAAACGAGTTAGTTCGCTATCGGAGAGAAGCAAACCCGTCTTATTTGAAGAAAAAAAGAGCTGAACTCCTGAAGTTCGATGAGAATCTCTGGCCATGAATGCATGTTAGAAGAGAAGTGGCAGGGTGCCAATATGGATTACAAGGTGCTACGGATGGCGAACGTGTCTGTGCTTACACTTTTTAATGGCCGTGCAGAAGGGCAATGTGTTCAAAAATGCAATTCCTAGTAATATAGTATACATCGAACGTCTATTGCAAATTAACTAAACATTGGTGAATCCTGGTGTTTTTTGTTCGATCGCAACGTAACTCCTGTTGATAAGAAGGCATCGAAAACAATCGGTGGCAGACTATTGCACAAAGTTAGATTGTTTACAAGCTCATGGACGGAATCTTGATCTGAGTGGGCAATGATACTCGTATTGTCCAGTCAAACATTTTTCAATAAAAAATTTATTCTGGATGTTCACACACATTGGATAGCAGGTCAAAATTGGCGACAATGCAAGCCATCTTAATCTGCATCGATAGAAACCGACATCACATATATATATATATATTTTTTTTATATAAATATATATATATATATATATATATATATATATATATATATATATATATATTGAAACACATGCAAGACTTATTTCAATTTTCGCACTAGATGAACGCTTTAACTCTAGCCCATTGTGGATTCGCGTGTGTGTATGACGCTTACTGCCTACCGCATGACGTCTTACGCGATGTCAGTCTGCGATTATGCGATGCTTAGTCATCCGATGAGCTGCCAAGCTGCTGTCAACACCACCCATCTCAGTCCCATAGTAGTCATAGTATCGTGAGGGTTGCCAATTTGGTATCTTTCACTCACAACAAGATGACAATTACCTTACCATAACGCTGTACATTGCAATCGAATCCTACTCTAATTCTCTCATCGACGATATTAGATACTAGACCAGTGTAGCATCATCACGAACATGATTGTCGTCATTTCTAAGTCGAGCATATTTCGTCATGTCGGCGAGCCGAGTATATTGGCTAATATAATTGAGTTGGCACACTTCACCGGGGCATACGACATTCTGGACATATCATATCGTCCAGTTCACTCAGCCAATCACTTCTTCACTCGTTTCGATTCCTGAATTTGCTGCTCTCAACAAAAACGAGAAACCTTGCTACCGACCGGCACTCTGTTTTGTCACGTCTGCGCCGTATTCGTTTACTTAGACGTATTTCGTTGCCCTCGCCATGCTGGATTGCTCACTTTCCAGGTTCAGTTCGTCTGATTCGTCAAGAGTGGCGATATAACGTACGCATAACCTAGTCAATCTAGTGCGTCGATTTACAAGGCTTGATAGTTGAATTTCCTTTTCATTATAGTTTGTTCGTCTCAAACTCAGTTAGCTTAGTAATGTATACGGCTCGAAACGTTCATCGTTTACCTCATCACAAGCGCTCGGTTCCTCCTATCGTGACCTAGTCTCGGAAAAAGACTCGTAGCATACATAAACAATCACCCCGCCCATTCAACCAATTTACATTTGACAGCTAGCCTATGAGTATGTCAACGACTGTAAGAATTATCTGCAGTCGTCATCCGACTTACCTTTAGCTCTGTGGCTCTGTATCACAGCCTCTCCCCGTTGAAGAGAAGACGAGCAAGCGCTTAATTGCGTGCTATTCGGTTGTCAGGAAGAAAAACGAACCGCGAACTATTATTATGCTAGTTGTAGTCGAGTAGACGTTGAAGTCGAATATTAGCAGTAGTAGTAGTAGTAGTAGTAGAAGTAGTAGCAATTGCAACAGCGGTACTTTTCTCGTCTGCGTCGTCCGACAATGAAACAGGTATTAGCTTTATGGTGCAATAAAAGCTCAGATCAATCAGTGTTCGGACAGGTGTTGTTGAACATATGACCACCACCAACAGATAGTCGAAGTCGCCCCGCGAACTAATAGCTTGTTTATGCTCTCCGCTGTCTGCTCTGTTTGCTGGAGCAATCGTAGTGTGTTTATACTACTACTACGATATGTCGTGCTGCCTCTGCTGCTGCTGGTGACGACTCGTACAGGCGGGTCCGGTCTAGCCACCGATCGTCTGCTAGTTGACATTTCAACCGCAGCATCACAACAACAACAAATTAAAACAACCAACCATATGATGACAACAAACAATAACAAATGATATCAACAAACAATAACAAATGATCACCACAAAACCGGACATGACATCATGGGTCGTTTATCAATGCTTGGGAAAAAGTAGTAGCAGTTTATGCCGGAGGATACAGAACTACTACAAGAGCACCTTTGTGTCAGTTATCTACATTTTTCAACGGACTTTATCTAATACGACATAATGGAGTCAACCCGCAGTTATTACTCAACTACAACCTACAACAAGCAAATGACCACTACAGACCTTAGAGCTAGACTCTACCTTACTTCGTAGTACTGTGGCGGCGTTTTTTCTTTCTTTGCAAGTACCTAGTATCAAGCAATGTAACGTTCTCTCATCTTACCCTATTATCTAATAGTAAATCATTTTAACAACAATTACTTGGCCAGTCTGTAACGACAGAGCGTTAAACAAAGCGCGCAAAAATTTGAAAATTGCCCGAATTACAGCCCCCAGTCATTATTTATTCGTCGTATTGCTAGCGCAATTGTTGTATTGCTCTACTCACTGCTGTTGGATCGGCAGAACCGCGAGGTCGGCATCGCACTCTGCTGTTAATTGCTCACACCAGCAATGCCGGTAGCAAAACTTACATCGGCAACAATGCTACTCCGCAGATGAAATAGTTCTAAGTTTAATGAATACTATAATACTATTGATAGAGATATGCACCTACACGCAGAGTTTTGCTAGCGAGTGTCAAATCGTTAGAAAATAGCGGTTGACGTCCATTCGCCCGTCGGCCCGCCCGCTTGCCTCTCATTAGCAGTTGACGTGCCATCGCTAACAGACAATAAACACAACAACGTGACATCGGTAGCAGACGACGCGACGTGACATCGCTAGCAGACGACACCGCGCGACATCGATAGCAGACGACGCGACGTGACATCGGTACCGGACGACAGTGCGTGACATCCCTAGCTGACGATGCAACGTCGTGACATCGGTACCGGACGACGGTGCGTGACATCCCTAGCAGACGATGCAACGTCGTGACATCGGTACCGGACGACACTGCGTGACATCGCTAGCAGACGATGCAGTGTCGTGACATCGGTAGCAGACGACGCGACGACGTGACATCGCTAGCAGACGACAGGAGGACGACGGCAACGGCGTCGTCGTCGTGGAGCGAGCGAGCGAGTGCAGTGTTAGCGGTGCCGGTGTGGTTTGCGTGCTGGTTTGCGTGCTTGCTTGCTTTGTGGCGCGGTCTCGCGGTTCGGTGTATCGCGATCGTTGCAGTGGCGGTGTGCAACACGATTTTCGCCGCGTCGCCATTGTTGTGAGCGCGTTGCCGCCGGCCGCGTGTGGTTTTAGGGTCTGCAGCAAGTCTAAGCAAAAGACAAAGCGACGAACGGAAAACGGGTGAGTTTTTTGCAGGTCGAGGTTTCCGGCGATGCCGAGACAGCGCCGGCGATGCCGCGGTCTTCAAGCGCGAGGAGGGTGTTATTTGTAGATGCCGTTGCTGTTGTTGTTGTTGTTGCCATTGCTATTGCTATTGTGTCGTTGTTTCTGTTTCTATTGGTGGCGGCGGGTGCAGCGTTACTTATCGTACCGTTCATGCCTTCGCCGCGTGATCTAATCGAGTTGAGTCGAGTTGAGATCGGATTGGCGTGTTCGCATGGTGGTGGTTGTGGGAATGTGATCGTCGTCTCCAGTACGCTACGCAGATCGAGGCTAGGTAATGGTGGTGGTGGTGGTGGATTACGGGTAGGTCGTGGTAGTACCACCAGCATTATTTATCATAAGCATGACCAATCATCGACATTATCGGCAAGAGCATTATCATCATCATCTGAAGCATCGGCATCATCATCATTATTATTAATATTATTATTATTATTATTTATTCAATTTTTCAGTATTTCCCTACAATTGTGGGACCCAAACGTGTACCCGCGAATTATTATTATTATTATACAAAACAAATTCGATCGATTCCCTGGTTGATAAATAGTTGTGTCGGTATCGTTGTGATGGTGATGCTTCTAGTACTGTGTCGGCGCTTGTACTGCGCTCTACGATTTTTGCGCCGCAGAAAAGTAGAGAGTGAAACTCGGCTATCGACCGGTTTCGCCGGGATAACTTGGTCCTAGATATTTAATGTGTGTGTGTGTGTTAGCTATATTTCTTCTATAGCTTGATATATTTCTTGGTTCGCTTGCTGGATCGATCTCGCTGGCAGAAACACTCCTCCTCCGCCGCTCCCACCTCCCTGTGCTCGACCAGGCGGACAAACCTCTGGAAAGAAACCTCTGTGCTCCATTGAGGGAAGTCTGCGAAGGTTCGACGTCTCTCGGTGGTATCGTGATCGTGGGGACTTCTTGTCACTGAATCGGCAACATTGCGTACCACTTGGTTTGTCGGATGGTCTTGTCGAGATTGTATGGGTGGAGGGTGTGTGGTAATGATGTGTTTGTGTACATGTTTGTGTGTGCCTATGGGTGTGATGATGTACCGGTCTGTCTTTCGAAACAGAATATTCTTCTTAAAGAAATGCAAATATTATACAGTTTGTGTAACGGCCCGTATTTCCTTAGGCTTACTTGTAAAATGGTTGGTACTACTATAATTATTATCATGATGATTATTATTATTATGGAGATTTTTGAGAAAAAGAGAGACATCGAGAGAGAGAGAGAGATAGATAGATAGCTGGACGCTGTTGTGCTGCTGTCTGCGTGACGACAAAGCGCAAATCATCATTATCATCACACGTCAGGCCTGCAGGCCTTTGCTGCCGCTTTTGTTGGCGGCATTTTAGCGTCACTGTTCCACCTCGTGAACGAGCGCCCGACCAAAGGATCGAACAACGTGATCGTCATAGACTAGAGACGCCATTGATCGGCAGAATTGAGGAATAGTCTGCCGGCATGTACACCATTTTCTATATATATAGATATATATATATATATTCTTATATCATCTTCTTCCTCACGTCCGCGTCCTTTGCTATGCGTGTACAGCCCTCGCTGCTGCAATTTCAGTATTTTAGTAATAGATGTAGTTTTCTTCTTTGATTGTAGTGATGATGATGATGATGCTAAAGCTGATGCTATGACGATAATGACTACTAATCGTATGATTATGATCATGCTTACTGTCTGCTATTAGAACCTTGGACTGTGATGAGTAACAGAGTAAGCATATCAGTCATATACTCGTCACACTGAAGAGAAGAAAAGGTGCAAAGATCTGGAGACAGAGAGAGAGAGAGAGAGATAAATAGATAGATAGAAGGAAAGAGTAAATGTTAGACAGAGTTTCAAGACGCGCAGTCTCTGTTTTGTTCGCTTCGGTAAATACAGAAACGAATCGCGTACTACGACGGACGACACGTGCGTGCGAAAATACTGAAATTTCAACATCAACATTGCGGCAGCAGCGGCGGCGCCGACGCGTCCTCACGAGGCATCATACTGTTACGGACACCAAATGCAGACGCGAGAGAGAGAGAGAGAAAAGAAGAGAGAGTTCTGGGGGAAGGAAGCGACCTAGAGAAAGAGCGACATAGAGCGATATTATCGGGGCGCGAAAAAGAGGGCGCGAGAGGGCCCGAAGCAAGTGTGGAAATGGTGAAAATGGTGGAGGAGGAGGAGGAAATACGAATAAGAATGAGAGAGAGAGAAAAAAAGAAGTTGATACAGTGTATTTGTTCGCCGTATTGGCAGTGGTCGTCGATTCGTCGGCGTTGCTCGCTGCGATCACAGCATTATTGCCTCTACCTCCACCACGCGTTTGGCAGGCCTACGCTGTTCGCCGGCGTTTCTCGTCGATTCTTTGTGTGAGGGGGGATGTTTGATTCTATCCGTCGTCGTCTTCGTTGCCGTTGTTGTTGTTGTTGGCGGTGTTGTTGTAATTGTTGTTGGCATTGCTGTTGTTGTTGTAGTTGTCGTTGTTGTTATCCTACATGCTGCGTTTGACTAGTTTGTTTTTTCTATTACTATTACTATTATTGGTTAAACATGTTTCTCTCACCGGACCGGTCCGCCGCCAAATAAGTAGTAGTAGTCTAGTATGCTCCAAATCGATCGTGGTGCAATCGTACCGATTAGGACGCAGGCCGAATGCCGCACGTGCTATGAGCATGTGCTATTGGCGTGCTACACACAACGGTTGTGGTCGATGCGGTTGCATTGCATTCGCTCCGACTACGATGGCGATGTCAAACAGTGGTTAAAGCAAATAAATGTGTTAGTTCGAACGAAGCGGTGATTCGTCCTGTAATCCGACATGCCGTTGTCGTTGGTTCAGTGGGCCAGTGATTGGTCCGGTGGCCGGGGGTGCTATTTATTGACCGCCAACCAAGTGTGTTGTGTGTCGCTAGTGCGTGCAATAAGCAAACGCTGGCACGTTTCATACGTGCCAGGCAGTGAGTGTTTTTCTCTGCCTCTCGCCCGCCGTTCGTGCAACGTTTAACGGCGTCGTGCAAGAAGACGCCGACTCAGGCGCGTCATAACATCACACGCACACGATGATGCTAGCCAAGCTGCAAGCGGGTGACGATGAACCATCATCAGGCGTGATGATTTCAACCTGTTAAAACAGAAGGAGCTTATTAATTGCGCTTACACACATATACTTACTTACCTGGTTACTGCGTAATACTACGAATGGTTTTGATGTTGTTGTTGTTGTCGTAGTTGTTGTTGTTGTATGTCATTC
Source organism: Dermanyssus gallinae (assembly GCA_003439945.1). Lineage (NCBI taxonomy): Eukaryota > Metazoa > Arthropoda > Arachnida > Mesostigmata > Dermanyssidae > Dermanyssus > Dermanyssus gallinae. The sequence continues at coordinate 149,002 of QVRM01005925.1, read as the reverse complement.
CAGTTCGACGCTCCTTCTGATGACTATTGAGTCGAAAAAGCGGCTGCTAAACGGTTGCGTTGTGACCAATTATTATTATTATTATTATTATTATTATTATTATTATTATTATCATCTACCATTCGTAAAAGTGATACCTGTACATACGAATAATAAACCCTTGTTCAAAAACAAATCATTATTACAGTACTAACGATGGCATTGTGTTCGATTGTATTGCAGTTCGTGGCAGTTCGAGCTTCGAGCCGCGCGAAGGAAGTCGCACACGCGCCTGCCGATAGGGCTCTGAATCAGTCAATCTCAGTCAATCCGGATTTCAAGAGCATCGTCGTCGTCCGTTGTTCCACCGCAAGAAGAGCGCGTGCGTGCACGAAGACGACGAAGGTCGTCGCTATAGTGTGCCGAACTCCTTGACCTCAAACGGCACGACCGTAACCCTCATGGCTTCAACAACTTCAGAAGTAGCAACAACAACAACGACGACGACGATGAACTCGGCCAATCCCGACAGTGAGATGCGGTCGCCGACAAGAACCACCAGCAACAGCAACGTAAATGGCGTCAAAATGACGACGCCAGCCGCAGCAGCAGCAACAACAACAACAGCAACAACAAAGTTGCCGCTTGCTGATGAAGAACCTCTGCGTGCAAAATGTGCCAAGACAGAGACAACCGACGATGTGGTAGCTGCCGCGGCTGCAGCTGCCGCCGAACAAATGCAAAGTCCTCATTGGGGCACAAATGCCAAATACCAGAATAGCGCGCACGGTGAGTCTGGCGGAGACGCCACGGATTCCGTGACCTCGAGTCGCAGCCACAACAACAGCAGCAGCAGCACCACTGCCGGCTCCACTAACACAACCACCACCACCACCACCACCAACAACAACAAGGAAAAAGACAAGGACAAGGGTGGCCAGAACCAGTCGCTGCCCGACAAACCCGAGGAGATGACATCGGCCGATTACTATTTCGATTCGTACGCCCACTTTGGCATCCACGAAGAGATGCTGAAGGATGAAGTTCGGACGTGCACGTATCGTGATTCGATGTACCAGAACATGCACCTATTCAAAAACAAGGTAGGTTTGTTCGTACGGTCGATGTCGTTTGGTCGTCATGAATATATATATATATATATATATATATATATATTCGGGGTTCATATGAAACCGCACGAAACAGCACCGCGGGTATAACTGAAGTCTTTATTCAAAAGTAACATCAGAGGCCTGGGCACAAACAACTATTATCCCACAAGGGATTCCCTGTTTTCAGTGTGCCTGCGGCGGTGACGACAAAATCCAGTCCTTCACTCGGTGCTTCAGTTCGTCGTCCGAATTGAAGCGCCGCCTTTGATGCTTTCAGGGGAGGTGACGACACATGCTTTCTTTGTATGCTGCCCTTCTTTTTTTTCTGGCTAAAAGTTATGGCACCATTTTGCGATACTGGTGACGATCCGTTAAAAAAAAGCGGGCCTTTTTGATACCGGACCAGGCGTTGTAGCTCCCCATACACAGTTCCATTTGTGGTGGAACTGCTCGCTGAGCTTTTTTGGACACACACAGTCTCGCACGTACATGTCTACCACCCGGCAATAAGTATCATCCATTGTTGAACAGCTTTTGCGTTCAGAAGTCTGATAACATCTTGCTGCCCCTCAGTCGTCGAATTTTTTGCAATTCGACCACCATTATGTCGACACACATTCTGCCGCCCCAATTGGACGGGACACACACTCCTGCCTCCTTCTTTCCTCCGTAGTGCGCAGACTCCCGCGTATGCGTACAACCACTCCCGGACACACCACGTCCCTAGATCTGTCTCATTATGCCATTCCAAAAGCGGTGAATTCCAGTTTCCAATGGTTTGGTTGTTACGAAGTTTCGTACTTTTCATTCGAATCTGCCATACATATAATTGTAAATCAAGTTCGAAATTTTAGGGCGCGTTTTTGGTGTAGAAATAAACGTTGCTCAGAACGGTGTCACGAAAACGGCATTTTTTAATCGATTAGTCGAGAGGGTTGTTCTGATCGGAGCCCATTTTCAGCACATTTTTTGTCTGTATGAAAATCGAGTAATGCCTTATTATTTGTTTTTCACTTTGTACGATTTTGATTTTAGCGTGGAGGGCACATTGATTGCTTTTAACAATTGTGAGCGATGCACATACGATGCTTGTTAACTGTTGCAGGTCGTGCTGGACATCGGATGCGGTACCGGAATTTTGTGCATGTTCGCAGCGAAAGCCGGCGCCCGGAAAGTGATTGGCATTGAATGTTCGGGTATTATCCAGCATGCGCAAGAGATTATCAAACTGAATAGTCTCGACCATGTCATTACGCTCGTCAAAAGCAAGGTCGAAGATATCACGAATCTCCCCGATGGTATCCAAAAGGTACGTTCTCGCTCACCACTGAGCCTTGCGGCTCTTTAACCGGAGCCGACCTGATAGCTAAATTGTGTAGTTTATACTCATCGTGTGACAAAAACAGACCACATAAAATGAGCAGCAATAATTACTTCCTGGCGCATGCATGAAGTAGTGTATTATATTACACTGCATATATGGTTTATATTTACGCACTTGTCGCGCGCTCTCTCTCTCTATATGTGTATGTATCTATATATATATATATATATATATATATATATATATATATATATATATAACTTTATATTTAAGTAGGCATATGTATACGGCGCCTGGCAATCACAGAGAAATGAAATCATCATTCCTGAACACCAGACCTACTAATTTGAGATGTCGTCTTTAGTGACTCCTAAGGCCGTTGCGTAATATAGAGTGTGTATTTGTGTCTAGCGTGTGCCGAAATAACGATTAAGCAAAGCGGTCTCGCCTCGTTTTTATGTATCAACCAGTCGCTATAATGTAAGCGATGTCAAATAAGCGCGTCACACAGTGCCCTGCAATGGTATATCGATTCTAGTCTGTAGTGTAACGTACGTGTGTTGCCTGTGTGTCTTCAGGTGGACATTATTATTTCGGAGTGGATGGGCTACTGCCTGTTCTACGAGTCAATGTTGGACACCGTTCTGCACGCGAGAGATCGTTGGCTGGCTCCCGGCGGCTCGCTGTTTCCCGATCGAGCGCAGCTCTACCTGTGCGGCATCGAGGATCGGCAGTACAAGGACGAGAAGATCAACTGGTGGGAGGATGTGTACGGCTTCGACATGAGCTGCATGCGGAAGGTGGCGATCTCGGAGCCGCTGGTCGACGTTGTCGACAAGAAGCAGGTCTGCACGACGGCGGCCATCGTCAAGGAGATCGATCTGTACACGGTGCAGAAGGCCGACCTCGACTTCGAGGCCACCTGGAAACTGCGCGCGTTTCGAGACGACTACATTCACGCACTCGTCGCGTTCTTCAACGTCGAGTTTTCGCGCAGCCATACGAAGATCGGCTTCTCGACGAGTCCCGACTCGGCGTACACGCATTGGAAGCAGACCGTGTTCTACCTCGAGGACTATATGGTCGTAAAGCGCGGCGAGACGCTGTCGGGCACGTTCAGCATGAAGCCAAACGCGCGCAACAACCGCGATCTCGACATGAAGATCTCCGTGAACTTCGAGGGCGAGCTGTCCCAGATGAAGGCTGCTTTGGAGTACCGGATGCGCTAAGGACGCACGAGCGAAGCCATCGTGAGAAGATGCCTGCCGCTTGTTCAACGAGGGCGGCTTTGTCGTCGCAGCGCGTCGCGATCGCAGTTCATACAAGAGCATTCGCATCCATCAGTCCACCTCTTGACAGTGTTGTATCTATCTATCTAACATGCTGCCAAAGAGTCTCGTGCACCGTCGTATTTTTAGGAGGGCCTATAGAGGCGCTGCAGGCGGTTTGGGGAAGGGCGGGCGGTGGTGGGGCGGGTGGGGGAAGGGGTGGAGATACACGCTAACCCGCGACTGAACAGCAAAAGGCCCACGTTTTCCATTCTCGCACTCTCGAAGCAAGCCGGCAAAGGGGAGCTAAAGGGGATCTTCCAGCCTAGTGTTCACGTCACCCGCGAATCTCCACGTATAGTCGTGTATAGCAAAGCCACACAGACGCCTAATAGGAACCATGACGAGAGCGAATTTACGTACGACCCAAGCCAAGGCGCTGCTAGCGTCGTGTTTTAAGTGCACGCGCGACTTGTTCGCCGTGTTCGAATGAACTACAGCGATTGACTACCTTCATCGTGGTCGTCTTAGTTTTGGTTGCTGTCATCGTCATTCGACTACTTCAACTTATTAGGCTGATTTCGGACGCTGCCTCGTACTTGCTTGCCATCGCCGTGAGATGATGAGATTCAGCAAAGTGGCTAGCAAGAACCTGTGTCGAATCGAGGCAAACAAAAAAAAGCCAACAACAACAAAATACGCCGTCATGGGCGACCTTACGTTTTTGGGAACGCGCGTTTTGATATATATGTATATATATATATATATATATATATATAAGAGATGCGGCGAAACATCTAATCATCGACGAAGAAGGTGGGCGACAGGCAACGAATGATTAGGATAACAAAGCAGAACAGGTAAAGAACAACAACAATAATAATAATAATAATAAAAAAACAACCATAAAACCTGCAAGGGTGCCAGCAGTATCAGCAACAACAAGAGTAACAACAATTAACAACAGCGACGACAACAACAGGGGTAATAACTGCAGCAGCGGCAACAACAACAGCAGTAGTCATAGGTACTACGACACCATGAATACGTGTTGCTGCGCTATTTTTACTATTCCTACTTGGCTTGCGGCTGACAAATACATCCTGTCATCGCTCATTTCGGCGTTCGTTAAGAACTGTGTATACATACATGCAAATATACTGGTGTCTTTTTGTTTAGCACATCCGATGTACCGCCGATTTGTAGCGAATGAGCGGATTAGCACTAATAATGGTTTCGAAACTGCGTATATTTAAGTAAATGTATAGGCGATACTCCAAATATTTAGCCTGCTATCCAAATAGCTAGCTATCACATTGATAATGTCTGAGTGCGTACATTATATAATATATATACATATATATATATATATATATACATTATATAATATATATATATATATATATATATATATCTCATCAATCATGCCCTACGCGGCACAATCCATTTTTTCCGCACCGTCCGATCGGAAATTAGATGTATGAAAAACATTATTGAGCAAGCCGACAAGCCTAATGTAGAAGTCGTGGGTACGTTGCCGGTGTGACGCATACCCGTTTCAAAGCAATCATTTCTAAGATTTGCAGATATGGGTTCAAGTTGTTATAAATAAAATAATAAACGGTGGGACCTAGCAAAGTTTTTGAACTTTCTTTGAAAGAATACAGATACATTAAATAAAAATCTGCAAGTTAAGACGATGAATCAATGCATCGAAACATACCTTCAGAATGCGCTTTTAGATGTTTTCTAGCTCCTCCTTGATGGCTTCAAGCACCGATCCGCGTGCTTCGAATCGTCTTCCTCTTTATTTATCTATACATTTTTTAATTTTCAGAAAAAAAGAGAATTTGCACGGTATTAAGTCGGGTAAATACGACGGTTGGTGCTTCACCAACGTGACTTTAGGTGGTAGGTTGGTACGTTGTCCTGGTGGAGGAGCCATCACCTAAGAGATGTTTTAGAGTTGTTCCTGATGGACGCAGTGAAAACTTGGTAGTCACTCCGCACTATAACAACAAGTTTGCCACTGTACGCCCTTCGACGGGCATCGTCACAATTCCTATCCTGGAGAACAATATGGCTGCCATTCTATGGCGCTCACCTTTGTAGGTGAAGGCGCTCCAACGTCTGACCACTGCGACCTGTGAGACTGAAATGGCTCATAAAAATGTACGCAGGTCTCATCACCTGTGATGAGTTCCGAAAATAAAGAATACAGACTTCGTCAAATTTTATTCGATATCCTCGAGCCAGAATGACCTGCGCTTTTTTAAAATCTGTGGAAAGGTCATTGCATCACTCATCGTCGTGCAAGATGTTATGGAGAGACTTTGAATCCAAGCCCAAAATCTCTAGCGATGTGCGTTTTATTGGAGCTTTCATCAATCACGGCCTTTCCACGACCCTTATCTGCTTCTTCATTTCTGTTTTTAGACGGCCTTGAAGACGTGTTCGTCGGACAGATTGAAATGTTCTGTACTATCCATACACACTCTCCAGGGATGTGGCTTCATCTGCAATAGACGATCGAAGCTCTGCGAAACAAATCCTCGCTGGAAATTGTAAAAATGAAGAGTACGCAGCCCTATTTTGAGTACGTACGGCTGTTGTGGCGCCGAAATGCTTGTGCTGGCCATTTTCTCACGCGATTGCCTCTAGGAGAAACGATTCGAATTTCCACCCAACACATACAACAAACATAACGCTATCTGCCAGTTGCAGTATTAAATTCTTAATTCACCCTCCACTACGCGGGAAACTTTAACAACTTTCCCGGGTCAATCTTCTTCTCGGCACACAGCATCTATACACCGGGCTGCTGCTGCCGCCGCCGCTGTGCGATGTCGACGAGAAGCTAAATCAAGCCTCGAAGGTGCTTTTTTTCGCCGCCCGTAACGAGATTATTATTTTTGCAAACTCTGATCAAGAACTCCGATGCAGAACTTGATCAAAAGGTCAAACGGGTGTCTCCGGATTGAAATGGCGATTGCGGGCCTATAGCGAAAAGTAGATGCATTCTAATATTATAATTAGCATCTCGGTGAACAATTTAATGGTGCATAGATTTTGGCAAAGTTAAATTTTGTGATACAATTATGCGCACGGAGTCATTTTTGACATTTTAGAGAACTATAAAAGGCACTTTAAGAGTAGCAGAGCCCGGATTTAAACTCGACGCTCTCTGTGTGCGAGAGAATGGCTTTGCCATTAAACCACCACTTTGCTCTGTAAGTTTTACTTTCGTCAAGGCTTGGTGCTAGACGTTATCAATTTTGCGATACGTCGGCGTTGCTGTCCTTTAGTAGGTGGCGCCTGCATTTATATCACACTTGCCTGGCCGACGGGGAGATCTTGACAACCCGCCAAGTAAAAGCATACTGAACTTCCTGCTGTTCTAAAAGCTTTTCTAATTTTGCGCCAGGATAGTTTTAGCTATCTTTGAATTCGCTCATCGATCCCTCATAACAAGTAAGTATTCATCTTTGCGGCGCCTGCCATACCCCCATTCATTTTGTGAAAACGACATATATATATATCTTTTTTTATTGGCGTTGTATAGTAAACATCGCACGAAAAGTCAATGCACGAAGAACATGTACTGTGTGATTCTGTATACGCTGAGCATAACAGATCACCAACATAATTGCAATTTTTGTAAACCCGTACAACCTCGTAGTAAAGTATGACACGAAAGCATTCAATTACATACTCAGAGTTTATTATTACTCGCTTGTCTCATTTTGCTCACTTCGTGCGTCGTGATCAGCCTTTATATAGCGCACTTTTGAACAAAACATGCTCATCATTATGTCTCCATGATAGGGCGAAGTGTGTATGATGTCGTCAGGTCTGCGATGCATGCTTGTTTATATACAATACTGTTAGACATCGCACGCTCCACCGCTGATTAATTAGTTGACTAATTACCGTTCAGCTTCACGAAAATCCATCTCAAACGTTTCATCGATGCGAATTTACGTCAACCCCGTAACTGTCAATGATGTTCTCATTTTATACACAGCATAGCGTTGGTCTCGGTTTTCGTCTTTGTAAGATGCTGCACTCTGACTTCCATCTCGGCAGTCACACACATTGCATATATACTGCTCGCGCACGACTCAGATACTCACTGGTCTGTATTACTAGCATGAACTACAAGTATTTATGTTCACTCGCACGTAATGAAAACCAAAGGCATATCATTTATTTTACTAATAATTTTAATATTACTATTAGTTCAACAAGCAAGTTATGTACGCCGATCTGTATAGGGACGCACTCTAATGAATGAACAACTTAAGGGCTAAGCATTTAGTTTTGCCCATAGCAATTTGTCAAAATCTCTCTCTGAGCCGGCTCCACATGTGCTTGGTTGCAGCACAGCGCAGGCATAGAAGGGCGCCTTAGCACCAGCCTGGCAGGGATTTATACGTAGGACTCTGTGTGCGCGTACGAACGAAGCTAAAACACGCCGGCTCAATTAGTCGGGTGGTCGTACACACAACAAGAGAAATATTTGGTAATTTTCCCTGCTTCTGAGATGACTGACTTTATTTTAACTAACGGTCGGAGCAGTCGAGCCCTTTGATTCCGTATCGGCTGTTGCTCACTAGCAATGCACTGTTGTGTTTGTTTGTTTGAGATCACTTTTCAAGTAGTGGATAGACCATTTAGCATCCGTTGGCCAACACATGTACACGTTGATCTTCCATTCAGCTCTTGAATTCGGCGTTGCTCTATTTGCAACGGTCACTCACCACCAACGAAAGATAGTGGTAGCAGAAACTGTGCTCCAATGGTGATTTTACTTTTAATACTACGAACTATTCGTTTTGGTTGGCGGTTATTGATAGCAGAATTGGGGGCAGAAGCACTTGCCCTACAACAAAGACAGGATAAATTCACCATAACCGATGACAGTACGCATCATCTGCGACAGAAAGGTAGGCCAAACGGAAGGAGAACGACTCTCGACACGTACATACCAGTAATCATCTTACTTTTCTTGCTCTCATTAAGAAGAGTGCGTCACACGCTGCCGGTATGCGCACGATTTGTATAATCGTCGAATTAGATACTGCACCCTGAGGGGACTCAAGCTTACACGACGATGGTGGGAACGATGTTGACAAAGACCTACAGTCGAAGGTATCGTTGCACGTTTGGTTGCCGTTTCAACTAGCAATATATATATATATATATATATATATATATATATATATTTCCTGGACTTCTTCTTGATATCAAGCGGCGGTAAATTTGATGCCGTTCGACAAATCGGTGGTCCATTTTAAATAAACGACCTCGACGATCGCCGCGCTTTCGCCGAGGTCCTCAAGTACATGACGTAGGCTAGAGATGGCCATGCTGGGAAGTTGCTGTTGCTGTCGCCATTGTATCCTTCACATCTAACTTATATTCGGCAAATTATTGAGGTTTTGCTTACCCTCCCCGCCCCCAGTCAACAGTTGGTGTTCAGTCATCGTCAGGTCTACTCAGTTTCCATGAATGAAGATTGCCCATTGGGCTCCGTGTGCAATCACTACGCATCGTCGTTGTCGTGGTTTTTCGATCATCATCATCATCATCAACGTCAACAATCATTCATCAATAAATCAACACAGAGACCGCCGGTAACTCGGCTGCAACAAAACGACTGCACACAACAGCTGGCCAGCCAGCTCTGAGCTACGCTAAGCGTTATATCACAACGTAGCTCTGGCGGTTCACTGATGAAACCCCCACCGCGCTTCTTATGTTCCCCCCCTCGTCTACGCGTAGAGAGCGACGAACCTCCACCTCTTCAACTCTCTCTAACTCGATCGACGCTTCGGTCTTCACACGCCGGCCCGCCCTTTTATTTATTCATTAGCCTCAGCCAGCTACCGTTTATCGTCCACAAGACCGTATCACAAGGCCAACAATATAGCGACCGACCTCGGCCATACAAAAGTTCTCCACTCTCGTCGGTTCCCGCGCCGAGGCGGCGTTATTCATTGTTTGCCAGTTTCTGTGCGCGTTTTCCTAAGCAATTAGCCACAGCGAAAAGAAGAAAAAGCTAACGAAGGGGAGACGGGCAGAGAGAAGGATGGCTAAACAAGTTTGGCATACTGATCTGTCAAGTCAAAACAGCCAGCTTTTGGCGGCTTTTCAAGAACCTGTTGGTCCACCAAGTTGCTTCGGTCGCGCTTCTCAAGCCGTGTTATGTCCGCATGCCGTTGCCGTTGTATGTTGTTGCAAATTGTTCGAATTGCTAAGCCACCTTCTCAAACACCTCATCTCCTCCGTTACACCTTCTACATCTACCTTCCAACTCTGGGCCGCATATACACACACATACACAAACATTTTCTAAGACTCTGTACAACGTGTGCTGTCGTCGTCATCGTCTTCGTATGCTGCTTGCTTTAGCAGTGTTCTTCGGCTGTTTTTCCATATCTCCGTCCTCATCACGTGCTATTTATTCCTCACTCTTTCGCTTTCTATTTCACTCCGTTACAGTAGTATTACTGCTATCGGTTCTCCTGCGCCGCCGTGCTCTTAACGCGGCTGTTACCACCTCCGCCACGCTGGTGGTACACACATCCACAACGATCTCTGTTTTATTTCTGCTGACGGTGCTAACTGCACTGTCAGTTTACTGCTTACTTACTTAGGTTAACAACAACAATAATAGTAGTAGCAGTAGTCGCAGTAGTAATCATGGCCCATACTACAATATTGCCCCCCTCGTTCATCTCTCTCTCTCTCCCTCTCACTCATTCACTCACAGGATGCTGCACAAAAGAACCTCCCAGAACACAGCATGATGAAGGTTATTATTACATGCTATGGCCGAACAACGACTATGATTGAGCTAGCCGATTCGGTCATTCGAATTCAGCTTGTGCTGCCGACTAAGAACGGTCTGTGCGTGTCTTCACGCATGTATGTATTCTACGCGTGTACGAAAGCGTGCCTGCACTCGCACAAAATTACGTCTGTCTCATTGGCAATCAGAGTATGCAGTATTTGCTCATGAAATAAATCAGCATACTTCACTACTAATTTAATCTGGCTGCAAAACACACACACACACACACACGCACGTCCGTACGCAGAACAACAAAATATGTATTCAATTTGTTTGTGAACCGTTACATTCCTGCTTTCATCGCCGTCTCGCAATCCAATCACTCGATCATAGATCGAACATTTACTCATCCGTAAAAACTACCACACATAGGGACACAGCAGTCCTCTTCGCTCGCTTCCGTTGTTTGTCTAGCCACCACCCTCAGCATCAGCATCATCATTTAATGTTGTTTGTTTGTTGTTTTTTCTACTGATTATGATAGCTACGGACTGAAGTTGTCAGGGGTGTGTGTATACTTAAATGTAAGTGTAATGTGTAATAAAGGCGTTTGTTATATGTTCGGTTATAATCGGCGTCCTTTGCGTGTGATTCGCGCTCTCAAAAAACGAACTCTCCAACAATTCCATTATTTTTTTTAAGCTAAAACTAACTGTCATTAGTCACATTCCATAGTAATGACGAATGCCCGCCTATATGTGCTTGTAGGTGTACATATCCTCACCAGACTGTCTGCGCTACACAACCCACTCTTCGTCTCCCCTCCCCCCTCTCTCTATCGCTCTCTTTCTTTCTATGCATAAATATATGTATACACGATAATGCGCCTGCTTTTGACACGTTTCAACGCGGTTCGTTTGCTCACCAAAAGTTCAACAAAAAAAACATAGACTCAGTGCTATTAGTCGTATCAGTAGCAAGAAATAATATTACAAATAACTAGTAATAGCATTCATGATGGGCATGGCAAATATCCATTAGCTATGCTTTGCTAGCAGTTCAGAAAATAAATAAAGCATACCAAGCTAGTCAATAGACTACGTGCATATACTACGGACAGCATGCGACATACATCAGTCAATCAATAATCTCACGAGGAGAGGTGACTGATCTCGATCGATCACATCAGGCCGCTACGCCACTCACTCTCTCGGTGTCTGCCGGCTCCGAAGGGTCGCAAAGCTGAGGGACCTTATTTGACTTGATTTTGAATTATTCCTAAACAGATCGAGTCTCGGTCTCACCAGCAGGCGAACAAACACAAATCGTTGCGTGCGCCTAACCAAAGTAGATGATTGTTGTTGTTGAGCTAGCTCGAACCACTATGTCGAACCGGTTATAATTCCGACGAAACCTACAAATGGTGATATGTGGCGAACTTACGAAATTTCTCCACTACACATACACACGAAATAATAGCATAGAAACAATTAATAATAGTAAGAGCATAAAAGAATCGCCATCATCATCATCATCATTGTCATAATAGTAGTAACAGTGGTCAATATACCACGATCGATCAACTAGACGCATGTAGTAGCGTATTGGGGTGCCGAAGCGCCGATATTCCTATAGATCAGTTCCTAGTAAATTATCAGGTCGACTTTCGTCCTGCCAGTTTTAGTCTTCTCGTGTTAAAGTTGTTCATGTTGAGGTTGTTGTTGTTGTTGTTGCTGCTGCTGCATGTTAACCACGTAGTCGACGACGACCGCGACCCTCATTGCCATTGTTTTCGTTTTCTCGTCCTCGTCAACCGTTCAGAACCAATCGCCCAACTCATACACGTACACATAACATATAGAACGCACACAGACAATGTAGGTAGTGTAGTCGTTGTGCGTACTAACAGCAGCAGTGTATAGCGCGCGCAGTACAGTGTGGGTCTCTCTGTGCGCGCGCGACCTACTACGGCTTGGTAATAATAGCAACAGTCGCATCAGTAACAATAATGATAATAATAATAATAATTGTAAGCATCATCTCATCATCGTCATACATCAAATGGGCGATGCTCTTCTTCTTCATCTTCTTCTTCTTCTACACTACTACTGTACACACAGCTACAACTCGATCGAGAACTAACTACTTCGTTGACGGGCCCGATGGACGCGGCGGGGTGGTGGTGGTAGTCATCACGTTCGTGGCGGTTCGGTACGATACGCTCGGAATTTCGAAGCCAAGCGGCACCTCGAACAGCTTGTGGCCGGCCCGAAAGCACAGCCGATCCACGACGCCGGCCAGCTCGACGGCCATGCAGTAGTCGTCGAGGTCGCGCTGGAGCGCGGGCAGCGCGGCCAGCAGGTCGGCTTTGCGGCTGTACGGCGCCCACGCCAGACTGATGTGGAACTTCGGACTGGCGTAGAAGTTCGGCAGGCGGAACAGGTCGAGCGAGGCGTCGACGCGCCGACTCAGCTCGGCGAGCTCTCGCTGGCCGAGGTCGACGTCGACGGCCAGAAACACCGTCGTCCGTTCGTCGTTCTCGTACACGGCGAAGCGGCTGAACGACACGAGAAACGGCTTGTGCACGTACACGCCCTGCCGGATGTGCGTGTACAGCGGCTTGATCCACTGGTAGCGGCACTTGAGCGTGCGCGACAGCGAGATGTGCGACTGCGACGAATCGAGCGCGACGACGAACGGCGCCGCCGCCTCGGCCATCCGCTGCAGATCCTCGATGCATTCGGGGTCGCACGTCTGCACGTAGAACAGCGACGCCCACACGCCCTGCTGGTGCTCGAAGGCCCGTTGTCGAAGGCCGTGGTTGTGCTGGTGGTGGTGGTGGTGGTGGTGCGCCGAACTGTCGAGGTTCGCGGCCGCAGCGGCGGCGGCGAACATTGAGGCGATCTCGCGTGGCACCTCGAGTTTGGCACGCTTCTGAAGCGGTGGAGCCGCTGCCGCCGCCGCAGCTCCTACTAACGCCGACGTGTGATGGTCTGCCGAGGATGTCTGAGGCTGCTGATGATGATGATGATGGTGATGAGGGTGGTGATGGTGATGATGGTTGTGATGCTTGCTCGTGACGCTCATCATTGGCGACGCTGCGGGCGCTGAGGATAGGGATGTCGGCGGCGGAAGCCGGATGGTCGTCGTGCAGGACGTCAACGATGAAGTCGCCGACGAAGACGACGACGAGGACGATGACGACGACGACGAATCCATCGAGGCGTGCCCCGAGGTTCCGGACGACCCCAGAGAACCCTCGGAAGACGAGTTGCTGCTCCCGCTGCTACGGCTACTGCTGCCGCTACTGTCGTAGGCCGAAGCGAGCTGCTCGAGACTCATCTGCAGGAAAGACACACGAATGGAGCACAATATAGCGGCGGGCAGCGAACAAGCAAAACAACACAACTCTGATTAGCAATATGATAGCGATACTTTGGCTCACAGCAGCACACGGCAACACATTGATATGCGCCTATACGTGTTTATTCGCGTACGTGCTTGAAAAGCGGCACCACTAATAATGCAGTAAGCACAACCCATTGTATCACACACAGTCTGCAACGGCATATATGTATAGTAACTTTGTTTTTGTTTGCTCTCGGGTTTTGCTTTCTGCTGTTCATGGGAACTACGGAATAATGTGCTAAATTTGTAGTTCACTTTAAAATACATTCGAACACAGATATCGGCTCTGGGTAATTCATAATGATCGAATGACACATTATCTCATCATCTTGCTGTAACAAACATTATATATACTTTTGTATTATATGTCCCTTTAATTTTTCATCACGACCCCCCTTTTCTTATACCGCGCTGCTTGTTCACTTGTTTGGTGCAGGTCAATACGCTCGTCTGTCTATTTAAATTTGAGTGTTAAACACAATTAAGCAATTACGCGTATTTGTTTTTAAGAGTAAACACATTTATAATTATATTAATTGAAGTAAAGCAATACACATCAGCAGCCGCAGGCCAGCATTGAGCTCATCGTTTAGAAAATCAGGCTCTCCTTTCTTTTCTTCGTCCTCTCCCTACGTTTTACAACGTGGCCATAGTAGTAATACTGATATTAGTGATCGGCACCATCGGATCATCAGTAAGATATGTGCGCTGATGTGTGTCGTATTGTACTGCTTTAACGCCGCCACCACGAGACCGCCGTGGACGACGATAAACGACTCGATCGAGGGAGCAACCAGTAATGCTGCGCGTGTAGAAGAACCAATGATATTAGATAGTTTGCGGCCATACTCGGTTGTTGTAACAACAGCTGCAGAAAAGAGGGTAGCCGTCCTAGGATTTTTAGGACGAGTACACTAAAATACAGAGTTGTCGGAGCTGCAGCGACATACAAAAACGAAGGCTCTTCTTCTACAGCACCAGCACCTCAACCCGTATTGTGCCGGGTTGGTTGAGATGCGCCTCTTGCCAGTTTCTCAAGTCAGCAGGCAAAACGGATTTTTGCTTGTCTGTCTGTAGGCTCTGCTGTTCTGTTCTGGCTATAAAAACGCCATCACCATCATCACCATAGGACGACCATAGGTTTCCTCACCCGGCTGCATACCACGCGGATGCCACGTGTGTAACCGCTTCATCAGTTTCCGCATCCCCCCATGAAGACGAAAATGAAGAAGAAATGAAGAAGGCGACCACCACCACCACCACCATTTACCCAGCACGCACTGTGCTTTGCTGCTAATCGCCATACCGCTGCTATCAGATTGTTTCTTATTATTTATTACCATTATTTAAATGTTACAATTGTGAAGTGTGAACGTGTACTCCGTGTCTTCTCCTAGCTCCTAAATATTATTCCATGTTGTTTCTTATTAACGTTGTTGTTAAGATTGTTTCTTATTATTACTAGTGAAAATCCAAACGGTCCATTAGACGTTTCAATGATATTGTTACATATCGTTATATGTATGTAATACATGGAAGGTAGTAGTAGTAGCAGTAGTAGTAGCAGTTACTACTACTGCTACTACTACTACCAATACTACGAGTATTATACCACCACAGTAACTTAACTCTTAAGAGCCAAACTCTCCGGTTAATACCACGAAATTTACACCACGAAATGCTTTTGTTGACAGCAGCATGACGACAATGGCGACAAATAAGGAAATACCACATTGTTGGTACTACTGCAGCAGCAGCATCATCTTATTGTCGGTTATGATGTTGGTATTGCGGTAGCTGTTTGTACTTTCCGAACTCTGCGGAGACGCGGGAGAGCAGGAATAGCCTCCGCCCTCGCCGCTGCCAATTCAGAGTCCGACCGAACTACTGAGAGACTCGTGTCTATAGTCGCTAGCTGTTCTGAAACGGCTGATCTGCCATTAGCCAATAGTCCGTCGATCGACACTCTGTAGTCTGAACGTTAAGCATTCCGTCTGTCTACTCTATATCGAGACTCTTCTCTAGAGCTAGCGCTGTGTTTCTGCTCGTTATTCGGACCCATAGACCGACCAATAAATAGTTCCAGACTGGTCGGAACAGCAAAGGACACGCATGCAGTGAATGCATCGCTGCTACCGCTTCGTTCTGTTCGTCTAAAATATCTATCTCCCCTACCTAGCTGCCTATATATATATATATATATACATATATATATGTATATATATATGTATATATATATATACCTTCGACTGCCAAGAAAAAAATGTAAGGCACCATCGAAACACGCGCCGAACTATGCAATCGTCTTCGTATGCGTCAATTCGGCAATCTTCTCCTAACAACACCCGCTCGTTCGCATACATCTTTGGCGAACTGCCGCAAGCTGCTAAATTTCTTACTGATTGATTTCGCATCAAGAAAACGAGAATGTATAGAAATGCGAACGTTTTTAACGTTTTTCGAGCGTGTTCAGTGAAAAACTGTTTAACAACAAAGATCATACACATGTAATATCTAGTTCACAGTGTAACAGCAGCAGCAGAAGCAGCTGAACCGTTTTTTGGCGGCCCGTAGTCATTTATTTCCATGAAACGATCCATAGTTGTCATCGACAACGACGACGACGACGAGCGAACGGCGTGGATGATAGGGCAACGCCGCGCCAATGAACCATCAATGGTCGCTAGTGGGTTGTTTGCTGACGCTACCTGGGTCAGCCGTTGTTACCGTTGCTTAAGCGCATGCCAAAATCAGCTGCGAACAGTCGCAACAGTAGCACTAACAACAACAACAACAACAACAGCAACAAAGACAACAACAACGGCCCCGGCAGCAGCTAATGTTGCACAGTGTGTTGAAATCATAAACGAACAGCATTTTCTCAACGTCAACGCAACAGCAGCAGCGCGGCACGACACCAAGGAATGAGGAAGCAAGAACGTTGGCTCATCCCATAGCGACGCCGGCCGGCCGGTGAACAGACCCCCACAAGACCCCCACCGCCGCCAAGACAACAACAACAGCAGCAGCAGCAACAAGCGGCATATAGTAGTGATGACTCATGTTCAATCTAGTCACGGATTCATTCAGCCACCCTGCTAGCCAGCCAGCCAGACAGACAGACATTCATTCATGTGTACATGTATCCATTATCAACCGCAACTAACCAAGCGTGATTTTGTATCACGTATGGGTGGTCCCACACGTACTTCAATCACCCGTCTAATCTTCACCCCCCGAGACAATGACAACAAGAGCAACATCAACAACAGCAACAACAACAACAAGAGCAACATCAACAACAACAACAACAAAAAGAGCAACAGCAATAACAACAACATTACAATGCCACAACCAACCCACAGGCAAACGTGATCCTAAGACGCAATACGCAGTAGTGTGCATGCAACTCATATTCAACTCCGCCTCCACCACCAATTTTCAGATTATAACTAGAGTAATCTACGTATCTGCTGTTGCTGCTGCAAGTCACTCAGCTACAAAGCGGATAAACAGCAGAAATAGCTGTAGCAGCGAGAGGCCCTCGCGCGTTTTGGAACAGCAATGTTGACGACAAGAACAACTTCCACAATAAGAATAATAACAACAACAACAACAGCAACAACTACAACAACGAGAACGCCGACGACGACGACGACAACAACAGCAGCAGCAACAACAATGACACGTGTCTCGCGCGATACCTAATCGGCGATGTAATGAGTGCCACTGCCTCTAGCGCGACTGCTCTCTGTGCGGACAGCGACAATTTTCGAAAAAGCCACAACGCAATGCCATCGTCATCGTCGTCGTCGATGTCAATGTCGCTGTTATTGCTGCTGCTGCTGCTGCTGATGTTGTTGTTGTCGCTGTACTTGCTGCTGCTACTGTTGTTGTTGTTGCTGTTGTTTATCGCGGTTATTCGCGGGTCCGGCCATTTAGCGTGCCACCAGTCTTCCCACGAGCTGGCGACAAATTCCATCTCTCGTCGTTGGATGGAGAGACGTTTTTGTCGTCGCTGCTGTGGCGTCGGCACAGCCATCGTCGCCACAGCGTACGCAGTTACGCAGCAGACGCAGTTAGTTGTTCAACCGCCGTAGTGGCCGGCGACGCCAACCGTCGTCAGCAAGCACAGGCCGAGAAGATGCGCAGCACCTTCGGCGTTCGATGTCTTAACAGCTAGCTAGTTGGATATAGCCCTTGTTGAGCTCACTCTCCAAACTCCGTCGCAATCTCCATCATCACACGCGCGCATGTACGTATACGACGAACAACAAACAGTAACAACCTCAACAGCAGTAATAAAAACCATAACAGCAGCAGCAACCGCAACAACATCAACGACAATAACAACATCAACAACGACGACGACGACGACAACAACAACAGCAACAACGACGACAACAGCAATGAAGCCAACGAACAACAGCAGAAATAGCAGCAGCAACTACAACAACAATCACAGCAATACAGCAACAAAAACGACAATAGCGTCAGATAACCGCACTACCAGAAACAGTAAAAACAACAACAGCAGCAACATGTCTGCCACAACTGTCAGCAGCAACAACAACAACAACAACAACAACAACAACAAATGCCAAACGATGTCCTTGTTATTACCCGACTGTTATGTTCTGTGCCAGTATAGGGCCCCGTGTTAACGACGCAGTTCAACTATGAATGCTACTGCTAGAACTCCGACCCATGCCAGCGTCGTCGTCGCCATTGTCAGGTCTACTACTAAATACAGAATAGAAATTTCACCTCCCTCACAGTACAGGCAGCACAACAGCAACAAACTCCAAACGAATCGGACCCCCCCCCCCCCCCCATCACAGTACCTACCAGCAGCACAGCAGCAACAAACCCCCGCCGTCACACCAACACCCCACAGGTACTGCTTGATTATTCTTCTTCTTATTCCTATTCCTCCTTCTCCTCTTCACTTCTTCTCGTCGTTCTTCGTTCGATTATACTACTGCGGGCGTTGGTACTGCTGCAACGATCCATGCTGAGCTTCTTAACCGCCGGTCTACTGAACAATAACTAGGCGCCGATCCGGCCCAATCGAACTTGGGTGGCAAACCCGACAGCGGCAGCCGCGTACGCCGTACGATGGTTACTGGACCACCAGTAACATAGTATAGGTACATTGACCGGCAGACCGACCATTCAACACCTTAGGACTGCTGGTACTTTTACTGTACGAACAGGACGACCCGCCGTTGCTGCCGACGACAACCACGACAACGGCATCAACCCTAACGTACTTAAAGTAGTACCAAACATACTAAACTAATACGAAAGGCTTTCGTTCCCTCGTCGGCCTGGTGCCCGGGCTCGGACCAGAGCCGGACTAGACCAGGCTACACCAGGCCTACTCCGGTATAAACCGGAGACGCCGAGACTCTCCGGTCATCCGGTAACAGAGCCTGACAACCAGCCCGTAGTTAGTTAGTTAGTGGCTGGTCGGTTCTCAGACGACCAGCGAAGCAACAAATCGGCCAGCAGCTTCAAGGATCGTCCGATACAGTAAACAGTGCCATACAAAGCGCGGCTTCTTACTTCTACTAGCGGCAAATGAATACTACTTGCTCACTCACTTACGCACTTACTCTTCCTTTGACCAAAGCGGCTCGATAACAGCAGTAGCCTCCGCCACCGCCGCCGATCTGAATCTGTACTACGTCGCAGAATTTCTACCTCTACCTCGACAACTCGCGGCGGCTAACTATTATTTCGATTACTCGATCTCTACCAGATCTAGTCTTCGTCTTCAACATCTACAACTGCTATGGCGGTTAACATTAACCACTACCACTCATCGACAGTCATAGTCGCAAGCAAACGCAGTGGTTGTTGTTGTCGGTAATGTTATTGTTGTTGTTGTTGTTGTTGTTGCTGCTGCTGCTTCAAGCTGTCTAACACCGTGGTCGGTCATGTGGAGAACACGCACATAACATATGACGCCGAACAGAGAAACGGCAGTGGCAGTAGCAAAAACGACAATTGCAATAAGCACAACGACGACATCAACAACAACAACAACAACGACAACATCAGCAAGCAGAGCTTCATTCCTTTGCACTGGGAGTGATTACAATCAATCATACGTGGAACAAATCACACAGCAAACACAGTCCCGTACAAACACATGTGCCGCCCCGTTTAGTCTACGAGGAAAATTCACTTCGTATTCACCCTAGCGTCTAAGTAGTAAGCCGGCAAGTGCGGCAAGCGTTACATACAACACGCGACATGGCGATGGTGTTATGACTGCTATAGGTAAATATCTGTTAATTCGTCATTGTCGTGTGTAGTACATGTGATTGGAGGATTCGTAGAAGTTGTCGTGCTAGTAAAAATAGTTTACGTTGTACGTTAACTATGAGTAGTAGTAAGCTAATAGTAATAGTAGTAGTAGTAGCGAAGTAAAAAGAAAATTGTTCCGATGAAAATGGTTGTAACATATATTCAAAAAAAAAGTAAGCTAATAGTTAGCGTAGTAGTACGCTAGGAAGTAGGAATGCTAGGCTAGGAAGTGAGCCGTTAACATTTCAAGAAACAAATAGCATACAGTACACACGCACAGAGTATGCTCGTACTCTAGTCGTTCTCTGTAGCCTTTAAACACCTCTTTGTCGTGCGTCCGTATGTACCCGTCCGTATGCATGTATTTCTTCTATAGAACAATCTCTCTCTCTCTCGCCCGTTCATTATCATTATTTCTCTTTGTCTATATCTCTGTATGCCATCTGTGTCGGTTTTCGAGTTCCATGTGTGGCTACGCGGTTGTCTCCGTTGTAGCTGCATGTTCCGTTATTGTTGTTGTTGCTGTAGTAGTAGTAGTAGTAGTAGTAGTAGTTGTTGTTGTTGTTGTTGTTGCTGTTATTGCTGCTATTGTTGTTGCTAATAGCTAAAGCTAGGAAGGTGAAGAAAAACGACAGCAGCCGCAGCCGCATTGGGAAAGAGGTCTGCGCGTGCGTCTGTCTCTCTCTCTCTCTCTCTCTCTATGTATTATATTGCGTTATAGATAGACAACTGTATAGGCAGGCAGACAGCTAGACACAGGTGGCGGCGGCGGCGGTGACATTTGAAGAGTTACGCACGCACGCACGCATGCACGTATGACCCCCCCTCTCTTTCTCTCTCTCTGCCGCCCGTTCTGGTCTGTGCGCCCTTTTCTCTGTCGCACAGGGGCGTCCGACGCCCCTGTGACTGACTCGCTGGCTGGCTGCATCACTACCACTATTGCTCCCCTTTTGTCTTCCTTTCTCTCTCTCTCTCTATCTCCCTTCCCGCTCACCCACACAGTCAGCCAGCCACTCACTCATTCACCACTCGCGTTCGTTTACTGACTTTACGTTTTGCTACAACGTTTGCCCTACCTGGCGGCCGAACGCACATAGGGACCTACGTACGCAGAGAGATAAGCAGCGGCGATGACGACGACGGCACGTGTACCATACGACTTATGATGGGGGGAGGGGGTTGGGGTCATGATGCTGCTGCTGATAATGATGATGATGGTTGGGTGATGAGGACAACGACGCTGATCAGAATAATGAGAATGATGGTGGTGGTGGTGGTGATGGTGATGATAATGACCAGGGTGAGAGCAGGATGGTATTCATTAGTGCTCCTTCCACCATGTGTGAATGTGATCCACGATTAATTGACGAAGACGACGACGACGGCTAGAATAATAATAGTAATAACAATGATAATAATAATAATAATAATAATAATAATAATAATAATAATAATAATAATAATAATAATAATAATAATAATAATAATAATAATAATAATAATAATCATCATCATCATCATCATTATGGCGATAGCGGTAGTAGAACACACAAGCTCATCAGTAGTGAAAGCATATGCCGCCTGCAGCAGCAGCAGCAGCAGCAGCAACAGCCGAAGAAGAAAGGTCATTTGGTAATGATAATATTAATATGACAAATATAAACATTTTGTGCTGTTTGATTTTGCCAGAATCTGCAAATCTTGCAAACGATCTTGATTTGAAGAGATATGGGCGGCACAGCCCAACTTGAGACAATGAGACGCTATCTGGATATCCTACACAATAGTCTCGTCGAACTATAGCCAAATTTGGTTGGTATGATGCAATGAATATATGCCTCACGGTGAGCCACAATTCAAATCAACCCGTACGAAACACGGAGTTGATTTTGAATTTTAAAGAGAAAAACATCTAGAATTAAAAACGACCTTCTCGTTTCGAACGTTTGCTAAATTTTAGCCATTTGGTTGGGAATATATAGGGGCAGCATTAGTTCGTATTTGACAGAAAATACAAGAAACACCTAGTGACACTGGTGTTTGATCTTCAGTGTGCGTGTTACACCTAGAGGGGTTCTGTTAAAGAGGAGGGGGGATCGGAAAAACGGAGACAATAGAAGACCGAGAGGGCAAGCCAGAAAGCTCAGAACCTATCAACAACAGCAATACCAACAACAACAAAATCAACAACAGCAATAACAACAATCAATTAGCCGGGCTTTGTGCTTGCGGTACATTTGCCGTCAGATAATAATGTGACACCGTGTGCCGTCAGATAGTGGTATGGTGACGGCGGTGATGATGGTGATGCTGCTGCGGATGTGTGTTTGTTTTACTGCCGATTTCGATCTTTCGAGATCTAGATCCGAGACGCAGTGAGGCCAGGCCGCCAGTCGCGTGTTTCCGCAAAAAGGCCGCACGTCGACGACTTCATACAGACGACTTCATACAGTAGTCAGTACGCGCTATGCACTATGAACTAACTCGGTCTCTCTCGCGCGTGTGTATGTCTGGTGGTGGTAGCTCTGCCCAAACGCATGCGTCAGACAGACGCCAATCGCGACGAGACAAAACGAAACAAAGCAACGGCGCCACCGAGTCAACGACATTGAAAGTCCAACCACACCGGGAAAGGTCCGCCGCCGCCGCCTTTCCAAGAGTCGGTTGATGCGTAAGGCAACAGCGCTGGCGGCGAGGTGGCGGGGGGATGGCGGGAGGGGAGGAACGTAGAGGAACAAAACGTGCGTCATAACCGATGACGTCGTAGATCAGAGCGCTCGCTTCTCCACGCGGCCGACCCCGCGTCACCGACACCGAACGACGTCACATTGCGCGTCTGTATTGTATGTATGTATGTCTGTCTGTCTGAGTGCGACTGTCTGCGTGTTCACAACATAGATGGCTCATCTGTTACACTCATAATTGATTGCAGTAATACTGCTATTATATGTTCACCTAGCTATCTATAAATATATATATATATATATATATATATAGTCATTTCCCATCATCTCTGTTTTGCCCCGCTGCTCCCGCTTAATGGCGACATATTGAACGATACTTTATATATATATATATATATATATATATATATATATATATATATATATATATATATATATATACATACAAATATATATGGGATCAGGAACCGACGCGCACAAATACGACAATGGTCCAGCAACGAAATCAACAGGTACTACCATCACTACTACTGCTGCTGATACGAAAGCTAGGCTGCTAAGACTACTACAGCGACAACAACAACAACCACCACAGCAAAGACGAACTTTTTCCCCCAGTAGTTCTCTCGATTGCTCCACTGCCTGAGTTGAAGCTGAAAGCTGTGTGAGTGAACTTTGCACACGTTTAACAATAACAATAACACCACCACCAGCACCACCACCACCACCACTACAGCTTACTGTTGTTTTTCCGCTTGATGCTTCTGTTGTTGCCACCAGACGAGTTCGGGAGTTCTTGTTCCGATTTTCTATTTGTTGTTGTGGCTGTTGTTTTTGTTGTTGCTAATGCCGGTATTGTTGTTGCTGACGCCGCTGTTGTTGTTGCTGACGCCACTGTTGTTGTTGCTGCTGCTGATGCCGCTGTTGCTGTTGTTGCTATTGTCGTCGTCGTTGTCGGTGGTATCGTGCGAGCAAGCACGCGAGCGAGAAGCCAGCCGTCACCCCACATACACCCCACGTACACGTGCACCCCCCTCCCCCGCCGCAGAGAAAGCAACACGCACAGTCACACAGTCAGGCCGGAACGCTGAGCATCCGGCAAACGAAGCAACAACAATAACAACAACAACAAAAACAACAATAATAATAATACTAAGAAAAATTAGAAAACAAAACTAGCCAAGCATCAACTAACCGATCTTAACCGACACACACCGACCAATCGATCGACCGAACGCTGAGCTCATGTGACGACTATGACTGTGTGTGCAGATCTGATGTTTCTATTGCAGCAACTGTAGTATCGTCATTATCAGCAGCAGCAGCAGCTGCAGCAGCAGCAGTAGGAGAAGCTACCGATCATCCTTCGCGCGCGCGCCCCCGGTTGGTCGGGCGGCCAGCGGGCGGCGGTGGTAGTGGCGGCTATGGCTGTAACTGCTGTTGTTGTTGTTGTTGTTGTTGTTGCTGCTGCTGAGATAGACGAAGCTAGCCGGCGAACGACGCAGTGCGAGAAGAAGGGAAAGAGAAGGGAGAACTCACTCAGCAGCAGCAGCATTAGCAGCTCTCCTCTATCCAGATCTCGAGACCTCTGGCCGCATGGCTGCAGAGGGAGACGACCACAGTGGTGGCGGCCGCGGCCCCGGCGACAGTAAAGTGCGCAGTAGCAGATGCTAGAGCATCAGCATCAGCAACAACAACATCACCGGCAATATACATCGCCAGCAACGGAGATCATCTATAAAGTTGTTGTTGTTGGTGCTTTTGTTGTTGGTGGTGGTGCTGCTGTTGTTGTTGTTGATGCTGTTGTTGTTGTTGTTGTTGATGCTGTTGTTGTTGTTGTTGTTGTTGATGATGGTACCTAAGTGTCGTACATGTCCGCCTATCGTATATGTCTGTCTGTCCGCCCGTCCGTCGATCTGTCTGTACATATGTCTGGCGTGACCAGAAATCGCGCTGCACCAGCAGCATTCATTAGCAACATCGTTGACTAACCAACCGCACGTTGAAGAAGTGAACGAGTGTTTAAGGAAGAAAGTAACTCAAAGTTGTCGTTGGTCGGCCAACTCGACTCAGCAGCAGCAGCAACAACAACAACAACAACAGCAACAATAACTATAACTACTTCAGTCAATCCTCACCCCCATTCACTCACAACGGAACAACAACAATCAATCGTTGTTGGCGTTGCTGCTGCTACTTTTAATCCATGGTGGATTCGACAACAACAACAATAATAACAACATTAAGAATAAGAGTAATAACAACATTAATAGCAACAATAAAAATAAAAACATAATCAACAAAAACAATATCGACGACGATGGACGATGAATGGCGACGACGACAACAACGACAGCAACAACAACAACAACCGGCGACAGAGCAGCTGCTCGGTCCAGCAGGCCTTCACAATAAACTGTTTGCAGATAGATACGAGGAGGAGAACAAACTTGCTGACCGTAGAGGTAGAATGTGATGATGACGGGTTGTTCAACTGGTAGTGGAGAATCGTATTGACGCTCGTATCGGGGAGATTCGTGCTAACCATAGTTATTGTTGTTGTCGTCGTTGTTGTTGTTGCTGTACAAGAAGTAGTCGTTGTTGTTGTTGTTGTCTTTGTTCGAGCTGTATGTCGTACCAGCTATACTAGTCAGTCGCAGAAGCAGTACATAGGTGGAGAAGAGGAGCTCCAGAACCACACGTGTCAGGAGAACAGCAAACACTATGCCATTCCGCGGCTAGGAGGGCGTCGGCGACATCGAGAAGTTGCCTCTCAGTTTTGGCTTCTCGAGTTTCTCTCTCTTTGCTACTGCTGCAACCGGTGTCACCGCAGCAGGGGTCCTGGTTCGATTTCCTCATTCGATTGTTAGTTCAGAACCGGGGGTTTGTCGTCGTCGTCACTGCCGCTTTAATTGTCGTATTATAGTGGTTGTTGTTGTTATTAATCAGGAGAACAGCAAGCACTATACCATTCCACCAGGCCAGGAGGGCATCAGCGAAAGTTGCATCTGGTTCGGGTTCTCGAGCTTCTCTCTGTGTCCTGGTTCGATTCCCTCATTCGCTTGCTTGGCAGAAGCTCGTTCAGAAGCGGGGGTGGTGGTGATAGGAGTGGTGTCTGCTGTTGCTATTATTAATCAGACAGATGGCGACAATGATAACGTTGGCTAGGCATTATTACCATTACCATTGATAATGGATGAATGGATAGATCGCCTTCACGTTATGGTAATGGTGGTAACGGTCCTTAACACTTGTCCCCGTTCATTATTGTCGTGGCGTTTAGCACTCGTTTTTCAGCTCACTATCATCGTTATTGTTGCTGCTGTTTTGTTATTGTTGTCGTAGTCGTTTCAAATCAGACGATAATTATAATCAGGATCCTCTACGACGTCTTCGCCCTGCATGGCTTATCGTAACAATACAGCCGGCAGAAGAAGGTGGCCAGCTTTACTGCGAAATGTTCTTCCTTTTTGTCCTCTTCTTATCATTTGATGAGCAATAACATTTACATCATCGCCATCATCATCGACATCGACATCATCATCACCGGCGTTGCCGTGATTGATGACGACAGTGACTTCTCAATCAAAAACAATGGCTGATGAGATCACAGTCAGTTTAGCACCACCATCATCACCATGAGTTGATGAACGACAGACGAGGAAATGAGAGCGCTGGAAAGTCACTCAACACAGAAACCACACGACACGACCAGCATAATTCTAGCGGACGACCATGCCGGCAAAAAAACGCAGTAAAAAATATGATGACGACGATGATGATCATGAAGAATATCACTGATGACGACGCGGAGTCTAGCAGCACAAGCCCGACGATGACAACGACGACAACAACAACAACAACAACAACAATAACACCAAATCAATGAACGGCGAACAACGCAACTCCAAAACACCGAGTTGCAACAACGAAACAACAACTGCTGACCAACCACATACGACTCACATAAAACATGAATTGTTCTAGTACAGAACAATATGCAGCACAGCAAACATATCTAAGCACAGATCTCGCACAAACAGACCTTCACCCCCACCCCCACACCTATTAGACGATTATCGTATGGTGGCCAACGATAACGTCAGCCTTGATAGTTCCAGCAACAACAATCGCAGCAGCAACAGCAACAAAAACAACAGCAACAGCAACAATGAAAACAAGAACGGCTTAATACAGAAGGCACAACTGTTGAAATGATGCACTTACAAAACTTTGTTGCTGTTGTTGATGTGAAAATACAAGCTCTAGCTTATATCGTCGTTGTTGTTGCTGCAGCTTCTGCTGTTGTTGTTGCTGTTGTTATTGTTGCTCTTCTTAGTATTCTTCTTCTTCTTTATTATCACTCAAGAATACGGTCTGACAAGAGAAACTATTTCACAGAACACAAATCAAATGGTAGCAGCAGATCGTATGGCGCAGCTGTAATTGATGTTCACCTTTCACGAGGATCACAACATTTGTGAGCATTCTACGTATCAGCAGCAGCAGTAGCAGCCGCAGCAGCAGAAGAAACAGCTGCGGCGATATGATGATGATGATGATGATTGTGGTATTTAGACTATATCAATACAATCAATGTTTCCAAGTCGCCTCAATCAATCAAGGACGGTGTCAAATCAACGTGTATCAATCAACGACGGAGTCAAATCAAAGCTCACCAACCAACAATGACCCAAAAAGACCCCCACAAAGCTGACCCAAACAAGAGTCAGTAACCACGACGGGGTCTGATCTCTCTCCAACCAATACGCACCCGATGACCAGTCATATCATCTTCATAGCTTGTCTTCAACAACAACGACAACTACAACAGCAATCACTTCGCTCACAACTCGTTAGTTCTCTTCACTTGAGGTTGCCAGCGATATTACCTCTCTGCCTTGACGCGAACATGCGTCTTCGCGCTCAGCTGCCAGTGCGAGCTCATAGGTACCACCGCGACGTCTATGTGTAAGCCGCACGTGGTTCTGTGTATATGTGCGACCAATTTCTGCATGTAGCAGCAAAGTTTGTCTGCTGTATGAACATTGTTCGTTAGAGGTGCTCATATATATATATATATATATAAAAACTGAGACAGGCGTGTACGCAGACAGGATGAGGGAGGGAGGGGGGAGATTGAACGCGGGATCCGAACGAAAAGCTCATCGACTCCACCACCACCACCACCACTAACTAACTATTGCTCCCCCGGCCAGACTGGGATACCGAGAGACGTGGGCGCTACTAAAGGCGCCCTAACCTTTAGTTAGGAGTGACCGAACAGCTGACTGAACAAGCTTTGTTGTGCACCTCGCGAGTGAGAGAGGCAACGAACTTTGTGTAAGTACGTAGCGGGCATGAGTAGGCAATGAAGCCATCCGCCGGCGGCGGAGGTGGAATCGGCGTCGCAGGAAGTCGAAGCCCCACCATGACGATTTGAGACTGCACTACTGTTCGATGAAACTCTAGACGATTCAAACTACGACTAGAGAACTACGGACAAACCTACGGACGGCTACGGATTTACGACTGCGGACCTACAGACCCAGAAACTGCGGATCTACAGACCTACGACTGCGGATCTACAGATCAACCACTACAGACTATCGGATCTACAGACCAACGACTACAGACTATCGGTTCTACAGACCAACCACTACAGACTATCGGATCTACAGACCAACCACTACAGACTATCGGATCTACAGACCAACCACTACAGACTATCGAATCTACAGACCAAACACTACGATTGCCTATCAAAAAACCTAGGTCTGTGGACCTATAAAAAGACGCCTACGACACCTTAGACTGCTAAACTACAAGATCTACGACTAAGAAACGATACACCTGCGTCTACGCAACTAGAAACTCTACTTACGTCTGCGGAACTAGCTACTCGAGGCAGCAAAACTTGAGACTCACGGCTGCGGAACTAGAAACTCATGGCTGCGCAATTAGTTGTTGACTCACGACCACCCACTCACGAACTCGATAGATAGAGACTTGCGACCGTGGGAGACTAGAGACATGCGAGTGTACTGAAAGGATCGAAGATCGAGAAAGATCGCTAAACCCCATACTTGAATTCGCTCCACGTCCCTTGTCGTTGTGTTTCCCACCCCCCGTACGACGGTAACAACAACAACAATAGCTGTTATTACCAGCTGTAGACCCAACCAAGCACCAAGGGCATCACAGGAAGGGTCCCAGCACCATCAACACCACTCCCATACACGATGTTACAGCGGGTCCTGCTTAGTCCGCCACAACAACAACAACAACAACAGTTAGAGCAAAGTAGAGTTCGACAAGTGATTGTGGCTGTAGAAGCAACAGCAAACCCACCAGCAGCAGCAGCAACTACGCACCAGATTGACGATGGAGCCCCCTAAGATACTGTTGTGACTGTATGAATTAGTACTTTTATTACTGTATTAACTGTAGCAT
This sequence comes from Dermanyssus gallinae, assembly GCA_003439945.1. Classification (NCBI taxonomy): domain Eukaryota; kingdom Metazoa; phylum Arthropoda; class Arachnida; order Mesostigmata; family Dermanyssidae; genus Dermanyssus; species Dermanyssus gallinae. The sequence continues at coordinate 119,663 of QVRM01005925.1, read as the reverse complement.
TACCGTATTAGCAACAGCACAACTACCGTAGCAGAGACAGCTGCCATCGCAGAAACGTATCAACGTTGAGAGTTATTTAGTAGTAGTAGTAGTAGGTAACGCACAGTTGTTGTAGTCGAAGCATTGTTGTAGGCGAAGAGCAATCATATTGCTCACTGAATCACTCGAATAGTAGCAGCAACAACAACCGCAGCAAGAGCAACATCAGCAACTCCATAACAATGCAAGGAAACATATTACGAAGTGCTCGAACTAGTTAGTAGTCATATGCTAGTATCATCGCTACACACCTTTATTAGTAGTTTATTTGAAGTGCGGCGGCACACGAGTAGATAGATGATGTAGATGATGATGTGGTGGTGGTGGTGGTGGTCGTGGAGGCAGCAGCAGCCTTCGTACCAGCTGCTCCAGTAGAAGAGCACCCACTGGGGTGGCAACGGGGGTGGGGGGCTGGATGAATCTAGTATGTCGGGGTGGTAGACGTGGGGTTGGTTGTTCTACTGCTTGCAACGCTTGCACTACAACAAGATATCCTTGCTGATCCAAGTACCGTCGTTTTGTACAGTTATCTCGTGTAGTGGTCGCTCGCAGTAGTTGTTGTTGTTGTTGTTGTTGGTGGTGGTAGTAACAACAGTCCGCGAACGACTGACGAATGTCGTCGTCGCTGACTGCCTGGCTGGCTGGCTGGCTCCCTAGCTAGCTTGTCTACGACTAGAGAGACGACGAGTCGCCGGAAAGCGCCAACGCCAACAGCAGCAGCTGCAACTACAACCACCACCACAACAACAACAACAACAACAACAACAACAACAACAACCACCACCACCGCAGCAGCAGTAGCAGACGCAGCAGCAGATGACGGCATCAAACAATAACATTAGCAGACGACAACCACGACGACGACAACAACAACAACCACAACCACCACCACCGCAGCAATAGCAGCAGCAGCAGCAGATGACGGCATCAAACAATAACATTAGCAGACGACAACCACGACGACAACAACAACAACAACAACCACCACCACCACCAACCGCAGCAGTAGCAGCAGCAGATGACGGCATCAAACAATAACATTAGCAGACGACAACCACGACGACAACAACAACAACATTGCGAGCAGACGACGACTACTACAACTGCAGACGATTACAAACAACAACAGCAGCAGACGACAACAACAAAAACGACAACAACATTGACAAGAACCACACATTAGGAGCTTACAACAAAGAACCACCAATAACAATAACAACAACATGTACCATTACATCACAATAGCAGTTGAATGCCCATAAACAAACAAACAGCGAGCTCATTTGGCGGCAAAAACTTAGCAAACGATCGCCGTTTGGCCAAAGCGAGACAGCTAGTCAAATTCATATGTTTGTTGGCGGCTCGTGTCAGAAATTTGTCGGCTGCTGTAGGCGGAGAAGACGTACAGACAGAGAGAGACAACAACAAACGTTCCACCTATAATGAGGAAAAATGTCCGAAGTTACAACTGTTAATAGGTGAAATAATTGTTACAACAATAAGCACACTACCACTATACGACGTCAAAGGTCTGTTTTCCTCTACAGGCAAATTAACTGGCGGACTTCCTTCTTCAACCATCATTCACGTCACCCAGCTCGACTGCTTCTCATCAACGTCATCAAGGTGGTTGTTATTTTAAACGCCTTTTTCTTCAGCTAGTCACCGATGGCAGTTCCCATTTCTTGTTGCTGGAAATTAGTTACGTTACGGCTGACTGCGACGAAAATATCGTAAAAATATGCGTAGTAGATGGTGAAGAATGGCGAAAACTAATGATGATGCTTTTCTCTGGCGAAAAAGACGTGCGGCTACTGCTTCCTGTCTATTATGACCTCAGAGGCCATTTCAAAACGGCCTAACTTTATTGTCGTCTGCTTTGAATGTTGCCCGCGCTTACGTTCCGTTCTGAAACTAGTCTAAACTTCCAATATGCTCTGGGCAAACTGTTTTCTCACATATTACAATTTACCCTTTATAACTCATTTAGGGCAAATGCGTAAAGAAAAAGCCTGTGATTCGAGCGTTATAATCGTGGTCTTAATCCTCATACGGCATCTAGTAGATGAATGCCAAATATTTGTTCTCCTACAGCTTTGTAACCCTTAATACAAGTTAGTATTTCTTTAATTATGGTTATTTATTCGTTTACGTGTGTCGCTTACCTGTGCAGATTGCGTGTACTTTGTTATCGCACGGTAAAATTAAATGCCAAAAATAAAGGTATTGCCACAAATCTTAAGCCCAACGTCTCAATGATTGAGTCTCTTTTTTGAGTCCAATCAATAAGTAATCTATACAGGAAGGGGCGTGCATCATGAATATTCGAATAAACTCTAACAACATTACAGAGTGTGGAAACAAAGCGTAACTTTTCGTGTTCTGTGTTCTAATGGCAAAGCCACATTATTTTATCAGTCACAAATGCCGCGCTCACACAGCATAGACACCTGTAGGCTCTGACACAATTGTGGTTGGGTTGGCATGCTACCTGGGTCTCCTTCTAGATCTAGCACGTGCAGCACGCCAGCTGGGCAAGCGACGTCCCGTTAGAGACCGGTCATAATATTGCCTCTCTTTTGGTGAATCCGTTTGGCCTTTGCGAAAGTTGGTGTTGACTCTTGGCCGCTGATTTCAGTGGATACTGTTCGGATGGATATCCGGCACGAACGCCAATGTGAATTGTCTCATACTGCGCAAGGCGCAACGTGTTGCAGTTTAAGCGGCGTATATATATATATATCGTTGACGGAACGGTGTTGTGGAAACGTCTCGCAAGTCTGATGTCATTAGTATATATATATAGGAGAAGCGGAAAAGCAGACCAATTATTGCGATGCATGTGGAAACTGATAGCTGTTAACGATGGAAGCACACCCACGCTAGTTAGATGTGGGGAGATGCAGACCATAATCATTTGATCACCAACCTGAGGACGGTGCCAGGCAAGGTAATGGACCGGATCACCAAATAGCAGATACTCGAGGACGATGAGTCCCTGAGCAACGACAGATACATATTGTTCGAAATGAAAAGAGAAGATAGAACCTCCCTCGGCGAGCCGACGACGACTATAAGATGATGGTGGTAGCTAAATTTAGAGAAGCTACAAAAAATTATCAAGAGAAAACGACATCCTCTAAACACAGCTGGTTATTGACTTAGCTTTCCGAGAATGCCCGTCGCACCGGCGGAGGGCGCAACTTATTTGTACAGCAGTCGATCCCAGTTACAATGGGGGAGGTGCGCAGAGCATGACATATAGCAAAGCGCCAGGTCCAAACGGTATCCCTCCTGAAGCACTAATGCCCTCGTTAAGCAAAGACCAAATATGGTTTAGAAGACGGTTACAAGATTGCTGCTGGAGGAACGCTTTCCAGCACCTTGCAAGCGAGCCAAGGTTGTGCAATTACCAAAGCAAGGTAAACCGGCGGGAGAACCTTCGCCATAAACATAATAGAGGCTTACTAACTAGGTTAAACAGCACCAAGCTTAAACATAAACATTGTGAAGACTTTTAGGCAATTATGGCCTACTGGCTGACTAGTGAGTCGGAGAAGAACGGCCTATTGGCGGACCACCAATAGTATGGGTTCCGTAAGAGCGGTCCACACTGTCGACGATTGAGAGAATACTGGAGCCACAGGCAAAGAACGACGAAAGACACGATGAAAACGGACGGAAGCTACCCAGTAATTCTGCTCGATATCAAACATGCGTTTAACCCCATGTGGTGAAAAATTATAGGGAAGGCACTGGCCGCCAAAGGCGTGTTTCGGAATGCCTTAGTCTGACTATTTGGGCGAACCTTCACCAGAGTGGGCTAGAGGTGGAAACCGGAATATGGATGCGGGTGCGCCACAGAACCTCATTCTGGAGCGGAACAAAAGACGGATGCAATTATTTTGTGCGACCAAAAAACAACGCGGTAAATGGTGACAAGACAGAGAAGGGAAGACATGTCAGGAATGGAGCTGTTACAGGTGAAGTATCTGGGTATGATCCGATCGAGACCAGTCGATGTCGTTCACGCTTCACGTTAAGTATGCTTTAGAACGAGCTACGGCTAAGATCAAAGCTACTCATATGGAATAGACAGTAGTATCGACACTTGTCATAGATTAGATAAGCTTATGCTCGCGTGTGTGTGCGGGTGGGGGAAGCAGGACAGAGCAGCAAATTAATTAATTGGTGGTATCATATGCGTCGCCGGTCTGAGGGAGGACAGCCCTCGGCATGGTAGAGCCCGTATGCGGCGTCTGCTCCGGACCACTCAGCACCAATGAGCAGCAGTTTTTTGTTCCCAGAGATCGTGGTGAAGATAATGCTCGAATCAAAGGACATGTGGATGCCAGTAGCCATTTTGTCCGACAAATCAAGGAAAGTCGGCAAATTTCGTCGAACGAAGGAGGGGGTCCAAACGGCCCCTACCTAGGCGGCCAAAGGACTGGAGACCACCTAGCATGTACCGAAGGCATTACCAGAGGCGGTATTCGGGGCATGCGTGGGCTATAGAGGCCAAGAGGAGAATTTAGTTGATCTTACACACGGCCTTGCCTGTTTGTCAATGTCGACACTACTCAGCAATAGGACCAGTTGGGTGTGTCTAAAGGCATTTTCTCCTCTCTTATTTGAACAAAAAATGCACGATAGTCTCGGCAGATGCACTGATATACTCCTACAGGAGTTGTCGAAACGTATATCACGGCATTGCGATGATCGTTCAAATGGCCAAGGCTGCAACGCCTTTGATTAAGCGGCCGAGAGCGGAGAGAACGCCGTTGCGATAATAATAATTCCATTTGCTGGAAAATGAAACGAGTTCATGGAAAAGTCTCTAGAGTCTGCTCCTGAATAAGGTAATAAGTCGTTGTAAAGGTGGAAACGCTAATCATTTTTATGAGCTAAATAAAAACATAACTCATGTATATATATATATATATATATATATATATATATATATATATATATATATATATATATATATATATATATATATATATATATATACATATATATATATATATATATATATATATATACGTATATATATATATATATATATATATATAGGGGAGTATGTGTAAACAGAATGTTATCGGAATGCCACCGTTTGCATGTGAATGATGCCGAGATGAAAGCTTGACGCGTAGCATAGCTAGTGAGGGAAACGGCATAGTGGCGGCCGGTTGGGAGCTCCCATCAGCAGTTCTAGAAGCAGAGGCGGCGACGGCATCCGCGGCAGCAGCAACGGCAGCAACAGTGGTACCGTCACGAGGGGTGGCGGGGGGTAACGTCATCGCAGCTGCGTATACACGTAGCATTATAGATTTTGTGGTAGTAGTAGTCGTAGTAGTAGAAGTAGTCGTTGTAGTAGAAGAAGTAGTCGTAGTAGTGGTAGTAGTCGTAGTAGTTGTAATAGTAGTAGTAGGAGACGTATAGGTTCCCTAGGGCTCGTGTCTTGGGCGGGCTCTTGTCGTCGTCGTCGTCGTCACCGTCGCTCCCTTCGTGTGCGTGGCCATGGATGACGCTACGGCGTCAGCAATAGCAGCAGCAACAGAAACAGCTGACAGCGCGCTGCTGAACGCGACATTGAGGCCGAGGTCGAAGTCGCCGTCGCCGGGGTCGTCTAGTTTGTCTAGTGCTGTTGTTGCTGTGCTGTGCGGTGTGGTGCGGTGCGGCGCTGGGCGGTGTAGTGGCGTATCGATCGAATAGTGAGTTTGACGGACGCTGCTACGTTACGTTGGGTATCTGTAGCACCCGGCCAGCTACTGTAGTGCTTTGGGGGGAGGGTGGCCGCCCGCGTAACAGCAGCGCCACCAGCAACAGGTTGCATAACGCGTTGCAGCGGTAAAAAAACTAAAACGAAAAAAAACACAAGGACGAAGGTCTTCCATGCTGAAGACCGACAGACCAGCAGAAAACGATGAACGCCCGCAACAACTACAACAGCGACGAGAATAACAACAACAACAACAACAACAACAGCAACAGCAACAGCAACAACAACAACAACCAAAACAACGACAGCGACCAGAATAACAACAACAGCAACAACAATAACCTAAACAACGACAGAGACAATAATAACAACTACCACCACCACAACAACAACAACAACAACAACGACAGAGACATTAATAATAACCACCACCACCACAACAACAACAACAACAACAACAACAACAACAACAATGACAACAACTCCAACACCCGTATTGTGCAGCCGTGAAGTAACCACAGATAACAGATGAGGGGTCTGCCTCTTGCGCTCACGTTAGACCGCCTTGTCGCCATTGACTACCATTGACTTCGGCACACTGTCTTGAATGGCCAGATGTCGTGGTAAAACAGCAGTGAACAGCTGTTCTACCCATTTTTGTTATTGGTGCTGATGTTTAGTTGTTGTGGTGCTGCTGCTGCTTCTGGTGCCATTGTTGTTGACGTTGTTGTTGTTGACGTTGTGTTGTTGTTGTTAATGTTGCTAGTGTTGTCTCGATCGACTTTGGTAGTAAATGTTCCCCCCTAGACCGCTACCTGCGTCATCTGTGCTGTCTTAGCGAAGTCTGGCTGACCGATTAACAGCGAGTACTTTCTTCCTACACACGCACACACTTGTTGCACCACTTGTGATCAAATCTAGTTGTGCTCCGGATTAATAGGATCATCGCTGGGTGGCATACCTTTGTTTTGCCTGTCGATAACTGTGTGTCTACCTTTACTATACAGCTATACACGTATGCAGGTTCTAATGTTGTGCGCGCAAAAAAGCATGTATTCGTGTAAGTATACATGCATATGTGAGTGGTGTATCGTGGAGTAGCGTCGTAGATTCTGTTGAGCTATTATTATTATTATCATTATTGTGAATATGTGAAAGAAGAGAATTGCCGTCGAATCTCGCTGTCTCTCGTATGCTAGCGTCGGATGTCGCTGACTTCATCAGAAGAAGAGCGCTGGCTTCGCGCAAGAAGCCTCACGGTTCAGCGGATTGAGAATTGAGGAGTGAACTCGCGCTTCGGGTGAGTTGTCGACCTTAGTTGGTTGAGTCTAGAAAATTGAGCTGAAAAGTCCCGGATTTTGGTTAAAAACGCACACACACACAGATATACAAAACGAAAAGACGTCGGCGACCACGACCCGTCATCGCGAGATTCGAACGAGATGACAGCATGATGTAATGTTCGCTTAGGCAAAGTCAGTAAAGTTTTGCCGGATTTGTGGACTGGAACATCAACCTGTACCATCAGCTTTTTTTGTCTGTGTAGGCCGGTACTGTGCTGTCTGTGGTGGATGTTCAGATGAAGTGTCGATCGTCTGTTGAAGAAACTTGTTGTTTGACTGTGTACGTCGCCGGTGTAGTTTCGAGCCTCCACGAAGTATCTGGCAGGTAGATCTCGCTGCCGTTTGGCAAGGCAAAATTATTTGTGCACGTTAAAACCAAGAATTCGATTGTCTTATTTCGGAGAAGTAGAATAAACTGCTGTATTTTGGTTGCACAGCTTAAGTTGATGCAGGGTTAATAAATATTAGTTGTTGCTAAGAACACCGTAATTGCACCGCAAAAGCAAATTGAATACTTTGTGTCATTTAGAACAGTAATATAATGCCTTCTTGCAAAGTACTCATAAATGTAATCACTTGTAAACCACCATATAACCACCATAAATATATATATATATATATATATATATATATATATAGGCTTCTGTATAATTCGTAACGGGATGGGCAACTATCGACATCTTTCAAAAGCATTGGAAGTTACGCTATTTTCACAAACGAGACTATGGATTGCCGAGATTCAGCAACGGGTTGGCAATAGCGTCAGAAAATTGGATGTTAGCTCTTCTAGGTTAGTTAATTGTTAAATAGTCTTAATTTTTTAATAACCAGCATTGCATCTTATCATTCCTTTCGGTTTCCTAGCCCGTTAAGAGCTCACATACGGCAAAGTTCTCTTCAAAGGGCTTCCACCCGCTGTTGCGTTTTCGTTAGTGGTTTTAGACTTCTCAAGGTTGATGCATTTCATATGGCACTATAGCAACGGTAACGGATAGACGGAAAGCCCCACAGCAAACGCTGCGTCATAAAGTGCTTAATTGCGCCGTACATGAGTTCCACCCCAAGGACCGCAGTAACCGCCGAAGTTTCCGTGAGTTGTCCGGTCTATCTTGTACGCGCCCGCGTGCGTTCTACCGAGACTTTTGGGTCCCCAAAAACGTAACAAACGCCTTTTCTTCACTCACGTAATTCACGTGTAAAAAAAGCGCGGGACAGTCAAACTTGTCCGTCGAAAGCAGCGCTCAGACGGGTACGGTATTCGAGCTGCGGTTTTTAATCAGGTCGTGCACAGTGTTTTTTGTTACCGTAAACCTAATGACTATTTTGACGCCAAGATTTAACGTCCAAGGGACTGCTTTTCGCATTGCTTCATAGACGGACCCCCATAAATACAAATCGATGCAACGGTGGGGCTCGAACCTGCTTGGCTATACGCCATGCAAACAGAAGTCAAACAGTGGGGACGAAATCCAACTGGGTTGTGTTTTCTATGCTGCAGCCTTAACCGAAACAGAGAGGACATTCAGCAACGGTTTAGCGGTTATGATTGACGAGATGGAGGAATTTATGTATAATATTTGGAATACATGTGGCGATCATCGAGCAGTTTTGCTTTGCTAGACCGATTCCGCATACATTTTTCATCACATTTACTCATGTGTGATATTTAGCACTGCTTATTACGGCGTTCGTCATGGTGCTTCATTAGGTTCAAGCAAATTGTTGATTATTGCCGTACAGAAAGAAAGTTGATTGATCGATTCACACGAGTAGCCAATTACGGCAAATGAACTCTTCATCGAGTCCTCGTGATGTGGCTGAGCCGACCTCTCAAACGAATAAATATATTATATATATAAATATTAATTAATAGCGCGCTGCTGATAAATATGTTGATGTAGATTGTTTTGTAGAACGCTCTATGTGACTTTTCATACTTCACTTGTTTAGATATTTGGCAGCTGGCAGCTTTGTCACGATCTGGCTGCTAAATATAATACTTCTACTTCTACTGATACATAACGAAGCGTTATGTATGAGTACAACCACAACGAGGTTGCTTTCGTTCGATGCTATTTCACACGTATGTCATTCACAGGGGTCGCACGTTCACGAAGAGGCACGGCATTATTCGTTATGTGCATTAGTGCTATATTTCCTATTTTGTATACTTGGAAAGCATTTATATATATATATATATATATATATATATATATATATATATTATAATAGAGTTAACTGGTAAAACGCATTATGCACACAATGATGCTTGAATATATATATATATATATATATATATATATTCAAGCATCATTCAGTTGGTAGGCCCAGTGCTCCAAGTAATGCGCTGACGGACATAGCCAAGCGTTCGATACTGCTAGCTGGTTTACTCAACAATCCCTTCAGACGCTTTCAGTTCGTGCGAATCGCGCCATCTGGCAGAATACTATATCGGAGCTTTTGATCAATTTACGACGAACCTGACATAGCTGCCGTAGAGTGTATCTTTATTGACGGGAAGGAGGGAGGGGGTGGGTGTCTAAAAGCGAGTAGCATCTAAAGTTAAAGAGAGGATGACTTTTTTCACCTGCCCGAGTAGAACCTGAGAACCCAGTTGGGTTCCGGGACAGCTCACTCCAATTGATATCATAGCTACAGACGAGAGAATTGAGGCATTCCTTTTCACTATATACAGGTGGACGCGTGCATCTGTCTCGTGGTAGTTGGTAGTTTGCTGTTCATGTTCATGTTTAGGAATCGTACGTGCACCAGTCATATTACTTTCGCCGGGACCTGAATGCCGGAAATTCGTTTTGAGACCAATAAAAGTCTTTAAGTAGTTTTGAGACTGCAGACATGAGAGAGGGAATGCATACGTAGGTCTGATACAACATGATACAACAACATGAGCATGGCGATGGCTAAACATGTCATCGTCGTTATTTCATTGAAGCAACAAAGTCTCAGCGCGGTTAAACAAATAATAGAAGCAAATCTATTTGTACTGTACATATAGATGTCGAACCTTCTAGATGTCAGCCAACTTTCGGTGTCTCTGGGAGAACATTTTCACCGAATCATCATCATCATTTATTGCACCAACTGTATGGTATCTATATATATTATTATAATAAGAAACATATGCTTATAAGTAATAGAGTATAATCAACTGAGTAAGAGAAATAGCTTCTCGACAGGTATCAACATGGTAGATAGGACACGGCTGGTCGCATAAACGGCATACACAGCCGATGTTAGGACCATAAAGTCTCTGATTTGGCAGAGTTTATGGTGGAATCCATGAAGTGTAAAGCGGATGACAAGATATCGGTTAGATTGCACATGCGGTGGTCCGTGCCAGTCCTGCGGGACCATTGCTGGTGATTCGAAGAAGCATCCGGTAACCGCTTGAACTTCCTTTATGGAGTTTTCTCTGAACTGACGAAGAGTTTTCATTTCCGGGAGATTAATCAAGTAACTGAATCTTCCACAACCGGCTGAGTATAAGTTATAAGGTAAACTAGCCGCTTTTTCGCGTTCTGTGAAAACCCAATGGCTATCTTGAAAAACACTTGTTTTACCTCATCTAGTTTAGCTAGCTTTGATGTGCTGAGATGCTCTCTTATGAACTGAATGCCGTAGGCCGCCTCTAAAGTAACCCCCAGGCCAGAAAGTGCTCTTAGCGTGCTCAGGGAGTATTGTTGGGGCTTTTCAATCGTCGATATCGAGGCTAGACCCGTTCACTTGTTCGGCGATGTGTTGTTATTCGAAGGTTGTGCTCCCTTCATTGAAAATAATTAACCCCAAGGCAGCAGAAGGTGTTAACGAACTCGACTGCACCAGTACTGAGTCTCAAGCGATTTGAACAAGCAGGCGATCCTCCGGGTCTAAATATGGACCGCCTAGGCTTTCTCGGCGTTCATCTGAAGGCCGTTGTGTTTGCAGTGCCTCTCTTGGGAGCGTATGCTTCGCTGCAACTTAAACTTGTCACGACTTTTTTTATTGTTGGAATATGATGCCGACCGTGTTCTTTGTCAAGTATAGACGGGAGACTGCTGAGAAGGGTAGAAAAAAAACGTGTTAACCCAATGGGACTATTTCATTCAGATCGTGTAAATCAAAAAGGGCGTAGCGATACATCTCTCTAGCACGGAAGTTCCTTTATTAATGTAGCTGCAAGTATATAAAATACATTTAGAGGAAAAAACAGCTGACCAGCGTGTATGACATTCAAGTAAATATAATCTACAATTAAGAATCATTGACCACTGTACACTAAGTGCAACGTTTGTTGTCCATACATAGTTTTGTGATAAGGTTCCACAGGTTAATCGTTATCCACGTTAGTACCTGCCTGAAACTTGTCAATCTACAAAAGACTTTAGCGTAATGTTTGTTAATTGGTTGATAACTTTAGCGGTATGTTGAGCAAATCCAATGACAGCACAGCGATGATAGGAGAAAGCGTTCTATGTGAAATCATTTGAAGAGGACAACATTACCATATATATATATATATATATATATATATATTTTGCTACACTTAAATAAATTTTGAGTTATATTATTATTATTATTACAAATACACGGTACAAATACGGTATTACAAATACACGGTACAAATACGGTATTACAAATACAAAGAGCAGCAACTTACCGTAGATTATGTTCATTGCTATAGCGTTGCTGTACATTATAATAATGCCGTATGGTCGGGCTTTCAATCAAACCAACAAATGGTTCACTTTTATAAAGGTTGCATTTATACAGTAGTACATTCGGCAGTTATAACTTGTAATAGTCACGTGTGCTCGAGATTCAAAAGAGGAAACCCTTGGTCCTTTGTGGTTTAATCTCGACGAAGCATACAAGTATTTGTCGATGACTCTGTGTTCCTTTGATACTGGAGCTCTGCTCGTTTAGTAAGCAAGCAATTAGATGCGACAGAACTGAATTATCATTTCAGTCCTGTGAGGTATTCCTGTGTATGATAAGAAGAGATGCCTAATAAACACAGGGGGCTTCCTGATTACGAATTGAAAATGACTTTATATTCCTACACAGTAACATTGCATTGAACTGGATGACACTGCCAGTTTGAATGCGTAGATAGGAGAATGGATATGAGGAATGTTATACCCAAAACTACTCACAAGCATCTTTCATATAAAACTTATACGTACATGTGTATGATTGGCACAAAAGAATGCATCTAACCTAATGAGTTCTAGGATGTGCGTTGGTCGTAGCGTCGTCGTGAGTCTGGAAGTGGGAATCGAAAAAGAACGTCGACTACCAAGAATTGTTTTGCGGTTTTGACTAATATGTCAATTCAACCTCAAGGAAATGAAATATTGAGAATGAGAAATGTTTTGTGTCTTGTATATATATATATATATATATATATATATATGTTCTTTCGTCAGTTTCAGATATCATGCGAAACATTCCAGCGCTGAGTTCTAGTGCGACCCGCACGCCAGGTTGGCACGGGTACTCGGTGAAGTGGTCACCGTTTGATCCGAACCTCGCTGTGTGTGCTGCAAATGAAAACTATGGTAGGTTTTACTTCACACGTATATATATACGTGTTTAAATATTCGCTTTTATGCGGTTCTGTTTTATAGAGGCTTTTGCGAAAGCTCCGTCTCCGTAGCCTATTGGAAGGTTTGCTCTGTTCCATACGTTCCTTTCTAACGGTCAACAGTTCGTTAGAATAACCCTAGTAGTCTCGTCATAAGCTGCAAGGCTTTCCGTATATTTAAAAGCCGGAGATGCTGGCAACTTGTAGGCGAACCAAGAATGTGCCTTCATGGACAGTGAGCGCGCTGTCCTATTATGATTATTATTGTGTCTTGCAATGCGTGTAGGCAATGCTGCTTCCATAGTTGACGTCATGGGATAAGTTACTGTTGGTAAAAAAAAATACGCTTGAACCTCATAATAATAATAATAATGATTAATATTATTATTTGTATAATTATATCACATCATTTAACATAATGCGTGCGTGTTTCTGATCCATTTTCCATTTGTTATTTTGCTCGCAGGTATTCGGGGTCGAGGCTCATTAGTTGTGCTCCGAAGACCGGCTGACGGAGTTCCGCTCTCTGTTAGTGTGGGCCAGCAACAGATCGTCTATACGGATGCGTTTTTCGACGTGTCGTTTAGCGAATCCGACCCGAGGCTGGTGTGCGCCGCAGCAGCGGACGGAAACATCATATTCTTCAATATCATAAGCGGCGAACTTATCACGCTCATCCGCGCCCACGCCAGGGAGGTAGGTATACACCTCTATATATATATATATATATATACATACATACATACATACATATATATATATATATATAGTAAATTTCACACTAGTAGCAAATCGGAGGACACACGGAAAGATTTGACAAACTGTATCGTTTTACTAACTGACTGATATGTCCCTTCAAGGCTGACTTCACACTTGTTCGCTTGGACTTGCTGTATCTGGATAGCTTGGGAAAGCTCCCTTTTCGAATCATCGATAACTCCGGTCAAGTCGGGCAAATAAGGGGTTGGGGAGGTCTAAAACAGTCCAAAAACAACTTAACAGTGATAGCGTCGTGAGCATGGCCACAGTTACTCTCTGCTCGAATACGCGACGAGAACATTTGACAAAACTCTATTCAACTACAAGCAACACACAAGACTAGTAAACTAACGTCTTAATGGCACGACTCGTTGCTTTTCCAGATAACGTTTAGCATGTATAAATGCGTCTCACATTCAGTAGTAGAAGACGTACTGTATTTATGTATAACCAATAAATCAATAAGGTGTTCTGTTACTAGTTGTCTGCTGGTGTACTGTCTAGAAAAGTAGTAACTACGTTTTTTGTTTCATTCCGATAGTCACAACGTCGATGAACGTATGATATGAGATGCCTGAGCGTATGCTTGTATGATCGCCGTGGATTTCACGAAGTTGGCGTTCGTGCCCGTTTACTAAATGGGTGGGCTTTTTTCTGCGTCCGTCTATCATCGGTAGGTATCGAGTATCGAATGGAATCCCACTCGTACGGACCAGTTCATTCTCTCGGCATCCTGGGACGGCCAGGTTAATCTGATCGATCCCCAGAGGTCGGCGATCGTACGCTCATTCCAGGTGAGGCAATAACAATTCGCATTCGCGTTATAGTACACCAGTACAGAGGAAGAAATCTTAATGCTTATGTGCGATTCTTTCAGCCGCTTGTATTACGAATTAAAGTACTGTTTGACTATTTTAAGAAGTATTGGAAATAACTATGTATGAAAATGTTTAGAAGTTATTTCTAGGGACATTCTAGTGGAATAGTGGTTTGAAGAGTCGTGAGCTTGATCCTTGGTCACGTTTCACAACGAAATGAACAGAATCAGAAAGCTATGTCCTGGACAAACCTTGTAAATGAAATTCTCACTGAAGACCGCAATGAGCTTCAATGTGAAAGACAATTTAGAGGAAAAACTCGTGAGTGGCGCACGATACTTTGTATAAATAAGGTGCTTACTTGGAGGATGCAGCGACAACTTCGAATTAGAAAAGTACTTAAGTGTAGTGCGTACCCGGAGAAGGTGTTCGTAGTTCACGTGTAGTCCTGGCACATGTTTGTCGCGCGCCTCCCCGTTTCCTACGGTAAAGGATGTTTTTATTTTATTCCATTTTAAAGAATATAATAATCGGCAACCAACGTTGTGACTCGGTTGTTGTAAGCTGGCTACAGTGCATATGAAGTGTGCTGAAACGATAAATTATCACAAACTTAAAAAAAGCACTAATTTAAAAAAACGGTTGTAAATACAAATTCATAAAACGTTATTAAAATCAAGAAACTGTTAAAAAATACAAATTCAAAAACTCTCCGTACAGCTACCTTAAGTACAAGCAAGTCTGTGGAGAGTTTTTTAAACCATTCTAGGCTCTTGTACGCAAAGCGTATGCGTTTTGCTACAAGAGCTTAGAATTGTTACAACAAACTGTCTGGAATACATTCAATTGAACAGACGAGCATTTTGTCATACAGTGGGACTTTCGCTATAAACAATAGGACAATTTTTGCCCATTACAATTTAACTAACTATATATATATATATATATATATATATATATATATATATATATATATATATATATATATATGAAAGCCATATTCCTACTGCAGAGTCTATACGACGTAAAACCTAATCACCTGGATAACTCTTACAATCGCATCTTGCATACGTTGTTGCCTCTTCATTATGTGATGTGTTGGATGCACAGGGACATCGTGGGATTGTTTACTCGGCCACGTGGGCGCCCCGACTTCCCGGCATCTTGTGCAGCACGTCGAGCGACGGTTGTGTCGCTCTGTGGGACGTGAGAAGTCCCGTAGGGTCTCGGCCAACATTGCTGTTTCGCGCATCCCCGACCGAAGTTCTCAGCGTGGACTGGTCGAAATACGACTGTAATACGCTGGCGACTGGTTCGGTCGATGCCGCCGTCTCGCTGTGGGATATCCGACACACGTCCCGGTCCCACCAACGGTTCTTCCACAAAAAGGCAGTCCGGAAGGTAATAAATAGCAACACGTCAAAAATTTGACTGAACAGGCACACAGATTTGATCTTGTGGCCGTGGCAGAGTCCGCTGATCTTAGCCGTGGCAGAGTCCAATTTGCCGATTCTATCTCTCTTGAGTGACATAAATTGCTCGGTAGAGTTTATTTTGTGGCTATGTACTGATTTGAAATATTGATTATTAAGTTTAAAGTAGTAGCACGTGTCAAACTTGTCGAATGAGTAAAACTGTGAAAGAAGTTGGATGGCGGGTTCGTCTGTTTTTCCTCTCATAAATGTATATATATATATATATATACATATACATATATATATTGAGCCTTACCTTGTGTACCATATATATGTATATGTGTATATATATATATATATATGTATATATATATATATATATATACACATATACATATATATGGTACACAAGGTAAGGCTCAATATATATATATATATATATATATATATATATATACATATATTGAGCCTCACCTTGTCTAGGTTAAAAACAATAAGAAAAACAATTTCACTTTGGCCGTTCTGCGATTTGAACCCGAAGGTTTGTCTACTAAACCACTTTGGTCCAGTGCAAATCATAGCAGTATTGCTAGCAGCTCGTACAGATAGAGTATCAGCCGATCTGAATGATGTAACAATGGAACAAGCTTCAAAGGGACAATAGAAAAGTGAACAAGTTAACGGCGAAGTTAAGCGAGTGTGGCCTATATGTAGTTTTTGTTCTGCTAACGTATGATTTATTATTACAGGTTTGCTTCAGCCCCTTCTTCGGACACGTTTTGGCCTCGGTTTCGTACGACTTCACGACACAGGTACATAATCTGGCCGCAAATCGCGTGGAGGTGTGCCTGGTGAATCACACCGAGTTTGCCTATGGACTCGACTGGAACACAGCAAAACCGGGCGAACTGATTGACTGTGGCTGGGACCAGTTAGTCACTGTTACCACAATGCCCCCCGACAAGATGCCCTGCCCTTTGTCATCGGCAATCTAATGTACATATATACATATCTGTACAGACATTAGACAGTACTAGAATACTAGCTAGGATTTTGTGATTTAAGATGCTTCACACTTTCGTCGTCCTTTGTTTGGCTCCGCTGGTGCATTCGGCGTCGTCGATGCTGCGAAGTTGTTTCTCTTTTTCAGCAAATTGTTTTGTTGGCGTGCGGGCTATTCAGCTACATTGTGGTTGTCCGCGCAGCTGAAATGGCCTAGGAGAGTTGAGCAGATTTTAGTACACATTTGACGAAGGATAGCGTGCAGATTATCTGCATTATCTGCATACATTTTGCCTTCTGTGATAGGGCATACGCAGTGTGTGCTACAACGGACACGGTGAACGAGTAAGATACATGCGCGAAGCTATGCACTAGGAAGACCAAGACGACATTTACAGAACGGTGCCATTAGGGTGAACCAACAAGCAGAGCTGGGATATATATTTATATATATATATATTTAACCACTAGGAGCCCGATTGAAAATCGCAAATATACTACTGCGTCAAAAAAATTATGTAATGTTGTTATAACTCCAGAATGTTTATTCAATTCTCAAAATTAACTGTTTTCGTTAATTAAGTATCCACCAGATGAAGCGCATATGTGTCATGGTTTGTACCATTCGTCGGGACATTTTTCAACTACAGATTCTCGTTTTGCCTTGAGGATCTTCTGGGAGTCGTTCTTAATGTCATCTAAAGTGTCAAATCTGTGCCCCTTGAGGTTTATTTACGTTTTTTTTTAAAGAAACATGTTACAGAGAATTATTTCTGGGGAATACAGTGGTTGGAGAAAGACAAAATGCGAGATTAATTTCAGAAAAAAAACGGTTCTTTGGAGATCGAAAAAAAGTGGTCAAACGCAGCTTGATTTTGTTCAAGCTTTCAAGTTAGATTTGTTTGCGCTACGGCTCATTTCTGAAGTACCATTCGGAATACTGCGCTTTTGTCTTCATGGCCGCTTTTTCACGGCATCTCTCTTGCGGCAACCCGTTGACTTTGGCTACCGCTTTTAAGTTTAAATCAAAGACCTATTTGTTGTAGTCTTTTTGCTGACACAGTAGATTTAAAACATGCGGTTGGAGTTTTAAGTCGTCATCCAGAAGCAATGTAACTGATATCAGTGATATGACGATTTGCTATTGCTCTAGTTGTGATTTAACGATTTTCCTGATTTTTAAACCTATGTATCGATTGAAAAATACATGGTATACGCAAATCATTAGGTTTTCCTACATCAAATTATGGAAGGTTTTTGAGTACAGCAGTATGATATAAATCAAATCAACATGTTCATACTAGCTATGCGTGCTAACACAATTCACAGTGCGCTACTGGTATACATAACCTTGTAAAATAGTCCTAATAACGTGTATATATAGACCTGTGCAAAAATATATGTGTATATAAATGCATACGCACACTATACAAATGCGTGTAAATAAATGGTATTCTATGGAATATAGCATTGTCATTACCCTGTATCTCTAGCACGGCGATTCATCTTGTGTATTCATTGTTTTCTGTACGACCATTCATAGTTTCTTAACCTACGTAGTGCTCAAATAAACGAGTGGTGCCATAAGGCGCAATCGCCACATTTGCCCGACAGGTTTCGATGAATTCAAGTATGTGCTTTTAAATGACTGTAACAACAAACTAAATTCAGATGTATGCTTTATTAATTAGATAATCTTCAAAGCTACCACGTTTTTGTCGAAATACGAACTACATGTTTATAGCTATAGTTACCTTTTTACATATATATATATATACATACATATATATATTTATATATATATATGTATATATATACATATATATATTTATATATATATATATATATATGTAAACACCTGAACCTTTTCTTTGGCCTGAATTCTGAACAGAATTTCAGAAGAATAAGAAGACTCTGTTAACAAACAGTACTTTGGTGATAGACAGTGATTTAGCTGTGCATGTGAGAGTATTTGCCTATCTTCACATAACCTTAATCGCCACTAGTTCCTTGTACATTCAGCATATTACTACAATTCGTTAAAAAGCGGGACCAGCCGTAATAGCAACCCTGCACAAGTCATCTTTTGATACAGCGCTTTATTTTTGGCTGTAATTCCGTACATAGATGCATACTACCACAATTAACAAATGCAGATATTTGAACTGAACACATATATGCTAAAAGTCGGGCATGCAGAGGTATTTGTTGTGAATTTTTTTGTTATGAAATCACAATTATGCACCAACGACGCTATGCAGAGCATAGAATGATGACTTTCAAGTCGGCAGTAACAGTTGCTGCATTCGAGTATTAACAAAGTTCCCTATGAACCTAATATGGATTTTGTACATTTCCGAAGTTAAACACATAAAAACGGTTTACAAAGACGCACACACACATACCCGAACCTATGCATGAATCTTACGATATTTTGTATTGTATATTTATCTTTATTGTAAATAAAGCGCGTATATATATATATATATATATATATATATATATATATATATATATATATAATCCCATATTGGGTTGTTAGGGTGCCTTGTTAATAGTCGGATATGTCAACACCCCTTGCCCAGAAAAATATGACCCCTGAAACTCTTTGGTGTAAGTATAAAAAAATATGGCACTTTTACCATTGCTTGTACGGAGCGTGATGAAACAAGATGCTTATCACTTGCTTTAAATATAGGCGTTCTCTACTTCTCGATACGCGTCCCGGTTTTATTTATGCCGTTACTATATATACCATATAATTGCATCGGACTTGTGAGAGACAAAATTTAATTTACAAAGTGCCTTGGATTATATTCTAGTGATTTACAAATTGTAACCAATTTCGTAAAAATCCGTATTTATTTGCTTTTTAATATATATATATATATATATATATATATATATATATATATATATATATATATATATATATATATATATGAATAACAGCAGGAACTCTCTTGCCTCGGTCGTCGCCCTCACGACATAGCCGGGCATAGCCCGTCTGCACGGTCGACCACAGGAGCTTGTTTACGTTGTTTACGATGATCCCCTGCTCTCGAGTCTCTCGACGCCATTTTAAGCCGATCACACTCCCCTCCCCTCCCGCGTACCTATCGTCGAGTTCGTCTTTCTAGATCTTTCCAGCCCAGGATCTCCTTCTTCAATTGCCAGTGTAGCAGGAAGATGTAAGCCTCTTGTAGCGCGGAGTACTTGTACTGCGGAGCTTATTTTACTCAGATGTACCATAACAGTGGCGGGTCGGGCACAGCCTGTCGTCTAGGTGTAGATCGGCCGGGTCACCTGGGGGTTATAAATTGATCGAAGGGTACCCGATTCTATATATATATACAGTCACTGAAAAAAAGATAGGGCCACCCATGTTTGCCACATTTCACGCATTTATTATAACTGATTGTGTAAAGATCATAATGATACATGCTCACAGAGTAACAGCGGTACTTTTATCGACATTTGGAGTATCGGGTTACCTTAAAACACGAGATTTCGACATTTGGCACAGCTGCGAAAAAATTATAAAGTCACCACCAAGATGCATGTCTTAGCGAGTGAATTGAGTGGAATAACAACGTTTGGGCTCATTTCACGGCTCGACGGAAACGAAAGCAGACCTCCTACCAGAAATTTTTCTGTGCTGAAACGATGGGTTTGGGTCGGCGTCTCACGAGTGACGAAAAGACCCAAATCAAGGCTTATAAGGATGTCGGCCTCTCTAATCGGGAAATTTCCCGTCGATTGGGGCGTTCTCGCCAAGTAGTGAACAACTTCGTGAATTTGGGTGAAAAATACGGCGTAAAAAAGAGTCCGGGGCGTCCAAATGCCATTTCGGAACGAAACAAGCGCGCAATTTTGAAGATAGCCTCGAACTCTGCGCTCTCGGCAAAGGCAATTGCGGCGGCGGCCGGTGTGCAAACGAACGTGCAAAATGTGCAAAACCTCCTCAGGAAGACACTTTGGCTCACGAGAAAAAAACTTAAGAAAAAACCACGATTGACCGCTGAGCATCAGAAAGCTCGTCTCGACTTTGCCCAGGTTACGATGTCATGGACCACTGAATGGCACCGAGTGCTCTTTTCGGATGAAAAAAAGTTCAATTGTGATGGACCGGATGGATTTAACTATTATTTCCACGATGTGCGCAAGGAAGAACGATTTTTGTCAAAACGGCACTCAGGTGGCGGTTCGGTGATGATCTGGGCCGCTGTCGGGTATTATACAAATCGCCGATTGTGTTTTAAGACGGTTGTGTTAATTCGACGCGCTATAGGGATCTACTAGAAAAGCAATCCGCACATTTTGAGTTTATGGGAGGACCCGACTTTGTTTTTCAACACGATAATGCCCCGATTCACACTGCTAAGTTGATCGAAAGCTGGTTCGAACAACGCCGCATTGAGGTCCTACGCTGGCCTGCAGTCTCACCTGATCTTAATATTATCGAGAATGTATGGGGCTGGCTCGCCCGAAAGGTTTACACCGACGAAAAACAATTTTCGAACCAGGTAGAACTAAAAAAAGCAATTGTGAAGGCTTGGGACGAGCTCTCGCAGGACGTCATCCAAAATTTGTTCAACATTATACCAAACCGCATTTTTGAAGTTATCCGACGTGTTGGGTAGTTCACTAAATATTAAGTATAGTTGTTAGGTGCCGTGAAATGAGCCCAAACGTTGTTATTCCACTCAGTTCACTCGCTAAGACATGCATCTTGGTGGTGAATTTATAATTTTTTCGTAGCGTAGCTGTGCCAAATGTCGAAATCTTGTGTTTTAAGGTAACCCGATACCCCAAATGTCGATAAAAGTATCCGCTGTTACTCTGTGAGCATGTATCATTATGATCTTTACACAATCGGTTATAATAAATGCGTGAAATGTGGCAAACATGGGTGGCCCTATATTTTTTTCAGTGACTGTATATGTTGTCATAATTATATTTCATGTGTCGTCCCGCAGTGCTACATGCCGACGTTGTGGATGCATGCAAAACACGTAGCGACTTACAATTTGTCTTCTTGTATGACATTCTATGTTCCTTCAGGATCCCTACTTTTACGCCTGTAGAACTATACCTTATAGACTAATACGGGGATGCGCCAGTTCATGAGACTTACGCTGTAATAGGGGTGCTTTAATACACACAATAGTGTCCAGCAAAAATAGCTTCTGGAATAATGGATAAGTGTCGCTTAAGGAGTCCAGAAAGCTCCCCATTGACACTTCGTTGCGGATTCGCTTATATAAGAGTTCCTTTGATGGCAGTAGCTATGTCGAGCCGATGCACTCAACTAGCTTTGACTGAGTACAGCATCAAATAATATACAAATCAAGCAGAATCAGCTTCTTAGGTATTTACTGCGATACCGCCTTTTACTTTGGGTACGCTGGATGAACTGTATGGTGGGGTTAGCTCAAGCACAGCAAAAATTACACTAAATTTCACAAGGCTAACCTAGTATTATTGGTGTCTAAGTCAAACAACAACAACAAGCCAAGCAGCTGACCAGCTCGGCCGTCCTCTCTTTCACATCAAAGTATGAAAGAGAAACGTTATTCTCACAGGGACCACTCAAGCGACTGGTGCATGGCCTGGACATATTGCGCGATATTACGGCGTATAACGAGGCCCGCTACATGCCAAAGCAGAAAAGAGCAATTTTAAGTCAGCTAGTAATGAGTTGGCAGCCAATGTGCCGAGCGTAAAATATGTACATTAAGTGGCGCCACCCCTTCCGCCAACCCTTTGTGAAGTCCTGTCGAAGCACAGCCCGCGCTTGGTGTGCGCAAGTCTTTGCTTGCGCATGCGATGATATATATATATATATATATATATATATGGTCAATCAGAAACGCTTTCCCAGCTTGCACCAGCGTATCTGGCAAGAAATCTGTGCCTTACACGTGGAGTAAGTCATTGGCATCTCCCTGTTATGTCTCCGGTCGGCATAAAACGCATGATTATCCAGAGTAGTAGTTTCTGTATCCCATTTTCCTTCTGGATCTACTGAATGATAGTATTATATTTAAAGTTTGCCAAGTCAATCTCTCTCTCTCTCTCTACTGCTAGATACATGCATTGATTTTAATCCGCGTAGTCAGGCTATAGTACTTAGTGAAAGGTCACTATATTTTGCGAGCTTTCTTAGTATTTGCCGAGTTTCAACTCGCAATAAAGAAGTTGACAGGCTTAGATGAGATTTGGTTTGATTGTAGCATTTGTCTATTTAATCTACAGACTAAGAGAGGAGACAAACCCTACAAGAAATGCTGCGTGCACCCAGGCAAGCCATACTAACACGCATAGAGTGGGCCGGAGGTTGTGTACAACCATTGCATTTCCAACACAAAAGTACATACGAACTTACCCGTCACTTACCGTATTGACATATCACAACACGAGTGCTTTAAAATTTTATCGCAAAGCTTTATATTGCGACTGTAAATACTCAGTGCTGTTAGTGGGTCCTTGTGTCGCAGATGCACAATTTCTCTACGAAACAAACCAAAAGCCATGTGGTAATTTACTTAAAGGCAAACACGTGTCCATTTATTTTTGTCGTTCTTCATAATGTTAGCAGCACGTACAGTACATGAGAGAGAGACAGAAGAGAATATTGTTGTTAAAAGAAGTAAGTTTTTTGGTTTGTTATGAAGCGTAGAAACCACTGAGTTGGAGCTATCGTTGACGAAGTGTGCGTATCCCCTCTTTCTCTCTCTGTGTCGGAAATAAACGTGTTTATGCAATGATTATGTCAACACATCAACGGAATCCTCGTGGCTTCGTGACCCCGTTCCATAGCATCGAGACAGTTCACGGTAGCAAAAACACAAACACAAATCGCCGACGCTGACTATTTTGAAGTTAATATATACACGTATATATATATATATATATATATATATCGTTTACTATTCACGCCTCAACAGCTTTCATATTTAATTGCTAATAATTTACTAAACACTACTAGTAAACACTGTCGAGCCAGCAAGAGGCAATACGCCGCTCTCCATGTTCGTCGGTTTCCACGTTTTCTCGTGTTCTTTAACGCAGTATGTATTCGTTAGAACCACTGTTTATTCCACTGTGTATGTGTAGAATTCATTCTATCTTCTTTGAGTCGGTTGAGTTCCATCATGATGGTATTGGGCGCAAAAAATTCGGAATTGATTACATGTACCTATTGGATGGAGATTGCTCATAAAAGCACTCTCTACGCTTGATGACGTGCAGGCATACTTTAAAGTTGCTACATGATCGTTGCTGACTGACATAAGGGGTACACGCATACACAGACCGGTACAGATACTCCATGTGCACGTTTGTATCATTTTCCCAGTTTTCATAGATTGTACCTAACATTATGGGCCAACGGATGCAACGGGCAAAATCACAATTATATTCAGCTTGAGACTTCCCTAAGGCTCTGGCGCACCGCCAGTAGAGACCATTCGGATGACACGACAGCTTTGTCACACGGCGATCTGTTTCTAAATGCGCAAACTCATCCTGTTGCGAGAACAATCCTTGGCTCAACATTGAGCTTGGCTTTGCTGTTTGTTGCTACTGCTGATGATGTTGTTGTTATTGTTGTTTTTGTTGTTATGATTGCCATATGGGTTCCTGTTGGCGCCGCATCGCTTTAGCTATTTTTACTGCTGCTACCATTGCTAAATGTGTTTTTACCATAGCGTGAGCGCTATCTCTAGCAGTAACGGAGTTTTCTATTGCAATGCCAGAGAAAGAATTGTTTGGGCGAAAAAGTCTATCGCAGATGAAGGGGACGCCGGAGGCGGCACGCTATGCAGGGAGAGATGATATCTGAACTAGAAGAGTTGGTCCCATGTTTCGAGCTGTAGAAGTTACACGTGCATTAACCTTTGACCGTCGAAGTAGGTCCAGAGGTTTGGCTGGTTAGTGGAGTTTGTGTACCACGCGCTCGCCGTGTTCTCTACTGAATAGGACAATTTGACATATTAACTAGGTTGATTCTTTTCAATGAAAAGTACACGAGTAACAAACGGTCGTCTGGATTAGGCAGTAATCGCTTAGCGAAATGTCGTCGCTCTTTGCGTAAAAGGTTAGCACGCATTTTTCCTTTCATAGCAATATAAAACAAACAAGCAGCTATCATTTTAACTACTATTCGCGATGCATTCGAGTGTGCCATGATGATGACATGAACAACAAACAAGTTTGGCAAAACCAATTTCTCGCGATGAAATACGGTTGTGATTAGGGATCACGTGAGCATAAGGCCGACCTCTAGGTATTATGTACAGCATAATAGAAGTTACTCTTATATGTAGATATATATATATATATATATATATATATATATATATATATATATATGTTAGGTTTCTAGACAAATCCGCAAAAAATGAGCACATGTAAAAGTTTCTTGCCGTGATCTATATTACACGCTCCGATCGATCTGGAACAACGGGGGGGGGGGAGGGGGACACTCTGAGAGAGAGAGACAGAGAGAGGCAGCAGAGAGCGCAAAAAGCCACACAAGAGCAAGAGACGCCGATCGAGGAATAATAATAATAATAATAATCTAGGCTAAACTAACAGCGGCTGATTGTTGTTGATAGCCCGCCGCAGAGTCGTCGGCAGTAGCAGCAGCTGATGTAGGCCGAACACAGCCGCAATGTATGAGCATGCGGCGGGCGTCCAGACGGCGTCCAGAAACGAACGCGGCCGTGTCGGCCGGGCCCTCGGCCACTCCTGCAGCTCCTGCTGCCAATGCGAGACGGGCGGCGAGATGGGCGGCCGTCTTAAGGACGCCCCCGGCGCCGCCGCCTCCGTCCAGGGGGCGCCTCGTAGCCGCAGCTGCAGCTGTCGCTGCAGCAGCAGCAACAGCTGAGCGGGGGCAGCTGTTGCAGTCGACGCGGCACCGTTGCACGCGTCGGTCGTGCAGCTGACGACACAGCCCCGCACGTAGCGGTCGTCGAAGTAGAAGCTGCCGCAGTGCGACATCCGCACGAGCTCGGTGTCGACGGTCAGCGTGCCTGAGTCGAGGGCGCACGTTCGCACCACCATCGTGTCGCCGCTCTCCTCTGAAAAGAACCGCCGACAGAGAGAAGAGCATTCGGTCATTGTATCGGAAACACGCGAAATTCGTCGAAACGACATTCGTCGCGCTACACGACAATATACAAACAAATGTATATATATATATATAGTTAACTATTCGCTTGACATTCATTCCTAAATGCACATGTCACCAGAGTGTTAGAGATAATTTAAAAACTATTTATTCGTTGTAATACAGCTATAATGCTTAAAGACGTTAAATCGCATGTTCTTGAAGGCCAGTAAATTCCCCCGTGAAAAAGATTGCCTCACCGGGACACCTCATCCTCAAAAGCTCAATTGTCTCTCGCTAGCTGTATGGCTTGTGGCACAATCATGTTGGATGGTATTGCATATTTAGAAAGGATAATTTTCTTCGCGCAATCGGTCGAATTGCTTTTCCAGCAATGGAAATGAGCTCATCCTGAGATGACGCATCACGCTGCGCCATCTCAGGATGAGCTCAATTGGCGAAGTTTAGCCGTTCTTGATGGTCTGTAGGCTTGAGCTCTTGCGTCAGCTGAAAATTATGCAGGTTGCCTGTATCAAAGCCAACGGGGTTGAGGTGCGCGAAGAAACCGCTTGTCGAGTACGGCGACGAGATTTTAGGCCGGACGAGCGCTAGGTGACCGCATGCATGTCGTGTTCGTTTGGCTCGGCTCAGCATCGGCCAACCCATGAATTCCCGAAGGTAGCATCTAGCTGAGCCCATACCGCAGCCTCGTTGCGTGTTGAATCACGCCCCATGTCGAGCCCCGTGGCGTGGTGGGTGCATTCGCCTGCGCCTCGCGACCAGAGAAGACACATAGCAGGTGCGCGGGTTCGAGCCCCACCGTTGCACATTTACATGTATGGGGGTCTGTCCATGAAGCAATGCAAAAAGCAGTCCCGTGGACGTTAAATCTTGGCTGAGGGTCACCCCAAAAAGTTTAACGAACCACGCCCCATAGTGTTAGAACCCTAATCTCAGGTGAATACGTCCCGGAACATCTATGTTCAGATCTGGTAAGATCCCGCTTAAGCGGTATGTGGCACGTTTCTTCACTTAACGTTTCGAAAACTATATAAGGTAGTTAGTTGTTCATTATGTCAGACCAACTGCTTACGTAGAAGCAGTCGTGGCGTGCGTACGTTAATTGTGTGTATTAAATATGCTTTCTCACGTTGTAAACGAAGCTTTGTCCCTGACAAATAAAGTTTCGTTTACACAAGAGGGCATATTTAATGCACATATTTATTACTGACGGGCCAACAAGAACCTGCATGTGACCCGTTCGCATGCACGCTAGGATCACTAATTCGTAAATGGTCATATATGCAGGTTGGTCCTCGTTAGCCCGCCAATGATAAATGTTTGCATTTAATATGCCCTTTTGTGTAAATGAAGCTTCATTTGTCAGAGATAATGCCTCGTCTACACAAGAGGGCAAATTTAATACACGCTATTTATGCATGTGCGCTAGGATCACTTCTCCATGAATTATTCTTCTTGCTTCTCCGTGATCACTTCTCCGTGAAGCCTAAGGATGTGGTTCCGGCAAGATTCTTTTAGACGCTACACTCGGTAATTGATTGATTGGTTGATGCTATATCAAATGAAAGCGTACATAACATAACAAAGGCTGCCTAGTTGTGACCACAATTTTGCGTTCACAGCAGCAAACTCCGTCAGATACGGTCCGAACATTAGCCGGTTAAGACCCTCTGCTCACATAGGACTCACATGAAACGCCGACATTGGACACGTGGAGAACGCTCTAGGGTAAGCAGAAAACAAATCAAACCACCATAGATTTGGTAACAAAATAATTCCCATTAAATCTTGATTTTGTGTGAATAGTGTATTTAATGATATGATTTTATGTGGAATATATATATATATATATATATATACATACATACATATATATGAAGTAAATGTTATTCATCCAACAGCCGTATAAGCAGAAAGAGGTAGTATGTTGGTATCACGTGGTCAGTTATCGATATGCCCGAGCCTTGGAACCTTTTTTTCTGACAGTAAATATCACTAACGTTACCACACTTAGCATTAATATATGATTATCATCAGTCATTATGCAGGTTACAAAAGTTGTCGTTTTTTTGCGTCACTTGAGAGGATCGTATCTCACAGCGCGGGGGCGGAAATTCTAGCTTTGTACGGAAGCCGTGCTTGTTCAAAAAAGCCTTATTACTACTACATTAGGTCATATTGCAAAACGGCAACTCGTTGCCTAAGTTTTGCAAGCCGTGGTATGCTTCGATGCAGCATGATATACAAACCAATCATTAGTAGTTAACCTAAGTGATCACATATATATATATATATATATATATATATATATATATATTTATATGTATATATATACATGATTTGACTACCGTTGCCAACATTTTCCCAACACGTCGCTTTCGCGAGCACGTGTCGGCTTGCATTGCGTCTCGTGTATCACCACCGTCCTGCAGGACTGTAACATTTCCCTAAAATGCTGTTAGGTCTTTGGCTCTCTGGCTTGGAAGACGAATTTCCTGGAGGGAAGTTCCTGTCAGACAGGAAGGTCACGCAGGCGCTCGTTAATAGAGTCTACGCCGTTGGGGCCGCCCACCGACTCTCACACGCCTCCGCAATCAAATCAGGCCGCGAAAGAAAGACGGATCGTAATCCGAGGAAGTCGTGCCTTCCACCGATCCTCGGGGCACGAGACCTTCTTGTGAGCTAATGCGAATGACTTGACTACTTTTGTTGCAAAGCTCTACTGTAGCAAGAATCTAAGTATTTACGCGAGAAAGGTCACAATGTATATATATATATATATATATATATATATATACAGGGTCTTCCATAACCGTATGTACAAGGTTTGGTAGATCTCGGCAAGAAAATATTTGTTTCTCAATGAAGGAAGGGGCAGAAACGTCCCTTTTAGGAGTGGGGATGAAGTTTATAAAAGTAGCTATTTTGTCTTTTTTCCTACATATTTGTGCAAAATCTACGGGGGAACCAGTTGATGCATGAAATAACTGACGTGTTCGGCGGAAAATATGGAAAAGCTTAGTAACTCGGCAACTACAAAACGCAGCACCATGACTTTAATACGAACATGATGGGCATTCGATTTGCTATAGCATGGGAATAGTCTTTTGTAAATTTTTGGTCGTAATGGCTAATCTTACGGTTCTGCACGTAAAAGCTTCAACGTAAGGCATAACAACATATTGACTTTTTTAAGACATTGCTTAATTCCGCTATTCGCCTTTCGTGTACTTGCGTCGGGTGTCATTCAGATTATGCAGAATTTTCCGCCGAACACGCCCGTATGATCAGTATGAACACGCCGATATAATTTCTTCATACATCGATTGGTTCTTCCGCAAACGTAGATTTTGCACAAGTATAAAGGAAAAAACAGACAGAATAGTTACTTTTATAAATTTCATCCTCACTTCTTAACAAGACATTTCTGCTAAAGAAAAATTCTTTTTTTTGCTGAGTTCTATTAAACTTTAAAATAAGTGCATACGGTTATGGAGAACTCTGTATATATATAATTGTGATCTTTTTGGCGTAAATACTTGGCTTTTTGCTACAATAAATCTTGGCAACAGTAAGAAGTAGTCAAATCTTTATCAGCCCACAAGAGAGTCTAAGAGAAGGAGATAACCAATATATTTGGGTATATATTTGTTTATAACCAATATATTTGTTTGGGTAATAAATAAACTATGGCAAACAAATTCTCCAACCTGTTTAAAAGGAATACTCAAACACATCAAAAACGTGCCAACGTGCGGGACCTGCGCTGCATTGCATAACATTGAATTGTCCATGCGGTTTATTCACAGTGTCAATTAATGACCCCGATAAAAACAAAGTCGACAAACAACGTAGGCTATCACGCGCGTTCATTTGGAGAAGATGTTCGTACCAAAAAGTCCGGTGACTTTGACGCAGGCCGTCGCTGGGAAGAGGCCTTCGCGCCCCTTGCGGCCCGCCAGACATGGCTGGTGGAGCAGCTCCGATGTGTAGTTATGATGAAATGGATCTTCGCAGGCCGGGTTATCGCCGTTATGCGATACACATCTAAAGCAGTCGATAGCTTTGACTTCGGATGGACTGGCGAACAGCACATATGCACTTACTGCAAACACAGCCAAGTAACCGTAATTAATTACAGCATTAGTCGTTGGCAAGCTCGTATAACTCGAATAAACTAGAGTAGAACTGGAACATTTATATACATATAGTGACTACGTCTCGTAAGAAACACATGTTGTAATGCAAGAAGCGGTACAACTGAGCTGTGTAAATGACAAGAATAAAACATTTTTTATTATCGATTAAATGGCAGGATCCGGAACTTGGTAGACAGGTGGTAGAAAATAAGCTTCTTAAAAGGGACTTTGTTGGGACTTCAAATCAAAGACATCCGACAGTATATTGCCTAGGCGCTAAATTTTTGGATTATAGGGCTACCCCTAAGAAGTATTTTCTTATTCCCAC
Source organism: Dermanyssus gallinae (assembly GCA_003439945.1). Taxonomy (NCBI): domain Eukaryota; kingdom Metazoa; phylum Arthropoda; class Arachnida; order Mesostigmata; family Dermanyssidae; genus Dermanyssus; species Dermanyssus gallinae. Next base: position 89,378 of record QVRM01005925.1, on the reverse strand, counting down.
CTCTTCTCCTTAGGAGAATGCCGTAGTAAGGCGGATAATACCGTTCTGCTGATGAGCAGAAACAGATAGCTATAAACAAATCACAGTCTATCAATGGACATCAATCCATTCACCTCTAACAGTTTCACTCGCCCCAACGCACTAATGACTGCGTAGTATTCGGGTACTAAATGGTTCAGATGCGTATTGCCAAGACAAATTATTTCGCAGCTCTAACCTTGCACATATTACCACAGTCCAGAGCGACCTTCCGTATTCTACCGTATTCGAAACGGAATGCTGTTTATTTTACTGGTATTAGCAACTAGGTCGAACACATTAAATGTTACTACGACTGTGCCAACCAGAGTAGTAGCGTTGTCTATGCCACCACAAATGTCACGCAGGTCTAGTCGAAGCAGGATCGGCGTATCATCGACAGGCGTTATTGGTTTCACAAGATTATCGCGTCTAATCTTCAAAAGTATAAAGTTTAGTAGTAGTTGTAAACATGAAAGGACCGAGAGTCTACCTCTGAAGAGTCACCGTATTCACGTTACATCAGGCTGATTCCATAAAGCCAACCCTTTGGCAACTTGGATACGATTCGAGCTAGTTAACCTTGGAGAACGCACGGCCCAATAGCGCTAACATCTAAGTGAAGCGAAAAATGGTACATGCAATTGGAAGCAGCTGCAACATCTAGGAAGGCTCCTAGACAAACTCGGTTGACGGAGTCAACCACTTGCTGCCAAATCAATAAAAAGGCGTTTGCAAAAACCTAACTTATCAGAAGCGAAGAAGTCAATACCATCCACTTGTCGAGCCAGATAGCGCAATAATAGCAAATGTCTTAACTATTTTTGAAAGTCAATCGACCGCAATAGTTAGACACGAGACGTATATCGCATTTGTTCTTATAGACTGGGACCAAAACATAGCTCTGTTAGCGGCAAAGATATGAATATAAATATACGATGACAAAAAAGAGGAGATCAGTTGCTAAGTGTTTCAGTAAGGTTGTGGGAACTAGGGCAGCGTTGGCGGTGTTCGTCCCAAAGTTGACGAATTTCCAGCAAAAAATTATCCGTCGGCAGTTGCGTCGATAGTCGAAAATGGCGCTTCAGATGGCGTCATGACTGGTGAAGACTCGATCTCTGTTCTGCGCGTACTCCCAGATACACCCAATTCGACTCTCCGTCACGTTTCCTCTTTTTAAATTCTCCGAAAGCTTAAAAGGAAAAGTGGAAAATGGGATCGAAAAAGGTTTGCCGATTCAAATCAAGGTCATTCTTTTGAGGAGTTTAAAATTTGCTGTGTACAGTCATTGTGAAGAATGGAACAATACTCATAACATGCTCTGAAACCTTTTAGGCAGCCCTCGTATCTCGACTATGCTACTAAGTTAAAGCTGGGTATGAAATATACGGTCGTGCTTGAGTCTTCCTTGATGATAAGCCTTTTGCTTCACAAGTAGACAGGCACGTGCGTATATATATATATATATATATAGAAATACAACATATCTAAGTACACAAGTTACGGGTCTGTATATATATATATATATATATATATATATATATTGCACAGACTAGTGTTGTGAATATGGTTCCTTCCGACATTGTCCTGCTCCAGAATCAACTGTTTGCTCTATAACGCAGTTAACCTCTTCTAATGAGTTTCCAATAAAGACAATTTTTTAAAACAGATATGCCCAGCGATACACATGCTTTTGTCATGACGAGCTCGTATGTGTATTTTCATTGTCTTTCTTGACTGTGTTCTCTCGTTCTGCTGGGACTACTGATCCTCGTTTTGCTGCTTACTTCCCCTTGCGAAGACGACAGTTTGGTCCCGTTATCTTATCGATCTGTGGCGTTCGGCTTAATTATTAATTAAATAAACCGACAGCCAACCGGTAACGGCAGAACGTAGACTTTATTTCATTTCCTGTTCCTCCTCTTCTCTGTCGCATCGTACTGCCTCGTGTTGCCTTATCACTTGCTATTATTGCTGGTGCCGCTGCTATTGCGTTTGTCCGTTGCTTTTATTTGTTTGTGTCCGGGAAGCTATGCCGAAGGCCGAAAACAACCGACGGAGCTAGCGCAGGAGAGTAGGGGGTGAGTAGTGGGGGTTCAGCATGCAATCAATTACCTTAATAAATTGTCTGATCGTCGTTTGGACGGATCGGTGGCCACCTATTTAGCCTGGGCACCCCTATCGAGCGCTGGTACGGGTTACGGGGAGGAGGGGGGGAAGGATTTTACGGAGGTAAGCTCTTCTTTGGGCCTGCAAGGGGCGAGACCGGCCGGGGGCGGCCTGTTGTTCGGCCTTTTGTGCGACGCATGACGAAGAACATTCGTCCCTCAAGGCTGCCGCCGTAGGAGAGAAAAAGCAAGCAAAGAGAGAGCTAAGACACTGACGACGGGCTTACGGAGGGGGAGGGGGGGGGGGTAACGAAACTAGTCGCCTCGTATTAGAGGGGTGCAACCTGTCTCATCCGTATAGCAGCAGTTCCTGTTGAGCGACGAGAAAACAGAGAGGTACAGAAAAGATATATGTATGTGTATATATTAGAAAAAGCATAGGATATCAAGAGACGGTCAAAAGCAGTAAGGATTGTTTTCGAAAAAGGTATCGCCGGTGGCGGCGGGACTTAACTCCGCCAATTGTATCGCCTGTACAAATGCGGTATAAGCCCCATGCAAAGGAGAACATGCAATTTAGATGTAAGAGTAACAGCATAAATCTGACTTTATGTGCTGGCGCTAAAGTCGCTGATGATCATTATTAATATGATTTTTATAATTTATGAGATTAGTACTACTACACATAATTTATTTTGTTGTAGTAGTTCGTATAAAATATGTTTGTTTGTAGAACTAGATAGGATATCGTTTCTAGCGAAATGTGTAGACCGTGCCCACAATGAAAACTCCTGCATGCATATATGTGGATTTATTATTTGCTTTATATGTAAACCTAAATAGACATATTACCCAGGATCCCTTAAAGTGGCAGTATAAGCGGGAATGTTAAGGTATCTAGGGTTTCCGCAACAGCCGCTGAGAACCAGTACTGCCACACTGCCTCATATACATATATATATATAAAGAGACATAAAGGGTGAGCTATGTACGTATACATGTATGGTGTACACACACATATATTTATAAATATATATATATATATATATATATATATATATGTATAAACATACATATTTAGAACGAAAGTGAGAAAGCTATTTGTATAGAGATATAGGCTTTTAGGAATAATCATGCGGAATAGCAATGCGGTAGTAAAATGAATTGCGCCGAGCCGACGGCAATGAAGAATTACGACGCTTAGGTATGCACCTAGCGCGGGACGGCCGACGCCGAATCCGTTGACCCCCGGCGTCCACTCACCTAACAGAAATAGACTGCCTCGCACGTGAACCGAGTAAACCATGATCTGATGCCTGTAAACAAACAATACGCCAATAGTTCTCACCGTTAGCAGCATTACTCATACTTCTGTGGCTCCATCGTCGGATTCTATGTGTGCAGTTCAATACAATAATGCGTGCAATAATAAATATATACTGCCTGTGCGTATATATATATAAGTGTGTATGCATACAAACGTTTTTTATACCTCATAAGAACGCTCTATAAACTTTGCATTTTTATTGACATTAATATATGCGTGCTGCCCCTATCCTATAGCTCCGTTGCTTCCTATGACGCTGCTTCAGTTTATAAAGTCTTTTGTTACTGCTGAACTGCGGTTGTCATATATATATATATATATATATATCACGGGTAAATGTGAGGACAGACTGTTGAGTTAATATAAATGAATGATTTACTTTTTGACGTAAGATAACCTGCCGTTCATTGCTTGTAAAACCTAGCCAGTAGCCAAGGTGGTGCCTTCATCTTGCCGAGCCAAGATTGAAGTCAGTGACACGTCACGGTGATCTTGCCAGCAAACGGCGTACTCTATTGAAACAACGGACGCCAAGAAACGCGAATAAATAGATAGCCGATTAGTCGTAAGATTAAGCGAATAACTTTTCGGGAAAAGCAGCCACCTGCCCAGAGGTGCTCGAAAGAGTCGCAAACGACTACCTCTACGAATATGACGACTATTACTACTGAGGATTTTCTCAGACCGGCGGCAAAAACCTCCCGGTAGCTCAATTCATATGCGATTCAGGCAAAAGCCAATGGTAGCCACTACTTCAAAATTAATTTGAAATGGGGGGGGGGGAGTAGTCTAACCTATATATATATATATATATATATATATATCTGTTCTACAATGAGGCACATTTATTCTAAATAGATTATTATCGCCATATGCAGGCTCTCTATTAATATGTTGGATTCGCAGCAGATCTATATATATATATATATATAGATCTGCTGCGAATCCAACATATTAATAGAGAGCCTGCATATGGCGATAATAATCTATTTAGAATAAATGTGCCTCATTGTAGAACAGATAGACAACGTTGGTTGTTGTGTGAACGCTCTGTTGTTCTTCCGAGCAAAAATTCCGAATTGTTCTCTCTCAACCAGTTTCTTGTACTTCTCAGCTCGAGCTTCCATGCCGGAAGCAAAACATGAGTTTGAAAACTACAATAAACCCGTACATGTTATGTAGCGTATGTACAACTTGAAATCATTTAGGGCAAAACAACAAAAAAAAGGACTTATCTAGCCGAGGGATATACTGACTAAAATAAAGATTCCAACAGATAAGGACTCTAGGATCAAGCGTTAGGGAAGTTGTCGGTAAAAGTGGCATTTAAGTGGCTATCATAAACAAGATATGTATATATAAATATAATAGACAAACCAATGCACTTGCGCTAACGCGCGTCGTTACATTTGTGGTAGGTGGTACAGAAGATAATTTTGTATCAATTATTGTAGCTCATTGCGTCTAGCCGGTTCGTTGTATACATTTTTTTTATGGAGGAGGGTCAAATACTGTCGCTGCGAACTATCGCTGCGAGTAGGGAATGAGAAAGGTCCCACTTCCCATCTTGCGCAGTGTCCCACCCATCGACCCCAGAGGATGGATGTTAGCCCGCTGAGGCCTATACCTATTAATCGCACCTTTATTATTAAGCTTCACTCTCTGATGGCCCAGATCTTCACAGAACAGTACTATGGGCCATCAGGAGAAGTGGCGAGTGTCACTCGGATCATTTGGCTGGGGTTGTATACACGTTTTTCTATACATATATACGTCTACATTTGCTGGCAGCGGCGAGGCCTAATCTAACTCACCTTTTAGTGTATCTAACACTGAATAATATTTTGCACTGTAATCTCCACAGTTAATTTAGAGGAAAATATCGCAGGTTATGTGGGGTCAGTCAGGTCTCTGTGACGGTTCCAGCCATGCACGCAAATTGTGTTGTCACCATAACAAAGGCAGGTAGAAGACAGGCTCTCGGAAAATAGAATGATGAACAGATAGATGGTCGTAACATGAAATATATGTATAGTATAGTGGTAACCGTTAGCCCGTTAACACTAGCAAGGTGTTCTTCAGAGGACAAGACGACGACTTTTCGCGTTGGTTTCTGCATCTAATTTATCTGGCCTTCTTTGCCAGATATATAAGCCAAAATAAACTATTCTTACTGCTGTGGCTGTTATTGTTGTGGTTACTGTTGTTATTGTTATTATTGTTATTATTATTGTTGTTGTTGTTGCGGACGTCGAAGTCACTGTGCTCCTATGTCACCGAAGTGGACGAACAGAGCACCCCTGCGGCCAGTGACCACTGCTTTGCAATTCGATTTGATTAGCTATTTGTCCATAGATATGTTTTGACATGTCTCCTTCTCTCTCTTTCTCTTAGTCTCAATTTTCCCGCTTTACTTCTGCTCTTGTTCGTTGTGGCTGTCTTTCTATTTGTCCTCTTTTGCCCGTTCTTCTCTCTGCATTCTCCGAAGATGTGACCCGAACAGCAACACAGCCGGTGGTCACACTTCATCGTCGCTCTCTTTCGCCGATGCCTAAGGCCTTTTGTGGGCTTCCGACCCCCCCCATTGATTTCCTTCACGGTTGCCTATGGCGGCTGCGGCAGTGGTGGCCGCGGTTGGTGGCGGTGTACTGTTGACAACGGTAGCTGCCGAAGTCAAGCTTTAGAACCTTCCTGCATCTGGCAGCTTCTCCTTATTAATAGTATCAGGCTACCCTGACTTCTCAAGCTTCAAGGCGTACCTAACTCACTTCAAGAGCTAGGAGTGAGTTCAGTTTCTAGGCTTGCGAGTTTTGGTTGAGTGGAGTGCGTTTTCCATAGACGAAGCAACCTCAGCGCGTAATGTGTGCAAGCGAAGGAATAACTGTTGCTACAACATGGTGAACTCTCATCTCTAGAGATCGTCGTTATTTAAACAACAATCTTTGAAGAGCTAAACATGTTTGTGCGTGTATATATATATGTATATATATATATATATATATATATATATATATATATATATATATATATATATATATATATTGTTGATCGATTTTTTTCTTTGAGCGATACTCGATGAGGCTCAGCAACGATGCTGCAACAAGGACCGTTAGGGAAACACTTGATTTAAATATCATAAAAAGATGGTTAGATGTATTTAGGTATGCATGTAAAACGATTAATATATATATATATATAAATCAAGTGTTTACCTAACGGTCCTTGTGGCAGCATAGTTTCTGACTCCCATCGAGTATCGCTAAAAAAAACTGATAAAAAAAAAATATATATATATACTCATTTATAATTGGTACTTTGTCGTTTATATTACGTTTATCCAAATCTCAAAACGGACCGCTTCGTAGCGGCGTATGTCGAGATTAAACTGGACGAGTTCGGAGAAATGTTTTTCAGCACCTTGGCTCGCTTCGGCATTAATAAGGCCAGCGTTCTTACCCGAATGTCCATGCACTATCCAACGGAATGACTAACCTTCATCGTGTCGCCCAGAACCGGGAAACAACCGATTTGGTGCTGGCATTTCGTTTTGGTCCTGTCATGTCCTGGTTAAAGCCGGATGTAGCCCAATGGTATAGCTACGCTATTTTTAAAATGCTGTGAGTTTGTAAATATTTGTTTTGCTAAGTGCCAAGTTGGTACTTTGTACCTAAATGCACCTAAATGCAGAAACACAGGTATCATAATCCCCTGGTGCCGGGACCTCCGTGATCAAGAAGGCGGAGACCCCAGGAGGAGGCCTTGCCATTGCACTTCGGCAGGGCTGAGACCTGCCACTCTCCCAAACTGGGAAAGATGGGGCATGTAATTTTTTTTACGCGTGCTCAGTATTCGTCACTGGGTCACCAAGTCACCGCATTTTGCGGCATTGCACCAAGTGCATTCATTAATACTGTCTCGAGCGAAGAATTCACGCCATACCGGATGTGTAAACACCAGTCACGTGTCAGTATTTAACCACTTTTTTGGGATCGATTCTGGCGGGAAACGCGCTAATAAATACTATAGGCTTAGTTTAAATATATTTACATTTTCAGAACAGTGACTTAATTACAACAATAGTTGCACTTAAGAGCCTGAATGTGCTTGGTCGCAAACTTCGAATGTCGCCAATATGCAAACAATTTAATTGTACTTAACCATTTTATCTTTGTTAAAATGTTTAGAAAAGTGTCACGTACGTGTTATGAATATCACCACCCCTTTACTACCCACTGAGCTTTAGTACAAGCTTTTACACTGGACTGTGTGATTATCGTCGGCACGCCCGTGGAGGCCATTTCCCCAGGGATTGGCGGGGAAGGGGGATCTAGGCATTCTAGGCATGATCGAGCCACTTGTTCGAACTAGAAGTATACTACATGTATAAGCGTATGTATATGCCATCGTTTCGCTGCATCGTTTTTGGCACCTTCAGCGTGCTCTCATTAGGTCTCTTTGAGCCTTCTCCAGCAGAGAAATGTAGCAGCAATGCTCAGTCCGACTTGACAATCAAGAAAAAAAAGAATTCCACCCGAGTGACCTGTAATTAACTCACTGAGCTTAAATGCATATAAATATATACATATGACAGAGTTAAAACCTCATTATAGTAATATATTTTTCGATGTCTCGGATAAAATCACTTACATGCCCATATAGTTGACTGTCTATACAGGGTGTGACTGAAAGAATTTTATAGCTATACATAAAATTGTAGAGCTCGTTAAAGCAAATATTTTTTCCAATGGAACATGGTCTCTAAGAAGTCTTGTTTTGGAATGAGAGTGAAATTACTACAATTTATGAGACTGCCGATTTTGCCCGACATAGAAGCACAAAACGTGCTGTTGCGAGACAACCAATCTTCCTAGACAGAAACTAAGCACACCTTCGTGTTCGCGATAAAATTCTGCTCCATCTGAAATATATACAAGGCCGATCAGAAGACGCGACATGGTCGCTTAGAAGAGAATTCGCCAAAAATGAAGTTCTTTATTAACGTTCACGCCAAATACTTTGAAATCATAACCCTTCAACCACCCACAGCGCTCAAAACGGACGTATTCAGCCAATGCGCAATTCATTGCGATCATTTTGGTACCAAACATATGTCAATGCGAGCTGTGGTTGCGAAGTAATTACGATTTTTCGGCGGGATGTCCAGATTAAGTGCATGTAAAATGACTGTGTGGCGACGTTCACTACCGCCGACGTGTCGCGCGACAGCCGCAGCGCGTCATTTTTCATGCACTTAATCTGGACATCCCGCCGAAAAATCGTAATTACTCCGCAACCACAGCTCGCATTGCCATACGTTTGGTACCAAAATGATCGTCATGAAATGCGCATTTGCTGTATATGTTAGCTTTGAACACGTGGGTGGTCGTAGGGTTATGATTCTAAAGTATTTGGCGTGAACGCTAATAAAGAACTTTATTTTTGGCGAATTCTCTTCTAAGCGACCATGTCGCGTCTTCTGACCGGCTTTGCATATTCTTCAGCAGAATTTTATCACGAACACGACGGTGTGCTTAGTTTCTGTCTAGGAAGACTGGTTGTCTCGCAAGAGCACATTTTGTGCTCCTATGTCGGGCAAAAACACCAGTGTCACAAATTGTAGTAATTTCACTGTAACTCCGAAACAAGACTTCTCAGAGCACATGTTCCATTGGAAAAAATATTTGCTTTAACGAGCTCTACAATTTTATGTATCGCTATAAAATTCTTTCAGTCACACCCTGTAATTGGTACCAAAATGATCGCCATGAATTGCGCATTGGCTGAATACGTCCGTTTTGAGCGCTGTGGGTGGTTGAAGGGTTATGATTTCAAAGTATTTGGCGTGAACGTTAATAAAGAACTTCATTTTTGGCGAATTCTCTTCTAAGCGACCATGTCGCGTCTTCTGATCGGCCTTGTATATATTTCAGATGGAGCAGAATTTTATCGCGAACACGAAGGTGTGCTTAGTTTCTGTCTAGGAAGACTGGTTGTCTCGCAACAGCACATTTTGTGCTTCTATGTCGGTCAAAAACACCAGTGTCACAAATTGTAGTAATTTCACTGTAACTCCGAAACAAGACTTCTCAGAGCACATGTTCCATTGGAAAAAATATTCGTTTTAACGAGCTCTACAATTTTATGTATAGCTATAAAATTCTTTCAGTCACACCCTGTATATATATATATATATATATTAGGCGAGCACTGCCGAGTGTGCCAACGAATTGTAAATGATTAATAAATCATCACAATATTTTCTATATATAAATATATATATATAGGTATGAATACCAGACTATATGTGCAATGCAACGAAAGAATGGCACGTTTCTGCTCGCCTTTTCTATCTCTGCTGGACAGGAAAGAACTCGGCGTCCTCTCCCGACGCGGAAATACATAGCGTGTTGTTGGGCCACAGAGGACAGAGGACTACGGACACGAGGTTTTGCTGCTCTAAAGCGCTCACAATCTCCCTTGAACGTCGACGTCGGCATACTAGCTGTCATTGTGGTCGTGCCATTGTCACTTCACTGACGATAGAGTTACGCCATCCCCCCGGCCCGGCAAACGGTCACGATAGCCCTTTGCCAGACTCGCGTCGTGACAGGAGCCACATGGAGCAAACTTCTTAACGACGTCACTGCCCCGACATCAACGACGACGGGATTATTATCATGGTGAAGACCACGATGATAAAGATGATTATAACGTGGGTGACCAACGATGATTGTCAAACATTGACGACATAAAGGAGGGTGATCATTGATGATTATGCCGGGGGTGATGGTACTATGAGTGATGAGAGAGGGGTAACACATACAACTACACTCGCATGCACCAGCACACGCGTAATAATGGTGATGATGGGGATGGCGACTAAATCCGTTCTTCCATAGCTGCTGGCCGTGTGGACGATTTGGCGCAGCAGAGAGAGGAAAAAACCCATGCGAAACCCTGCACACCGCGCTCATACTACGCGTATTGTGAGGTTTTCTCCTGTCTTCACGTGACAGAAGAGAACGTTGTTGCCTCAAAGACATTCTCCCCGCATTAATTAATTTCACTCTTACGCATTCATTAAATTAGCAATTCTTAATTCAATCAGTCATTCAATTAATCATTCCATGGCTCGTGAATTCATCTGATGATATTGTTTGTTCAGCCACGACATAAGTCAACAATGACATCGGCGGCGACTACGTGAGGATGGAGAGTTAACAGAGAACGTTGACAATGTCTTACTCTGGTGCTCTGCGCGTCAGTTGATTTTGTTCCCCTTGTGGATGACGTTTATGTTTCTTTTTCTCTATGTCAGTATCTTGCTGTCTCCTGTCTCTGCGTCGACAGCGGCGAGGCGGGTGACAGAGCAGTTCAATCCAGCGAACAGCTAGGGGCGTACCGGGTTGGTGGGGCTATTTGATATCGAGAACTGTGCCGCTCTACCTCATCAGCATGTACTGGTACATGGTTTCATTGCTCATGTGCTCAGCGATGTATGCACAGTTAACAGGCGGCTGCTACTGCTAGCAGGTCGAGTTCGTACGCAAGATTTTGAATTTCGCTGTGTCTGCTTTTTGCCTTTTAGCTGAGTACTAGCGGCGAACGTCATCGCAGTAGGGCACTTGACAATGTCGGCAGAAAAACTGTAGACACACATCATTTTCGGCTGGGCTTTGAGTATTGATAGGACAGAGACTTTATTTCGACACCACGGGAAAACGGGCCACGGACCAGTTATTTCATTTTTACGCTTTCAGTGGGTAACGGTGCCATTCCGGCAAAGTAAAGGTCATATGACTGACGGGTTCCTTATTGCGTTTGGTGCTCAATTGATGATACATTAATTAACAGACAGAAGTTAACAGTTTGTCTCCTAAAATAGGTATTGTATTAGGAGACAAACTGATAACTGATGTGGGTTTCGTTGATGGCGATCATCACCCTTGGCTTAACTTACGTAAGTTTACACAAATTGAGTGGCTTCGTTAGTTTCGTTTATTACAGCAGAACAATGAGTGATTACATCAATTTACGTGTGATTGCGGCTATTCCATTGTGTACTGTGCGGTGCAAGATTTGTCAGAGAAGTCCTTGTTTTTGTTACATATGTATGGCGTATGGCAAAGTTTCACTATATATATATATATATATATATATATGTGTAAGGAGATTTCACTTTAGGGGAACTCACTGACTGCGAGGCTTCTCTACAGGCTCGAGACCGCGCGATCTAATTGATCTAAATATATGACAATGAAGTGGAGCAAAATAATGCAGGACACATTCGTGTGCGCCGATCCGTATCGCTCGCTATTCGCACGCTGAATTCGACACCCACCCACTGGTGAATTCAAAGTCGATTTTGTATTGTGTTTGCGCGAGAGAGAATCAACTTGACCGATGGATGCGACGAAGTGACTGCCGACGCTTGTAAACCCCCAGCGCCCTATTGTATATATAATGTGGTGCAAAATGAATTTTCGTTCTCCTATCTCTCTCTCCTTGTCCCCTCTCTCTTTCCCTCTCTCTTTCACTTTCAAGAATGCATATTCAATATTCGGTGTAGGAATGCATATTCGGTAGAGGAATCTCTACTAGCTAACCAAACCTGTTTACCTGTTTACGGGTCGCGGCATTACATCATTACATCCACGCGAATTCGTTTAGACGCAATTCGATTGAAGGGACCACAGAGAGTGGGCACAGGGGGGAAGCAGGGGTCTGGGCTGAAACGAACTCGATCCGACGCGCTTTGCATTTCGATGGTGGTGCTAGATTCGAGCTTTGCGGCGAGTCTGACACTCAAAGAGTAGCGGCCGCCGTCGAGTTGCCGTCGGACTCATAATCAACTATGGGCTGGGCTCTATGGCCAATCGGCCGCAAGTATATGCTGAACACGTCCTCGTTGCGCAGGTCACCTCCCCCAAGTGCGCTGCGCTCTCTATGTACATATATCTGTCTGTCCCTCTTTTAGATAAAGTTGCACTGAGTATACGATTATCAGTTCGTCAGCATCCGTCAGCGTTGTACAACTCCCCTCTTCCCCGCCCCTGTCTCTTCCTATCTCTCCCTATCCCTATCTTCCGCTCTCTCCCGTTGTCCTTTTCTTGTTCGCCCTCCCCCCCCTCCCCCAGGTCACAGGACGTCCGGTACAAGGAGATATTGTCTGCATAGCGTCTGCGGCAAGCCTATCTGCCCGGCTAGCCGGTGTCCTGCAACCTGTGACAGGACAGAGGCGACGTAATGACGGCACGACAGCCAGCCCGTCTTGGATAGCCCAGCGCGGACATCGAAGAGTAGTAGTAGTAGTGCGAAGAGACTTTTGCCGGGCCCTTCGCGACAACTTCGGCTTGTCGGCTTCGCTGTCGTTGTTCAGATGAGATTGTCCCTTTTGAAGAGGCGGGGGCGGCCCCAAGAACAACAAGAAGAAGAAGAAGGAGTCTTTGAAGACGGACGCACAATAGCGGTGCGTCTCGCCGTGCGAGGGTAGCAGGATCAACGGATCTCAGTTGGCCAAGCGGGACGGGCGGGCACTACTACTGCGCCATTACTACCAATGCTACTGTGATGACACTGGCGTCTCGAAACGTCGTGGACGAAGGACACCTCAACGGCCCTCAGGCTCGTTTGTGCTTGAGCCGCACTGGCCGCGTTGCTTTGCCGTGCCGTCCAATCGAGTCGAGTCGAGACGAAGCGAGATGCTGTCGCTCGGCGAGGACCGGAAAACGAGCAACAGAAGACTCACCTCATTGTGAAGTCGATGATAGGCTGAGGTGTGTGGCCGTCTATCTTTCCGCCTGCGTCTGTCTTCGTCGCTTTCTCTTCCTCTCTCTCTCTCTCTCTCTCTCTCCCTCTTTGTCGCAGGACAAAGAAACGACCTCCACGTACAAGCAATGTATAGTCAGTCTGAAGACATTCGTTGGCTCTGTGTGCATTTGGTAGCAATCACTGAGACCGACTTAAATCGCCTCGTCATTTTTGTTTCTGACAGACGCCTCCCGTACGCTATATTAATTAAGTTACCCATAACCATGCTGAGCTGTATGCGAGTTGCCTACAGATATGTACTCCAGCATATATATATATATATATATAAAGGTGATAATTGCAACATCGCTTGTCGGCTGGAGAGAGAATCTAGAGAAGTCACTCTAAGAAATCATTTTGTTTAAATTTGGTATTTAAATTTTCGAGTGCCAGCGAAATTGCCGAAGTTGGTGCGTACTGAGCAGCTGGAATGAGGCCGTTTGACTGCAGAGGTGCTGGAAATTGGAGAACTGTGAAACAAAATCGTAGCAGGTTTCGTGAGCTAGGGAAGCTTAGTGATTGCCGTAAGTCCGATAGACCGCGCTCTGTAGGGTCGCCACAAATAGTTAATCCAGTACGTTCATATATCAGAAAAAAAAACCACAAGCCAGTCCCAAAGCCGGCTCGCTAGAGACATTCAGGCGACAGATCGGAGCCTCCGAAGGGCTGTATGTAGACGAATATTTCGAGATGGCTGCACATTGTTTTTTTATGCAAGAGCTGAGCAACGCCAAAAAGCAAAATATTGTGAATAAGTTGCGAAAGTAAACTCAAAAGCAACTAACTTAAACCGCCAAAACGACCAAATTCTTGCCCGAAGCGGCAGGGAAACTACGAAACACTAACGAATGGTCGGCTGATTGATAGCAATAATGGGCCCTAAACATAGTTTGAGTCGAAATCAGGGTAACTGGCAAAATTCCGTTGCTTTTCATTGACTAACCGCAAAGTGTGACTGCCAAATTTCATTGGCGTAGTGTTTTAGAGTTCGTTGTACCTCCATGAGCGTAAAACCACATTCAAGACCGGCATTGGGTATTCCAACATTCCGGGGCGCCCGCTCTCACGATCTCAACCGTCCAGAAGTGAGCGAGATATTAGTTGTTTAAACGGCTTTATTTGCGTGATCAGTACCACAACATCAGATGCAACGCGTATATATATATATATATATATATATATCATTGTTTTTCAGCGTCGACTAAACTATGTTATGAACCGTTGGTGGGACCATGTTACGATGGTGGCCTTAGACTCTCCTTATAACTCATGGCATCATAAAAAGATTCAAGAATCATGACTTCGATCTTTATCCGAAAATATTTTTTATATTCAACACATGGTATTTCTTGTCAGAAAAGTACAGTTGAGCGTACTATATAATTATATATTGATAGCATATGACGGTACTACAAGTAATATTTGTACGCGTAATAGGTTAGACATGTCTGTATAACTGGCAACTTACAACAAATTAGGATTCATCCTCAGTTGTGTGTTTGAGCCCTGACGGAAATCGACGTTGGTTGGGCCGGTAGACCGCAGTACGAGCATTCACATTGTGGCCAAGTCGCCGCGGTATCCGCGCGCTTGCAAATATAGCTTGCGGCATTACTTAACCGTTGTTTATTTGAGATTGTGGTTCGAACGAGCACAAAGGGAACCCTATGTCAGTGTTAACCCGATCTTGTAAGGGGATACGGCACTCACTGAGTGACGAGCGCGTAGAGCGTCACGTGAAGACCTCCTCTACTTAACCCCGACGAGAACTCGGCACCAGGGGTTGAGTATCCGCTCACACGGGAATAGCACACAATGAGTCCACCCTTTTGGGAGGAGGAACGGTGTCGAGTTATCCGATCCCTTTCTTGGCGAAGAAGTAGTGGGCCAGACGAGGTCTACTATTTAACGTTGAATGCAGTCGTAGCCGCCCTTGACAAGAACTCTCTTTTCAATTAAATTATGAACGAAAGGTGAATACCCAGGGTTTGCCTGACGACATTGCTGGCGACGATGTTGTTGCTCACCGTAACATTGGTGCCATCTCACGCATTACCGCCTTGGCAGAGGCGTATTGCATGGATGGAAGGTGGCTGGAGATAAATTCACGTAAAACCAAAACAACTACGTTTTACCGCGAAGGACTTTTGGCTGAACGCGATGTTATTCGTTGCTGGAGGAGGCTATTATAGTTTGCAAACATTTTTCCATGCTTGGATATTCGGATTCACTACATGATAACGTCATTTACGACGCACGTCGAGGACAATGTGAGTTCGGCACTGGGAGGGATTTCGACCCCTCTCTACGGAGGGGTCGGAAATGTACGGTGACCATCTTTCGGTACGGCAGTGTGCTTGTCTATGTTTAAGGCTCTACCGAAGTTGGCGTATAGTTTAGATAGGGTGTCGCAACATCTCACATCTTACGTGAATTTTAATTTGCGTGAGAATTGTTACTTCACACTGTACCTAAAGCGATTGCTTTGCCTTTCAATTAGGGCGGGAAGCCGCTTCGTGGACGTATTGTTGGACTGTAGGCTGATGGTGGAGATGCTTCAGCTTAGGCTGCGTATGTCTGTGACGGAGCCACCTCACCAGTTCTTGGGAGAGTGGCGACGCAAGCAGAGGTAACGCCCGCGCTTTTAAATGGCCTGCGATGACCGGCGTGTCTATACCAGATACACTGTGCACGGGTGTACCAGCACCTGCTTGCTCCCGTAGGGAGTTTCACGAGTACTATATATGTATATATATATATATATATATATATATATATATATATATATATATATATATATATATATATATATATATACGGTGCATTTGCCGGTCTTGCTGTCAGCAATGCGCTAAGCATCATTCGATTGGCTGCCTGGCACGACAACGAAAATCTCTGCACTTCCTCTCTCAGTGGACCGGCAGGACAACAAATAGTGATGTTTAATATTAACATTAACTATTTTGTTATGTACTAAAGTTGAATGAATAATATAATTATTTGTTCTCGGTTGAAGAAGACAATTGTTCTTAAGAAAAACAGGTACTAGTTTGTAGATTGTGTGAGACCCACTTAAAGGTGATAGCTAGAAAGGTACACTAACATTTCTCGCTGCATGAGCTGGGATACATAAAAATGCTATATACTAGGTGCTGTTTTTTGGAGAATCATCAAAATAATGCTTTCAGTTCTTTTATTTCAGACAGCCTACTTATTAAGCGTTTAGGTAACAAAACAGTACTTCAGCAGATATATCCAAATCAACCTGATAATAAAATGTCTTTTAAAAGGATAGGCAATTGCTGACCGCGTTTGGCGTACTTTTCGCGTTAGTATGAAGTGCTACATTAGCAATGGAGCGAACAAATTTTTTGAGTATTTTACGCTTTACGTCAGGCTACACTTATTATTATTATTATTATTATTATTATTATTATTATTATTATTATTATTATTATTATTATTATTATTATTATTATTATTATTATTATTATTATTATTATTATTATTATTATTATCCAATATTTCGTTTAGTTTGTCTCAATGTACCTCTAATTGAAATACGCTCACTGAAATCGTGGTGTTTAATACAATGCTGCTTACAGTGTAGATACTGTAATATTGATAAGTATCCTACTTATTAGGACATGGAAGCGCATCTGCCTCTCCCTTCCCCCCGCTAAATGCTTAAAGCGACCACCGCAGGTTGAAACCAATCCGTGCTCAATACGGGGACCTGATTGCCTTGCCGGACGCCGCACGGGTTTCTGCAAGAAACAGCTCTTCGTTTTGTTGTTATAACTAGTGACGACAAGCTTATTCCACACGTTATGTGATGTTTGTGCCGGAGGCAGTTCTGACCCGCCTAGCATTTCGAAAACCAGAGTCAACCATAATGTTGTACGGCCGGCATAGGCCCAAATTGGGAATTAAAAAATACTTAGGAAAAATTATTCTGTTCTGTCAGCATTGCTTCGTGACCTGGGAGTAGGAGTGCTCCCGTCCCAGATCAGCGCTTTCCATTTCCCAAAGGAAATTAAAGTCAAGCCACCCGGCTACCGCCCGGAAGATTATTTCGTTTCAGCTCAGCGGGGGAATAACATCGGACCTGATCAGCACTTCGTACATATGTTGTGTTGATGGTGTAGCTAACATCTTCTCTGGCGTCTCGTCTTCACAACTAAAGACTTCAGTTCGGACGCTATTCCAATCTGGAGCAGTCGAAAAAATCTGCAATTTGTTTTCATCGTTTCTGTGAAACTGGCAGATGTAAATGCACGTACTTTTTAAGAAGTAGTGATTTTAAGACATAAAATTCTGCAATGGTTTGTTCTCGAGCCTTTACGTCTTATAGCATATATACATGCAGCATTATTGTCAGTCAGTACTACTCATCTTAATATTAGGGCTGTAGCTGTATGCTGACGATACGTAAATTACCGTGTCTTTGAATTTCAGTGCTTACATAGCCAAGCTAAATAAGTATTTATCAATTAAAAAAAATCAATGCTACATAAACGTGTATCAGATTGAGGAAATGTGTAGAATATGAACCAGCATGGCACTGCTGCAATCTATTCGGGCTATGGCTTGCAGCAGGCTAGCGTAAGTTCGTCGTGCTCTGATTACCCCGGTGCGATAGCAACTGGCTACACAACAGCTCCTCGATGACCAGCGCCTCGTTTTCGGGCGGGTCTCGCTCTCTGCTGACCCTCTGAAACTGATGAAGAAGTGGGTGTGCACCAAATCAAAGCAAATTGATTGGAATTAGCAGATAGTTACGCCCGGAAGGCCCTGTTGGCTCTGTTCGGACCACGGTACCTTCTAAACATATACCATACTGTTTAAAGATCAAGTTAACTAAACAAGCACACAAAACTTTACGAGACTGCGTGTACTCGTCAATGTATCTCCATGGTCTAGCACACGTTTTACATAATGAAGATTAGTAGTAGCCACGTAAGTAAATATTATGATTTCTGTTACTGCCACCATAGGTAGCCACGTGCCACGTGGTCGTCATCGGCGCTCTCGTTGTCGTCGTTGTCGTTTTAGTGGCGGCTGGTAACACGTGCCAGAGCCAATCAATGGTGGGCCACAACCTCTAAGGAGGTCTTGTATAAAACAAATGCAAACACCATAACAATTATGTTCGATGGCCGATGACACAAATGGAAGGCGACACTATTCTGTAATTTGTTCGAGGTCAAAAGGAAGCGGGAAAGCTTATAAGAGCAGCAACGCTTGAGACCAGAACCCTTTCGGGGCTGACTCTCAGCCAAGATTTAACGTCCATGGAACTGCTTTTTGCATTGCTTTATAGTCGGACCCCCATAAATACAAATGAGCAACGGTGGGGCTCGAACCCGCGCACCTATATGTCTCCTCCGGTCGCGAGGCGCAGACGCATGCCACCACGCCACCGGGCTCGACGAGATTAGAACCCGGGACATAACAATAGCAACAGTGGCCGCCAGCTCGGCCAAATCAAAGCAAAAATTCACTGAGTTGGGTCGGTTTGCAGAGCATAGGGCATATATGATTGTCGAAGGAATGCCACGCCATTCCGAGCCTGGAGATTGTGGGCACGAATATGGGTTTAGTGGGTTTGTAAGTCTCACACGAGTTGCTAACAACTGCCAGCGACGCATGTGCCTTATGCGTTCCCGAAACCTCTCATAAAAAGGGGAAGGGGGGGCGCATATATAATCGATATGCGGACCTTTACAACCACAAAGAGCCACGCCGTCGCTGTCGTGGTTGTCGCTAACGTGCCTGCACGAGCTTATTGGGTGGGCTGGGAAACGAACCAACCGCGTGTGTGGTTAGGAATTTGTTCGATCGACGTTGTTTGATCTGATTGCGGCTGCTGCCACGTTGCTGCTCCTCGTAGCCGTTGACGAAGCCCAGCCCAGCCCAGCCTAGCCTAGTCTCTAGCCTCCTCCTCCCACTCGCTGCGCTTACGGTTACTACGACGCAGGCACGCAGTCGGAAAGCGCCATATGTTGTTTGCGCACCGCAGTGCGTCCAGTGTGCGGCGTGCGCAATGCAGTGCAGTGGGAATATATGTTCTAGTCGTCGGCAGCTAGCTTAGGACTGCCAAGTTCCCGCCATATTTCCGAGGTGGAAGCCCGCGGGCGACAGGTTGGGACGAGGGAAGAAGAGACCACACACACGACCCCGTCCGGGCCTGGGGCCGTGCCGGGAAATGTGCTGGATGCGTCCACGTGCTCCAGCACAGCGCACGAAGGGCAGACTAGTTGATGGTGGTAGTGGTGGTGGTGGGGGTGGCCCAGGACAGTGGTGCTTAGGTCGTTGCATCTGCTGCTGCTGCTGCTTTCTCTGCTGGTGGTACTACAGTCGACGGTGCCTCTCGGCTTGCTTTTGTTTCTCGCGCGCTGCGCTGTGGGATAGGAAGGTGGGGGAACAAAGCTGGCGCTGAAGCTGGCTCGAGGCTGGTTTTGCAGGTCTCGAACGGTGGTAATTTGGTTAGTCAATTAGCGGCCCGGCAGCGTCGTCCTGCGGGATCAGGCTGGGGCGTCGGCGCACGATGCACGCCGACGCGGTTTGACATAGCTTGGCGGTCGGGCTGTTGGTGGGTTGGTCTGGCGGCCCAAGGTTCGTCGTCGCCCAGGCCGCATGGCCGCACTGCTTCTTCCTTCGTTTAGTTGTAGCTTGTCAAGACCGCCAGACGGCTTCAAGAGGCCGCCTCTCCTTCTCGAACAGCAGCAGCAGCAGCAGCAACAACAACAACATCGACAACATAGCAGTAAACCCGTTTCTAGCCCACGCGGACGACGACATCAATAATACTACGCAATCAACGAGAAACATACAACAACAACACCAACACATGAACAAAAACACAAACAAAGATAGCAACAACAACAACAACAACAGCGCCAGCATGAGTAACAAGAGCAGAAACAACAAAGAGAACACCAGCGACGACGACATCACCAATGTCGATGTACATTAACGTGTATGTACGAATAAGCGACGTAAAAATAAAGAAATGTCGAGCAGGAAAAGTCATTGGCGGTCACTAAAGTAAACAATTGCACATACAGCTCGACCATCGATGGCTTTGGCTTGGTGAGTGCCGTCTAGCGCCGCATAATCGAATGTGCTCCGCAACGGGAATTTATCGGAAACGGATTTTAGGAACTGTTGGCGGCCAGATAGTGTGCATCTGGCAGCAAGGAGTACGACCGATGCAGCCTCAACGATCGTGGTACAACTAAGAAAACATGCAATAAAAACTCGAAACGAATTATCGGAACTAATACAGAATACGACGATATTGTAGATACACCATTGTGAAAGGGAACAGTTCTCGCATATATATGTATGTATATATATATATATGAATATATATATATATAAATATATATATATATATATATATTTATATATATATATGTATATATATATATATATATTTTTTTTTTTTTTTTTTTTTTTTTTTTTTTTTTTTTTTTTTCCATACCCACTAAACGCACCTCCCCCCTTAAGCTTCACTCTCTGATGGCCCAGATCTCCATAGAACAGTGCTATGGGCCATCAGGAGAAGTGGCGAGTGCCCTATCGGATCAATTGGCCGGGGTCACTCACGGGTTCCCCCACCTGTCAAGCGCACTTTGTCCCAGCCCTTGCGAACCCGTTTGATTCAAAGTTGCGCTTTCTTCAGCCGTGCTGGCCTCAAAAAGATTCTGTCTCTCCTTGCATTTTCTGTGCTTTGTTTTTAGCACTTCCTCTGCAACTTCCGCTCCCAATTCCCATGTTTGGGTCGAACACAGGATGTATTCCACGAACTCTTTTATACAATTTCGCGGGGGGTCCTGTACTTCGGGATAGGTAAGTCCCGCTCTGGACCATCTCTCTCGAATCTTTCTAATTGCCATGGTTCTGGCCATATATATATATTCATATATATATATATATATATATAAATATATATATATATATATATATAAATATATATATATATTTATATATATATATATATATATATATATATATGTATATATATATATATATTTTTTTTTTTACTTCACTGGAAATGATCTAATACCGAGTTCTAGGAGAAAGTGGTCATGTAGATTGCAGTTTAACAATCGGCTTTTCCGTACTAGAGCGTAGACAAGAAAGTAAGAAGGAGAGTACGAGGCAATTGTCTCCTAACAAAGACTTCTAATTTAAGTGCCGTACGCCTGTCCCTGCACTTGATCATCTTGATATACACATATACACGTAGGCGGTCATACGTTGCGCCAACTAGGTACGGACGACTCTGCTCACAGCAGCAACAGCAACAGCAGCAGCAGCGAGCGGTCGTATTGGTTAAACTCGCTCGTGGTGTCCTATGTCTGCCCTACTTGTGTGTGGACCAACGACGGAAAAAATACGCTCCGATACCGATCGTTAGACGAACGATATGATACCCTCTCGTCGTTGAAGGCACCGCCGCCCGGCTAGCTACTTGTACACATTCGATACCTACCCCATTGGTTTGGGATCGACTGGTAGAGCACAGAGAGAAAAAAGAGCGACGCGAACGAACAGAAATAGAGAAAGGCGACCAAGGAAAGACAGCGGATCAATCGGGTGCGAGAGAGTGCGATAAATGTTTGGCGGCAATAGGTCCTCTTCCATAGTTGGTTTCATTTTCATGAAATCCCGCTCTCTGCTGGCCGTGGTCAGGTGCAGGTTTTCGACTGTGTAGCTCAGTTCAGATAGTCCCTTCTCCCATACTTTCCTATCGAGTTTCTCAAACTGATCCTTCGCTTCGAGTTGCTCTGCTGGGATCGGTCTCTGTCTCGGCTTTAGTACTCTTCTGGGTCTGAGCTTCTTTCTCTCTCTCTCTCTCTCTCTATATATATATATATATATATATATATACATATATATATATCACTCGTAGATCCTTTTTCATACGTGTGAGTGTGTGTTTGCGTGTCACTATGCTTGCGAGCCTCGGATTTGGTAATTCGTCATCGAGGTCCTTTCGGTCTCCTCCGGCTAATCCTTGTGAAGAGTCGCTCTCAGGATTCCTTTCGTCTAGCTCCGTGATTATACTCCTTACTCTGCTTTGAAGACAAGGCCAGCACACGGCCAGCTATGGCTTACACGTAGGCAAACGAAAATACGTATACCAATACATCTTCTATTTGACATATTGGGCATAGTTGTCTTTTCTGCCTAAGAATTTGAATCTGTATATATTGTGGCGTCTCCGACTATGTGTGACATCGCGTGCTAAGCGTATGTATGACAGTAGGATATATGTCAATAATTCATTTGCCGTCCGTAATAGATGATGGTCGGTAACTAAAAAGGGGTTTATTACATAACTTTTTTTTATGTTTGCACTTTGGAGTGAACAATTATATCCGCGTTAACGTGTAACTTGAAAAGTACGTAACTTGAAAGTACAACTACGATTTTTTTAGGTAGGATCTAGTTTAGCGTGCAAAGAAGAGAAAATAAGTTTATTTATCTTGCAGCAGCTGCTGCAAGCTAGACAAATGTATTGTGGCGGGGGAAATTTGTTACTTTTCCACTGTTTCCGATAGCATGCACTTCCATATTTGAGTCGCTACATTGCAGCAGTTTGACTTAAATGATGGTGGCCGCCTTACGACGTAGCTGCCGTCTAGCTGCCATTTAGAGGTTAAGTTTTCGGTGTTTGCCTATCTTCGGTTCGGGGGGATTACATTATATGTACTTGTTTCCCCATCTAACGGTTATAAAGTTCATTAATCCGTTTATCCCTCACATACACCTAAGTGGGATCTGCTATTAGGTGGCGTAGATTTGTTTCAGATGCAACACGTTATCGCGTTTGGAAAGCTAGATTTTTTTCTCCCTAGCAATACAGAAGAGAGTTCGTGGAGAAGTATTTGCTAAGTGTGCACTCGTACGCTAATTAACACGCGTTTGTGTGCGCAATATGGCTAATTAACTATCTTTAGATTAGCGCGTTAATAGGCATGTATCCTATTAACAAAGTGTGAGTAGTCGATTTCAACGAGCATTACTTTACGTTTAGAAAGATTTACTATTGCAGAAAAAAATAGAAAAAAAAAGCTAAAACTATATAAAATATATCCAAAATTGATGGGAACAAAACGTTGTTAAAATGCATCTACTTTAAATGCGCAAAACGTTTACTTCAAACAAGTGCTACAAACTTTAAATGGCAATGTAAAATATTCGAACGTAGATCGCACAAGGTTTACTCCTAAGGCAAGTCTGAAGGTGTTAGCAAACAATGCAATATATAAGTGATGTTTATTTTTACTTAGAGCTAATTCATACTGGATGCCGTTACCACTAACCGTTAGGTTGATAGCGTTAGCCTCGCTGTCTCGCTCATCAGCCAGCTGGTGGTTAGCATTAGTCAGCATTGACGATGTAGTTAAACTTTGCTAACCTGGTATTACGACATAGATAAGCCAAGCCGATGACTTGCTACCCCTCTCTTGAGGTGGCCGATTAGACCGCTCGAGGTATATGTGGGAATACAGGCCAGCACAGCCTCTGCAGCGCGCACTGTTTGTTTTTGCGAGAATGTTGCGGGAGTATTTCTCCCGGCGGAGGGAAGCGGGGCAGGGCACGTTAGAGCCTTCCGTCTTTCCCGCCGGTCGTCGCCCCCACGACATCCGGTCAACAAACGCAAACCCATCATCAAGGAGGCTTCAATTGCAGGTGCAGCATTTCGTCTGCCCATCATCAATTTTCCATCAATTTTCTTCCCTCCCCCTCTCTCTCTCTCTCACTCACACCTAGTGCGCGTCATTTCTCGCTGCAGTCTCAACTTTGACATCAGCTTCAAAGTTTGACCGAGAGTCGAAATGCTGAAACTTCAGCCGTAGACCGCCAGTAGTTAGGCAGAGCTCAGGCGAGGGCTCACTCCATAGATTCTTAGCGGAGAAGGTGAGAAAGCTTCAATCGCCGTCTTCCGGAAAAGGAAGTCGTTATGAGGGCCCAGCCCAACAGCAGCTTACTGACGCCGACGCCACGCTGGCACACAGTTGAGCAAAGGCACCGCCAAGCCATTGCGAAAAGCGTGGCACCGTAGACTAGTATGGAGACTGCAGCCGTATGAACGTGTGCAACGCCTTAAAAGGGCTCCGAGTTCACAAACCTGCGTTACGGCTTCATAAGGAGTTCGTATGATTACGGGACAATGTCGTCGGTTATGGTTAGTCCAGGAAACAAATGGATTTCCTCTGACTAACGCTATTTGCATATATGATTTTTGCAAATTTGCAAATATTTTACCTGTGTCAGTAGTTGGTTTAAACATTGCTGTTGTGTCTTATGAACTCAATAACGTGATTCATGTTGTGGCTGCCAAATCGAGCGCGTCCACATACGGCGTCCAACAATGTGACATTTGAACATTGAACAAGCTCGTTTTCTTCGTGTCAGTTTCCTGTTATTTAGAATTACTATCGGCTACACACCATATTAATTTGGTGCCGTATTGCGATAACAAACCTACGAGTTACGATGTCCAAGCCGCAAGCCATTTCCATAACACTAGCCCACCAACTTTAGGCTTGAAGGCTCAGTTCAGTTCATTATGTTTGAACACACGCTTCTTACAGAACATCGGTGTTTCTTATATCGGCGTAATTATCGTCCCAGTTGTTGCAATGTACGTATGTTTTTCCGAATGCGCCAGGCACACACAGAATACGCAACCGCGTAAGCTTTATGTCGACCTGTAGATGGATTTTCAAAAACATACCAAACCAACTAATTTGAGATATCAATATTTTGCCCAATATTCCGGTATGCACCTTAACAATTTGGCACAGGCGGAAAGTCACGTGGGCAGATACCCGACGGTGTTCGAATATTATTTCTAAATTAAACGTATTACATGCGATTATCGCGGTATGCGTGGATTTTGTCGGCTCGCTGAAGATTGAAATAAACCAGTGGGCTGAGAGTCACTTATATGGATTACAATAGGGGGAGATTTTGCGTGACAGGGGCACTAATCGTAAAATCACTATTTAGCCAATTAAACAACGCGAAACCTGTCTGGCGCGAAACAGAACAAGCATACGGCTTTCTTGCCTATGGATAGTTAGTCAGTAAATCAAATAGCTTCAAAAAGATTCCAGCAGAAGAGAAAGAAGGTCTAGTTTGTCCTCGTTTTTAGCAGAAGTTGCCGTTGGAGTAGTTTGAGTAATAGGTAAAAGGGGTAGTCATTTTTGGACAAGATGGCAGCTGCTCTCTCCCGTCCACATGATCAAACGTTTGTTGTTTTGTATATATATATATATATGTATAACATTTGGCGCCATTTCTTCAACGGTGCTTTGACAGTCAAATATTTAAGCGGTTCGATGGTGGACCGTCCATCGTTATTAAAAATGGATCGCTATTCGACACAGGAACGCATTCATATCAATAACCATTACTTTACAAAATGTGAAAAATCGGCCGCTGCGATTCGCAAACTGCGTAGGTTTTTTCAATACCATAAGTTTATGTTAACAAGCTTACGAGTACGCCAAGCCTTAAAGGAGGAGATTAGATGAAGTATAATCGAGACACCAGCTACAATTATGCTGCACCGTATTTGAAATGTCTGTTAAAAGAAAGAAAGCGAACCGACAAACCCAAGAAGAACTGTTTCGAGATGTGTTGTTCTCTATATGCTTCGCACAGCTCTGCTTTATGAGTAAATAAACGTGTTGGTATTACATTTCAAAATAAAACTATGTTAGTTAGAAAAGTTACATTTTACTCTCTTTTTACTAGGACGACAGTCTGTATATGCCTGTATATGTGTAATACGAGCATATACGACCATCCCAATGGTCCCATATAGCGAGCGATATCAGTCGTTTCCAGGATGAAGTATAGCCCGATCTACGTGGATGATGACGATGATGATGAATCTGTCAGCCTGTTGCCCCTTAAAGTGTCCCCGAGGACTACTTTAGCGTATCCAAGTGCAAAACCAATATTGGCCATGCACCAACGATGGGCGTTTCGAGGTCGAAAAGTGCTACTGTCACTGTTGTACAGGAACGGGACAATCAACCAATAACCTAGCGCTCTAGCAGCGGCCGATCAGTGTTACGTGATCCCGCCAGCTATTTCCAACGCGAGAATTTTCAGTGCAAATGAAGATATCATCCTGCCTCGCGCATGCCGTACTCAAGTGCCTGTATAAGACGATTCATATATATATATATATATATATATATATAATCGTGTATATATCTATATATATATATATGTATATAATCGTATATATATATATATATATATATATATATATATATATATATATATATGTATATATATATATATATATAATCGTCTATCGAATATACATCATAGGCTACATTACACCGTATGGACTTGTTGAGGAACTCCGACTGTAACTGCATAGTTCGCACCGTCGTAGATAGCTCGGTCTTTTAGGTACGACGGAAGATACATGTGTGCACAAGTGCTTTATTTATCCTACGCGGCTGCACGTCGTCGACTTCACCTACTCTTCCTGCTCTAGTCACAATGATGACAACTTCACTTGATGATTGGTGCACAATCGCGACCGTCATCAAGCGTGTTTTAATTGAAAAAAAAGAGCGGGTCGACGCCATCTCTCGCTCGGGGGACCGGCGCGAGAGAGGGCGTCGGTGCAGTAATGCAAAGAGCATTTCTGTGCTGGGGGGGTTTAGTGGGTTGGGGCCCCACACTGCCGGCCCACACTTGCAGTTGAAGACAATTCTGCAGTCGTGACCGTGTGTGCGTTCCGCATTTTCCAATTAGTCCTATCTTTCAAAAAAGGTGTTCTATCTATGGCGTCCTATGAGAACGTGTTAAACGCTTTTTCACATTGAAGGGGATGGCCAGATAATGCAGCCGGCTTAAACCCAGCGAATTGCTCTGTAGTTCAGGTATATTTAGCTGTTTACTGAGGTCTGAGTGTGTGGAATGCTGAGCTTGAAAATTTGATTAGCTTTCTAACAGAACTTCCTTGTATTCTAGCTCTTTCCCTGATCGTCCGTAGATAATATGCTTTCTTGCGTAGGCAGGAAAACATCTTGTTGTAGTTCATAAGTCAGTCATGCCCTTTTCAGAGTTAAAGATAGACTTCACTGGTGAGCATTGTATTCATATACATTTGGGTGGTTCTACAAGAGTGTGCGTACTGCTTGAGAGGGAACTGCATGCGGACTTAGTGTTTTTTCTCACTCGAATTCGTTCGGTCACGATTTCGAAGGTACGCTCCGTACTCTCATTGTAGAGCACCGACTGCGGCCGGGGTGTTCGCGAGAAGAGCGCAGCTATAGTGGGTAGAGCTGTTTCTATTGGTAGTACTGACAGCGCACAATTTTGTACCCTTTGCCCGAAAGTTTCAACCTTCTCACACCATGAATTCCAGTGGTCTGCTTTGTTATTCTCAATTGCCCTATGCAGGGCTCTTCGTGCTTCTTTGTGCTCATTTTCCTTTTAGGGAAAAATTCTGGTCGGCGCCTTGCTTTGCGGCACTCTAGTCGTAAGCGGTGGCAGGCCCTTCGTTCGGCAATCTGGCTATTCTACCTGTAGCACGGGCGGCGATTGGCTATCTTAAAATATCTACAGAAGCTGGGTTTTCGTCAGACATTCTCTAATAGTGCAAAGGTGTTCACTGTACGCTAATCCTCATGAGTATTCAATGAGATGAGTTATTTTCCGTTTGAATGCTTTCGGTAGGCGGCAGGTGTAATCTCGCCTGAAAGAGCATTGCCGTTCTGTGGAGTGCAAGAGCTGAGTCTGCAGTTATGGAAGATGTACCCAAGAGTTTTAGGCTATACATCTGTTCGGGTTGCTCATTTAAGGAGGGTTTCTCCTATTCTGTATGAGAAGCTTCTGCCTCAAGAACGTTGGGCCTCATTAAAGTCCTTTCTCACAATAGCCTTTTAACGGAAGCAGGTATTTATGCGAAGGCCTAGTTCGTTGAACAACTAGTATTTCTGCAAAAATATACGTTGAGTAGATCGAGCGGTCGGAAATAGTGATTGAAGAGAATGCCGTGCCTTGTTCGACAGAGGTGGGAGATGATTTTGTAGGGAAAACACTGATCGAAGAGTAGTTGTTTCTAGCGTGGAGTCCAGAGAGAAATTGAGTTATGGTGGTCTCGAAGAGCCTTGAGAGCTCTATTTCTTCGGCCGAGAACTAGGCCGCTAGGTCATATGCTCCAAGGGCTCCATGAGGGCTTACCCGTAGTACTTCAATATTTCTGGTCTTTTTGTTGGGTGTCATCTCAAAGGTTTGTAATATATATGCTGGGTGCTGCGTCATGTAGTCGTGCAGTACTCCTCCGCAGATACGCCGTCTGAAACTCAGTGCTGACCAGAGGTGTCGAAGAGCGTTGGTTGGGTCTGCAAGGTAAATATCATATTGCAGGTGCAAACTGTACCAGGTTTATCACAGTCTGGGCTGCAGTTCTCATAAGGCGCATTGTTATTCTTAGACAACTTTCTGGTAGTCCCCATTTCAGATAACGCCACAAACGCCAAGCCAGCCCCTGACCCCTTTATAAAGCACGACGGAACAGTGTCAATCTATTCCTCGATTGGGTTTAAGATGTTTTATTGTTAAGGGTATGTGAAGCCACTGACGCCAACGTTCTAGACCTTCCTGGAAATGTTTTTCCACCTGTATGAGAAGTTCTTCGTGGAGGTAGTGGTCAAAATTGTACATAATAAAATTACGAATTTAAAATTTTACAAATATAATTTCATTCTCCCCGTTACTGCGTCGCTTTTGACGTAAGTCTAACGAGATGTCCCGTTGACATCATGAAACAAATTCCGTAAGAGTCTTTATGGCAGAATCGTTACGTTCGCCGATGACTCCACGATTCTGTTCCGCATTGACGGCATTGACCGACAAAAGTGGTGATTTGAAACTGCTTCGGTTACTTTTGCAAATGTAGACAATTAACCACAATTTGAAATTTATTTGTCGGTTCTTTGCTACGCAAATTTCCATTTGGTGGCGACTACGAGGAAATAGCTAGAATAATACAAAATAATGCGCTCAGCGCTATTTTAGACAAGCGATAGAATAATTCGGTGCGCGATCTGTACATCATTACACATACATAACGTCATTTCTGTTGTTGCTGCTGCTGCGAATTACCTTCCTAGTTTTCAAAATAACATAGAGCACAATATTCTCGGATATTTCTATCCCATTTGCCCATACCTCGCGTAGACAGTTGGGACGCACCGCCACATGTAGAATGTCTTTTGCGTTTAGAAAAATCTAGTAGGCACGTCTTAGTTCATTGCCTTAGTTAAATCGGGGGCCCTACGGGATTATTTGCCTCACTTCTTCAAAACTATTAATTGGCTAACTCAAAAAGGCTCGCCCATTCAAGGATGCCCGGTGATTAAATATGTTGCGATAGACCTGAAGCAACTTTCTGCATATTCACTAATAGGTATACAGACTGTTAACTTCGATTGTGATTTTTGGTGGGGCCCGCACTATGATTCAAGTTATAAAAGCTTAATATATATATATATATATATATATATATACATATATATATATATATATATATATATATATACGAGTTAACACATTTTATTCATTCAAAATGTACTCAATTTACTAGTCACAATCCTTCCTCACCTCTGGACCAGACTATCGACTCTGATTTCTGCATCTCGAGGAATGTCTTTACATGTGTTTCTATTACCTACGATAAAGTATTTTTTTTTCCTGTAATATTTCTGCAGACATTCCGATGTGTACGGTGGATGCGGCAAACATTTTCATTCTAAGCCTGTTATCTTGCGGAGCCTGTGTAAGCACACATGCGGCCTTGCGTTGTCTTGGTGGAAGATAACGCACTTCCTATTTACAAGACTCTGTCTCTTCATTGGGTGGCCACAACTCGGTCGAACCATGAATACCATGCCTTTTCTGCCGGACACAGAGCAAAATATTGTAAGAATAGGTTGCTCTCATTGGCGTCTTCTATAGAGGTGGTTGGCGTGGGACGCCGTAGAATCTGCCAGAATTAACATTGTCGTAAAAGCCCATTCTTCGTTACAGGTAACACAATTCGAACGAAGAGCGAACACTTGTTGTGTCTAGCAAGCCAAGAGAAGAGCCTTTTGCCAGAGGCTCTATTTTGTCGGACTCGCTAAAATCATGAGGTACCAACCTTGGTTCAACTTTGACATGAAACCATAGGCGCGAAGGTGAGAGGAACAATGGTTGTGTGACACAGCCCGAAATAATGCACGCCTAGAAATTCGGGGATTGTCAACGTGCTCGACACTCGATGCATGGAGGATATGCCTCACGGCGATTCCAAGCCCGCATGGGACGCAGGATAGTCGAGTAAGGCTCATGCAAAATTAATTAATCCAAAGTAATTGGATTTTTTGCTGTCTGTTTCGGAAAAAAAATATAGCAATCGTTTTACGATGTTCTCTTAGATTCTATAGTCTTTTTGCGCTCACAGAAAAAAAACAATTTTTCATCAGTGAGCTTATTAAGAGTATGCTGCGAAAGCGACTATCATCCGTGTTTACCAGCTCTTGTGAGTGTGTCAACATCCTACATATTACATAACGGTGTTCATTTGTTTTTGTGCTGGGAGGTTTATTATTAGACTTATTATATCCAGCGAAATTAGATATGTTGCTTAAATTTGATTTTGCATTTTCACCAGATAATTCTAATAAACGTTTAAACAGATGGGAAAGGATGGCATATTAGACGATATATTAGCATAAAATAAATTGTTACAAGCCTTGCATAATTTCGTTACACCATGTTTACAGCACTCTGCTAGGGTAGGCCCCAATATAGTAGTAGCCCTAAAAGCGGTGTGGTTCTTGTTATAATGTTTCAGAACACTACATATGTATATTACATAAAAGTGCAATACATTTTCGTTTTTTATATTTTCTCTGTGATCGCCCTATAGGCCAGTCCAAATATATTTTGTATGCATCCTCTTTGAAGAGTTACTATTGGTTCGACATTCGACTTGAAGGAGGCACCGTACGACAAGATACCATATCTTAAGTGAAAAAAAAAAGAATAATACATGTATTTCTTAAATTTGAGGGAGGCAATGTGTCGTAACCTGTGCAAAAATGAAGTCCTGCCCTAAATTTGCTTACCGTACGTTTAATACAATTTTCCATTTGATGTTATTCTAGAACATAGGTTCAGAGACCCATTTGATGTTTTTCTAGAACATAGGTTCAGATTCCCATTTGATGTTATTCTAGAACGTAGGTTCATCAGACAATCAATGATATCGCACGTTTCAACGCTTCATGTGAAAGAGCTTCTTCGACACAAACCATGGACAGCTGCGTTAATTACGCGCTTTTAAAACAAATTATAACAAAAATCCTTTGTTTTAATGTAATTTCTTATGCAAAAATATGAAATAAATTGTTTGCAACTACATAACTTTGACAAAGTTATCAAAATCGAGACGCCAGGTCCACAACCCTTAGGAAGGCAGGTATGCAAGACAGCTTGCTTTCAGAAGAAGCTAAAAAAAAAACTATGCTGTGTGTCTAATGGGACTGGAGGAGCATGCACCATGAGCGTATGCAGAACAATGGTAGGACTCACAGAAGAAAGTGCTGCCCGATAAACTCGAGTGTTTGGTTTTGGGCCATGCAAGGTATCATCTAAGAGAACCCTGAATTGTGTAATCGTATCTGCGACACGCCACCATGACGACGTCCATTTGCATATGGAGTATCTGTGGCGACCTATCGCAGATAGCAGGAATTTTCGTAGCATACTCTACCCCATCCATTATTATTATTAATAATATGTAGCTCACACTTAATTCAGAAATATTTCATCTTATTTTATTTCACTCATATTGAGTATGCATATAACATAGATAATTATATAGATTATACAATTATATAGTCAGCTGCTCGCGGCATGTTATATTCAGAAATATTTAAGAGGATCAAGGCATTATGGCATATTACTAAACATGGCAATTATGGCCATATTTTGCCAAGAAATAGCATTATAGTAGGATAGAACCGAGAATAGTTGAGCGGGCGTTGGACGACGAAGGAATCTAGATAATGGTGTTGAACACATAAATGATTGAGTTATAGACTCCGTATATTGAGATGATGACTTTCTGAATTTGCCATAAGAATCCGATGGTTCTTTTTTAATGATCAATTATATTATGGAAAAAGGAAAGGTATTGCAAGACAGCGCATCGTGGAAGTGTGCGCCCTTGTAATTAAGGGTGGTTAGCCACCTCGCCTCTTTGCAGTTCGAACGGTTCCGGTAACCCTGCCTGTCATCGACTGGATTTCAAGGCAGTCGACAAATCAGCCTGCTAACTAACTGCATGCAGTCTGCGGTCATGCACCTAAATGTGCTTGAGTGCAGTTATGGCTTCTCAATGGCGTGTGCTGCCGTTAGTGATACTTACAGCGACATCTATTAGCGAGATTACTAACTTCTGTTCTACCCCTACACGTGGCGCTGCAGGGTAGAACAGAGCCAACCCGTTGAGCCACTGCCTAGATATGGCTGCCGTCACGTACCACTGTCTGGCTAGCGCAACCAACATGGGGCGGCTGGTTCTTTACGGTCGTTCCCGGAGGTAGTTTGTGTCACCAGTCAATCGAAGGTACTACCAGATTACGATTATCATTGTCGAGTGGGAAGGACGATGTGCATTGCAGATATACTAATATATTATGCATATGGGCACACGTATACATATATATATATATATATATATATATGCAGAATCATATAACATGATGTAGTGGGAGCTTGTCAGCCATTACTTGTTAGGGTCCACTGCATTAATATGCTATGAACGCACACACCGTCAAGGGCTCATTCGTTTATTTTATTCCTTGACAGCAATGAGATGCTGCAATGCATATGAATATATATATATATATATATATATATGCATATGTGTATATATATATATATATATATATATGCATATGTGTATATATATATATATATATATATATATATATATATACATATATATATATATAAATCAGCACGAGCCCAACATGCCACGTCAGAGACGACTGTGACTCTTAAGTTTAGGAGAACCGATTTTAAGAACATTTGCCACCGAAGCCAAGAAGAAGCCATACCGCTCCAATGCTCCTCAATAAGGCTGACGACAAAAATGACGATGAAACTGGCGGTATATGTATAGTATATAGTCGTGTTGACTTGGGCCTGTTCCGTTCCGACAGACATCGTGACTGGACCAACGAGAAACACAATGAAATGGAAATCTCACCGACTGCTGCCGTACATTGCCCGTAAGAAAAACAGCAGCAGCAGTAATATGGGCAGCGTGAACAGCAATAACAATATTAGCAACAACAATATTAGCAGAAGCAGCAACAACAACAACAATACCAACAACAACGGTGTTAGCAGAAGCAGCGACAACAACCACAATATTAGGAGCAGTCGAGCCCGGTGGCGTGGTGCATTCGCGACCGGAGGGGACACATGGGTGCGCGGGTTCGAGCCCCACCGTTGCACATTTGTATTTATGGGGTCCGCCCATGAAGCAATGCGAAAAGCAGTCCTGTGAACGTTAAATCTTGGCTGGGGGTCAGCCCGAAAAGTATTTTTAGCAGCAGCAGCAACAATAACAACAATATTAGCAGAGGCATTAATAGCAGCAATAGAGCAAGCAGCGTGAGTTGGTTCATCTTCGTCACCTTCATTGCCGCATTCGCATTCAAAGATGGACATCGAACACGAGCAAGCATGGCGGATGCAAAGTCACGGGAAACATCTATATTAAATAAATACATCCATTTACATTTTAATATATGCACACACCATGTATTTTGGCGAATTTGATTCTGCTATTGCTGCTTCGGTTATAGAGCCAGGCAGCTGGAGAGAAGAAGAAAGAGACAAACATGGAGATGCCGGTTAAGAGGGAGGTAACAAACCCACGGGAAAGAATAGAAAGATATACAGAAAGAGAAGAATAGGTAAGAAATGATACAGGAGTCAAAAACATCTTTCTCCATGCTAGCTCCAAGCTAAGCTGCTCTGCTCCGGCAAGACCCCCTTCCATCATACTGTGTGCCTTGCCTCAGTACACCCCTCTCCGTCGCTTCCCTTGTCTTTTACAACTCCGGCGCCGGTGGGTGATTCTAGTAGGTTCGTCTGTTTTTTATTTTCCACCTCCACCCCCCGTTAGATCTTCTTCTTCTTTTCCTCTTTTCTTCAGATTTCGCTTGTTCCTCTGGATGTTCATTGCTGATGGCTCTCAGTAGCCTGCTCTGCTAGTTGGATTGTCGTCGTCGTTGTCGTCGTCGTGGTCGGCCGGGCTGGGCATTTAGCCGGCACAGACTGGGTCGAGTTAAGCTAAGGGAAGCAGCTAACTGCTGTGGTAAAACGGAAGCATGTATGAGTCCGACGAGCGCCCGGCTTCGTCCACCACTACCAAAACCACTATCACCACATCGCCATCACAACGACGATGACTGCCTCTATACCTCTACTACGAGCGGAGTGAATGTTCAGCTAGCCAGCCCTTGTTTTGCCCCCCCGCCCGAGGGGTCTCAAGACAAGGGCTGCAAGGAGTGTCACAGCCGCCGCCGCCATCCTGGCCGCTTCCTGGTCCTGCAGTTTCTGCTTTCACTGCTTCTGCTGCTGCCGCTCCCGCCACTGTTGTTGTTTCTGTTGTTGCTGTTGTTGTTGTTGTCCGCCCGCCTTCTCAACCACCCACCCTTCCGTCGCACCTACGCATCTAGGCCCGCTGTCGGCGGGCGGCACTAATGTTAAGAGCGGCTCCCCAGCAGAAGCAGCAGCAGCAAACCGAGGCCGACGGAGACGACGAAAAGATGATGTGTGACGCTCGCTAGATAGTTAGGTAAATAGGTATGTAAGTACGCGGGTACGCCAATGTGCGGATAGTCTCTAGGTAGGCAGGCGGTAGGAAGGTAGGTGCGGAACGGATAGGGCGCCGCCACCGGGGGCCGGTCGGTCGTTCGGGGGTCGCTGAAAGAAGCAAAAGGCTTTCCATTGCGCTCGGGGAAAACTGCGGCTGAAAAAGATGATGTTGTTCAGCAGGAGCGTAGTTAGCGAGAGAGACCGGTATCGAGGCCGGCCGGACGGGCGAGCTGGCCGGCCAGACGGAGGCGTCTGGGGGAGATAAACGAGGGAAGCTGCAGGAACTGGACAGACTAGGGCAGCCCAATCTGCTGCTCCTACTACCGCGGCCGCACAGAGCAGACTTGAGAGCCAGTTGCGGTACAGGACAGTTAGTTAGGCAACGAACGAGAATAGAAGGGAAACGAGAGAGAGAGAGAGAGGGGGGGGGAAAGAGAAAGGAGAGAAGTGGGCAAGACAGGTGCAAGGTAAGTAGCAAGAGATAGAAAGTTGGAGAGAGAGAGCGGGGGCGAGAGAAGAAAAGCACGGTGCGGACAGTGCTTCCCGCATCGGTACTGAGTGGGTGGAGTTGGGGGGGGTGGACGGGGGCTTGACGCCTCTTCGGTCGGCCATCAACACAACCACTATTGCCGTCATCATAATCATTCCTAGAGGATGAATAGAATGGGCGGAGGGGGGGGGCTGGAAAGAAGGGGCGTAAAGAAGAGAGGTAAAAGGGTACGGGGGGAAATGGGTCTAGAAGGAAAAGGAATTAGAGATGAGGAAGGGGAAGAGAAAGATGGCTCACTACATGTGTGCGTGCCCTGCATGCGCGCTTCCACATCGTTTTGGTTTTTTTTGTCGTTGTTGATATTGTTGTGGTTGTTGTTGTCGTGGTTGTTTTTGTTGTTGTCGTCGTCGTCATCATCATTATCATCATCGTTGTCGTGGTTGTTGTTGTCGTCGTGGTTGTTGTTGTCGTCGTTATTGTCGTCGTCGTCATCATCGCCGTCGTCGTCGCCGTTGGCGCTGTTGACATCGTCATTGACGGTAGCGCAGACGACCTTTGACCTGGTTTCCTTCGCACGTTCGAGACGCGGCGCTCGAACGGTGGCACGAACCGCGGTGGGCGGCGCGGTAGTGAGGTAGCCTTCGAGAGTAACTTTCATCTTCTGGCTGCCGCTGTCTAGCAGGCTGTTCGGTTGGCTGGGGGGCGGGCGGACCGCCCGGCGGGGTGTTATTTTGTCCTTCTTTTGCTTGCTGTGATGATGCTGATTGTAGGGCTGGCGCTGCCGCTGCTGGCGTTACCTTAAGCCAATTTGGGCGACCTTATCTTGTTGTTGGTTTCGATGATACCGAGCAAGATGGCTTAGTGGCAAAGCCTTTGCCTTGCATTCGAGATGGCTGGGTTCGAGACCCAGACCGGCCACTCTCAAATTGGTTTGCATGGTTTCCAATTTAGACAAGGTAAATGCCGGAGTGGATTAAAAATTAGCCATGACATGAAAACAAAACGTACACGGGCATTAGCCTTACGAAAAATCTAAAAAAAAACTCTGATGATGATTACATCGTTGATGATGGTGTTCGTAATTGCAACAACAACAACAAAAACAATACACGATTTTGTAGTTTGGACAGGGGCTCCGACCGCTGCTCTGGCTTGTGCATACGTTTGGCCGAAAGTCGAAAATGGGTCGTAGAAGTCGACGATGAGGCTTCACTCATATCTCCACAAAAGGGAGGAGTAGGCCCGACTCGGGCCGACTGGTCAAGTCGCCGAGATCTCCCCCGGCTGGTCCCCGCCGTCGCTTTGTAATTGTTAAGCGAATTGTTCAAACCGCTACTGCTGTGACAGATATTGCGGCCGACGCTTCTGCGTCTGCCCCTGTGGGCCGAGGAGGGCAAAATACGTCCCTAGGGCACCACCCTCCTCCGACCTTGCACCTACGCCCGCCCGTACGTTTATACACACAGCCGAGTGAAATGAAAGAACGCGCTGAGTTGAGGCCTTTGAGGTGAAGCTAGTGTAATTCATTTTCACAACGAGCTGGGCTGGACATGAAGGGCACGCAAGCCAAACTGGCAGGTATTTAAGTATTAAGGGCAGCAGCGACTATAAAAATAAGCGTCGTTTTTCTCTGTTTCGTACTTTCTTGTTGTTCTCATGCGAATAATTCCCATCTTCCCTGCCGAGGAAAGACGAGTATGGCTCGACCCTATTGGGGTTTCTATTCGTATAATTAATACAGCTCTTTAAGCCAATATGACTGATTTTTGTTGTAATAGGACCAGAATTGTACTGCCGTTTTTGTAACAAAATATTGGCAAAATTGCAGTGTAGCGAATAGTTTGAAATCACTTGCCAGTAAACAGGCAGAAGGTCTCGCAGAAGAGCTTAGACGCAGACTAGCTTATATATGGGCTTAGCCGAGGCCTGCTAATTAGACTTCAATTAGTATCAGACAAGGGCTAAGCCTTTAAGTAGAGTAGAAAAACCCGTTCAGGCGGTTGAGTCTTTCGAGAGTACTCACAGAAATGCATTGCATTATGGACTAACTGAATGCCACTATCGTACTCGGGATACTTCTCTACCCTATGAGGGTCAGATGGAAATTTTACCCTTATATACAATCGTTTACATGCTTTGTATTATTATACTACACCATTTTATGGCTATTGGCCACATGCGTAACCCGTTGGTTATCAGTCGCAGTTTAATTGAAGCTTGCACATCTTAGGCAAAACCGTCCTTGCACTCTGTTTAACAAACATATGTTTTTACTCATATTATTCCTAAGAAAGTGGCCGTTAGTGGTAGCAGTTAATAGCTTGCAGAGGCGCGCGGCGTTCTTAAACCTCTTTCTATGCCAAGAACTAAAAGTATTTTTTTATTTGAGGCACATGAAAAGCTCATAATACCGTTGCTTACCGGGAAATAGGACTACAAACTGATTATTAGGTTTTATTGTACAAGAATAATTGATTCATACACAAACAACTACATTTTTCTGGTTTGTTCTGGTGCATACATATCGCAATAGAAGAAGACACTGAGCGAAGGGAACTAAACAGTGCTTGGCTATTTGTCCTGTAGTTTAGGATAGATGCTTCGTAGCATCGAACGCCGGAAATAAAATCGTATATAAAAGTAAGTTGAATGCTATCTAAATCTCTGCTGTGACGGGGACCACAATGCATTGCCTTATGCATTTAGGGCTGCTGGTCGATCGACCTAGAACGTCGTTAAACAAATATTGACTTTGGTGGGCAAGTGGTCCTAACAATGCCATGGGTTGCTTCTGGTCCAGCACCTTCAGTTGAACCGAAAGTTGGGGCTGTTTACCCGTTGGCCTACTAGTTGTTTCACTACTAATGGTGGGTAAATATATGTCGTTGTACTGCATAGTTAGAAATCATGCACCTTTGCACGACAATTAAGAAGCGAATATGCAAATAGTATTCATCGTGCAAGCTTGGGGTGACCTTATAATGGGCTTTCGGAGTGTTGGTTACCTATGCGTATATATATATATATATATATA
Source organism: Dermanyssus gallinae (assembly GCA_003439945.1). Lineage (NCBI taxonomy): Eukaryota > Metazoa > Arthropoda > Arachnida > Mesostigmata > Dermanyssidae > Dermanyssus > Dermanyssus gallinae. Next base: position 50,649 of record QVRM01005925.1, on the reverse strand, counting down.
TACATATATGTACATACATATACATACATACAGGGTACGCTAGCTAAATCAAACAAACTGTGGCGTCTAGTGAGATCGTCATATTTTTGCTATTAGGGCACCCAGATGGATGAGCTCGTTTTGTTTAGCAAGTTCTCGCGCGTTTGTTTAATCTAAAAATAATTAATTATTTCTGATAATCAATATCCGCTGTTTGATTCAATAACGGCTTCAAGCCGAGACCGAAATTGCGCACAAGCTCGCTGCACCGCGTCCCGGGATAATTTATCAAATTATGACAAAATGGCAGTGTCCAGAGTTGAAGTGTTAGGGTGTGGAGACCTCTCGCTCGACTACGCCCCGCACAAGAAAATCGAGAGGATTCATATCTAGACACTTATCTAGAAACCCGGAGGATCGTTGAACCTCTTGCTTGAGGGTTGTCGTACAAATTTCATGTGTCACACCGTCTCTTGATGTCGCTAAACGTGGTATATGTACGTAAAATATGTACGGTTTTCGATACACATACACGTGTCAAAATCTTGCACCTTGTCGTACAGCCCGTCATGGTTGGTGGTAAGCCACGCATTTTAGCACGAAATTCTCCTTTGTCCATACCCTCATGCCATAATAGTGATCACTACCTCGTACACTACCGTGTTTATGCGAGTTTACATTGGCACGCATTAACAGACAGACACATATATATTTATATATATATATATATATATATATAAATTTATAAAGGTGCATTTGATAGATATATATATATATATATATATATATATATATATATATATATATATATATATATTTGGCGCTCACCATTGGCATCATATCTGCACTTTCTTTTATTTTTTAGAGTCTGTAAAGGCGGATTGCTAGTAAAAAAATTAAGGATGGCCTCCTTCGTCTTAAATATTATAATTATCCGGACGTCCGTATAAACGAACTGATCTTGTAAACGCTTCATGTGGAGTGCGTCCTTTTACAACTTTTTTTTTTTTTTTTTTGTGGAGGAGGTATTAAATGCAGTGTACGCACTATCGGTAGCGAGTTCTCTATCTCTAGCAGTGTGGGACTTCGACCCAACGGTTGGATGTTACTTCCGTTGAGACCCATACCCATCTAACCAACCTCCCCCTTAAGCTCACTCTCTCTGATGCCATCTTCATAAAAACAGTACTATGGACAAAAAAAACAGTACTATTTTACAACTTGTAAGAACGCGATTCTGGTAAGTAAACGTCCACATTCATACTTACAATGCTTGCACATGTATGACGTCATATTGTGCGTTCCATAAAAATGGGCCTGCATGCACCATATGATTATCCTTGTTCCGAGATACTCCTTCGCCGAAATGTCCTCGCATTTGGAAGCACAAACTGTTCATTCGGTGGTGCTATATATACATATATATGTATATATATAGGGCTACAAAAAGTTTTTACGGTTTTGTCCGTAAAGAATCATTATAAACTCTGAAAAAAAAATTGTAGACTTAATATATGTATATTCAATTCAAATGCATCTTTATTTTGTCAAAGGGGGAACATTATTTACATTTTACAAACCGTCACTTAGATGCATACAATAGTCAGTTTACTTGTTTGCCGACATTTGCGCTGTAAGAGTTTCAAGCCCACACATATATATATATATATATATATATATATATATATATATATATATAGTGATATATATAAATTATCGTTTATTAAGGAATAAAAATGGAGCTACAATTGTCTCCCGAGAACGTGTGCACAGGCAATATTACTCTATCTCGTATAGAGTCGGCTGGGACCACTTCAGCAGCGTGCCCCGGACGGATGCCGCGTTCCCGCGTTGGACGTCAAGGTCGAGGCGCTGTCTCAAGAAAGCCGCAGATCTTTTGTCTCCAGTTGCAAGGTTCAGCTGCTCACCGACTCTGTGGAGGAGCTTGCGAGTCAAGTTGCCAGGACCGCCCAAGGTTTCGAACGCTAGGGGTTGAAACTCATGTGGGTAACCTATTGAGGCGTATTTTGCGAGCTTCCTTGCCTCGGCTAGATTACCAGCGTGGCCTGCTGAGATCGCCCCGCCACCGACCATTGATGGTGCTAATGAGTCGGTGACAGTGGCGTCCCAGACGAGCATCCTGCCCCTACTAAAGGGGGTAAGAGTCATCCCATCCGGGCGCTTCCCATCGTCGGTGGAAAGGCCCTGGGGCTCTAAAATGCAGGGGAATCCACTTGATCGAAGCGCTCGGCCGAAGGTGTCGTTAATTCCGGCATGCCTGGCACGCCTTCCCGCACTCAAAATACACGATAACCCGTGATGGGCTAATTTGTCGACGGGGTGGCCGCATTTACATTGATGAGGGGACACAAGGTCACAGCCGAGACGAAGACCTGCCCCGATTCGGGTCGTCTCGTTGTCCAGGAGGGTGCCTAGTGGGGCACTCGGAAGCGCATGCAGCCAGGCCCCAGATACTTTAGCAGCGACCGCTCGAAGGCGAGCCCTTGTGGTGTCATCGACAGCGCTCGCTAGCAAGCCACGATATACTTCGTCGTATAAGAATGTGCTCCAGTCATGTTGGCTTAGAGGGTTATCCGGAGCGCCTCTGCAAACGGTCTTTAGCTCCTCGTACATGCGTCTCTTAAGCTCAGTAAACTGAGAAATGCCGGCTTCGTCTAGCAGTGCGATGGCATTGTTCTCAGATCGGAAAAGGGAGGAGACTATCGCTGGCCCAGCAGAGACAAGCGGGTCAGGGATCCCCAGACCCCCCTTAGAGATCGGTAGTTGTGCCTGCTTCCGAGAGGAAGGCGCCAGCGATAGATTAAGAAGAGAATCGAGGGCGTTTAGAGTCAACTCGTTTAATTGACGCAGATCGTCCAACCGCCCTGTTAGATCAGCTCCGCGAAGAAGATGGGTGACTCTCGTAGCAGAGAAGGAAGAACGAAGTAAAAACAGGGCGCGGTAGGAGCCGAGCGGCGCGAGGTTGTCAGCGACTTCCTTAAGCTTCTTCTGCCATTTTTCGAGTGCGTGTGTGATCGCTTCCGGCCGGAGGGGAACTCCCAGAAGCTCCAAGTCGTTGTCGAGGGTAACCTTACATCCCGGCAATAAGGCTTGAAGGATGCGAAGGTCTGGGGTCTGTGCAGTATCGCCTGTGACGTAGATCTCACATTTCTCGGGATTCAGCTCTAAGCCCGAAGTCTTACGAAAATCAAGCACGCGCCGAACGTCGTCGGCAACCATATCTACATCGCCCCCCAGCACGCCGTCATCCAGATACCATATGTTTAGTGGGCTTTTAAAAGAGTCAACTTGCTCTTTGATGCACAGGCAAAGCAGAGGGGGGGCCAAAGGGTCACCCTGTTGCAGCCCCGTGGCCGAAGCTATCAGATCGTCCGGGAGGGCCAGGTAGGAAGCCGTACGGTACGCTTGACTGACGTGGTGCGTTAGTTGGGGGCAATGTGTCGCGACCGCCTTCAAGAGGTGATCTCGTCTTACGGAGTTGAATGCGTTTTTGAAATCAAGCTTCACGAGGACCCCAGGAGACGTGCGTGAGTCAATGAAAGCTCGGGCAGCATGTACCGCGGCCTCGGCCCCGGCTGGTACAGCAAAGCCAAGCTGGTGAGGGCCCGTCGCCTCGCCTATGATATCCCTGGTTCGATTACAGGCAATCTTTGCGGCTAGCCTGCGTAAAGTGGAAGAGCAAGCAATCGGCCTCACTGACCCGTCCTTCTTCTGTAAGGCGAAAAGCCTCGCTCCAAATATTATAGGCAGCAGCTGAGACGGAGGGGCGCCCCACAGAAGTAAGTCCACGACTTTCGCCAGTGCGCTCGCCAGCCGACCGGCTGTGTCCCCTAGAGTCGGAGATAGTAAGTCAATTAGCAGTCGGGATCGTATAAAGTCAAGACCTCCGGCGGAACTTCGTGAAAAACTCTTAACCGCGGCTACAACTTCTTCCCCTGACGTGGTGCAGGAAAGCGGAAGGCTTGGAGGGGCTGGCCACTCTAGGTCTGGTGGGGCCGGGGGGTGTTTTTCGCGAAGGGCTGTCAGGTGATCCGTGCTGGGAGCCAGGACCTCTGACGATCCGATCAGCCTGGCGGCGCCTGACACGTCACCCTCGGTTAGCTTGAGAACGGTCTGGCGAACGCGATTATTCGTGAAAGTACGTTTTTTTGTGGGCGCTGGGGTCACGATCTCGGATAGACGTAATCCATTAGAGAATTCGCGTAGATTGTGGCGAATAATAACTGAGAGTGATTGAATATAATTGCGGGTGGGCGGAAGACGGAGAACCACTGGGGCAAACGAGAAGAGCGCATACCATGTCTCGTCGTTGTTATCGGCTGAAACCCCCAAGAGGACATTTGCCAGGGCCTCTGCTACCTGCTTTCTTACCGGTTTTGGGAGGATCCTTAAAAGTCTTAACTTCTTTGCTGCACCCTGTATATCTTCGATTATGCGGGCGGGTTCCTGTCTGTTATTGTCGGTCGGTGTGGGCGTAGATGTAGATATGTTTGCAGAGGCCGATGGATGTTTGGCTGCTATATGCCTCGTGAGCCCTCTTCTCGTGTATTGCCCGTTGCATAGTGGACAAGCTATTCGCTGTGAGTGTACCGACGACTGCAACCCGCCACTGGCTATATCATTAGAATCCTGTTCCATCATTATTGCATTATTTGTTTAAGGCTTTCCAACACCGGCAATAGCTGCAGGAGGGGTTCTAAAACCACCACTAGGGTCTTAAGCTGACCTAACAGGTCGGATCCGCCCCCTGATACGACTTGCGACAAACGAGTTACAGCATCAGCCGTAGGGAGGATAGGGCGCGCAGTTCTAGGTGCTCGACGCACCGGGGCACAGGTTAATCGGCGCCGTGAGGCGAACGTCCCGTTATTGGTGTGCAATCTTCCCGCGCGTTTTTTGGGTTTCTTCGTGGGGAGTGGCCTGGGTGCAGGAAGAAGCAGCTGCGGGTCAGGGTTCTCGGGTGACTGGGAAATACCGCGAACGACGTTGGCGTACGTAGGCTGCCCGCTTGGGTTTTGCGGCGAGGTGTCTGGTCGGGATGTGAGGTTTGGCCGACTGCTGGTGATTTCAGCAGCGTGGCACGTTACCCGAACCTGTTGCAAAGTTCTGGCTTCCAGGAATAATCTGTTCTTCTCTTTGAGATAGATCAGGCGGGGGCAGGATGGTGACCCGGACGGGTGAGCACCCCGGCAGTTAATACACCGCGTCTGATTGGTGCAACTTGCGGCGAAGTGGCCTGGGTTGCCGCATTTCCTGCAGACTTGCTGTTGTGTGCACCGCTCCGCGAAGTGTCCAGGCCGTAGGCATATGTGGCAAAGCCTAGGCTGGTCAGGTTCGAGCACAACCTGGTGCGACTGAAACCTTAAAAATGTTTTGCTTATATAATATATATATATATATATAAGCAAAACATCTGCCTACTTTTAGCTTGAAGTGGCTATTGTCACATGATCTTTTGGGGGATTTTGTGGGGTTCCCTAGGGTCGAAGCATCTCGACAAACCAATAGGTATCTGCGCAATTACGTCATTCATATTATAGCTGTTAGTCGGGTTCGGAGAAAAATAATGACAGAAAAAGGTGGTAGACCAATTCAGAGGTCGCTATTGTTGTTGTCGTCATTGTATCGACATTGGGAGGTTGTATCGTCCGTCAATCAAGTAGTATTAGGTGTGAAGATAGGATTTTCCTAAAAGCCGAAATGTTTGAAAACGCCCTTTCGATCTGCACTTGCTTGCAGTTCTTTTCCAAGCAGCCGTGTAAAATTTGCGGCTAAACTAACAGCAAAAGAGTTATTGACGACACCCCACGACGGGAGAAAAGCAAAAATAAATACATAAAAGCAGTATATATATATATATATATATATATATATATATGCAAAAAAAATATTGGAAATTTATGAACCAGAAGTTACTCAAGCTCGAATGTTCCTTATTCCCGGACACGATTATGTATGTTATAATTGTAATGCCATGTATCACTTGAAAACGACTAAAAATTGAGCCGTTCTGCTATGGAATGCAATACAATGACACTAGACGGTCTATATGGCAATCGTAGTACTTGTAATCATCAACAATGAGCATCGTAGGTCTCATCTTGCATATGCAATCTCTTTAAAACATAGCACATGAAGATAAAACATTTTTATTGATGTAGATGATCAGTGAAAATGAACCACCACGTCCTCCTATTCAAATCCTCATTCTGGTCTCGGCATGCGGTGAGCAGCTGACCGGTCGCGTGCTTTTTGATCATTTACCCAACAAGCCCTTTTTAATTAATTAGCAAGATCAGATCAGTGAACTAACAAGTCCTAATTAATAAACACCTATCAATGGTGTAAATAACCCGTCGAATGTATTTAATTAGCAAGTTCAATTGTTATATTTGTTAATTAACAAGTCCATCAAAACGAATTGAATTTGTGGTGTGCCCTTGATAAGCGCAACGGAGTGAGGTTACTCAGCATTATCAGAAGCAGCAACAGCAGGTACGACAGTGACGGTAATGAAGACAACAATAAAAAGAACAGCAACAACAACAACACAACAGCAACAACAATTATGACATCTGCAACTGCAGGGCCATTATCAGACAACATAAAATTACAACGTAAAATAATAGTACTAACTAAAAAACAACAAGAACAACAGAACAAACGGGAACTACCACTGCAACATGACAACGACCATCATTTTAGAAAGAAGGATAGATAGACATGTCAATTGGCGCATAGATGTCTTTTAATTCTAGACCATCGCTCACTGCGGGCATGGAATCGCCCGCCGGGCGGCATATCTTTAGTGCACCGAAGGCCGGACATCGGTGGAGATATCTAAGGTTTCCCCAACAGTCACCCTTGTGGCAGCATCATGGCCACTGACTCCCAGCAAGTATATGGTTTATCATCTATTCTCAATGAGCATCGCTCACAGAAAATTCGATCAACATTGGGGATCGAACCGACGACATCAAACCGGTAGCTGACAATCGCCATGACTAGCGCACAAGTCTCTTAGACGACACCCTCACTGCGCGTAAATGTTCATCAGCAGCACAATGTTGTGCTTGAAAAAATTAATTAAGATGCATGATATAATTATGCCTTTGCTTTTTTCTGTTTTTTTTCATTTTCCTTTAATTTTTTCTCCACGGAGTTCTGAGTTATGTTTTGTTTGTGCCCGTCGTTCACTGGCATTGTGCTATTGTTCAGCCCACAGCGGACGAATCCGCTGTCCGCTGCGTTCCGTAGACCAGAACGGGCCAAAGCCGCCTTCGAGACACTGACGTCTAACACAGAGAACGTCAAGGCCGAGTTCAATATATTGAGACAGCAGGAAGAACACGTTTTTCTTATTGGCCTGCTTCCTCGGACTTTGTTCCTTCCGCCTCCGATTGTTCGACCTCTGCTTTGAGATGCTCTATAGCTGCACGTTTGCAGATTTTGTTTACGTGATTGTACGTAACACGACACGACGTGCCCGACGGCACGAAAAAAATCGATTTTGTATTTCGAATGTCGGTCAATGCCGATCGCTTATACTTGAGATGCTTTACAACGGCGGAGGAGACACGACAGCGACCCTAACAATTGACAATTGTCCCTAAAGCACTGCAGATATATATTTATATATATATATATATATATATATATATATAACCAAGCAACCAGGCTAAATGTCCCTTTCTCTCAAAGCTTGCTGCGCTGGCCTGAATGAATGAATGTTTTCACTAAACACGCCAGCTGAATCGGCTGACTCTTCACTCAGTCTGATCGCGCCGTGGCAACTACGCTAGCTTTGCTGTGCCAACGACTATGAAAATAAATAGCGGCATAGTGTGGTAGCGTTCCGTCTGGCGACCAAGCGTGTTAACGATATTGTGACCGAGATAGAGCCTAATTTTAAAGTCTAAACAAATTGAACGTGAAACGCACTATTACCAAACAATACAAGAATACAGATTCGGTGGCTAGGCGGCACAACGGCGGACCAATATCCGCTGTAACAAGCCGCGAAAATATCAAACATGTACAAGCCCGGTTGAAAACAAATCCAAAGCAAAGCGCCGCAGAGATTGCACGGAACCTTAAAATTTTGAACAGAAGCGTGATGCGGATAACGAGGAATCATTTTAAGGTATAGACTTACAAGATACAACAGGTTCACAATCTAATAAGATCTCTAGATTTTAATAATCCTAAGAGTCTAGATTAGTAAATAGGAGTTCATTGCAAAAGAACTAACGACCTTCTCGCTTGTCGCGTTTGTAGCGAGCTGCAGTTTCAAGCCACGATCGTGAACCAGGCTCAATGATGGTGTGGACCGGGATAACCAAAGAGGGGTGCGCGTCCCCCGTTTTCATCCCTAATGGCGTCAAAATTAGCAGGCTAGCTAACGTTAAAGGATAACTTTATGCCGTAGACCAGAGAGAATCTTCTCAAATAAGGACTAGATCGGGGTTCACGCACCATTTACCTCATTGAGAATTGAAAAATGGCTACTGGATTCGCTGGAATTGGGCTTTTAGCCCAATGTTTGTGCTGCTCGATACAGTCCCATCAGTGCCCTGCAGCAAAATCTTGTAAGAGAGTAGGATCAGATACCACAAGGGGCCTCGTTTGTGACTCGTGCGAAGCCCTCTTCGGCAAACATCAAGTTGTGGTTCAGCTCAAGGCAGTCATATTGAACACTGATGTATCTACCAGGAACAAAATTAAGTAAAGTAGTCTTTTGGACAGTCTTCTAGCCAGGAATAGGACCATATTTATAAGTGGGTTTAAATGAACATGTACGAAGCGACAGTGTGGGTATAACTTAAATCGTGTAATCATCAGATAGATGTCTGAGCACAACTATTCCACTGTTTGTAAAGTTTTGTAACAGACCTCCACTGCACCCTTCCTTTTTAACGGACAAAAACTATGTAAATCGCGGAGAATACACGCTTCACAAAAACGGCTGCAGATACCCGCGCAAACGCACAACCACAACGGACACTGTTTTTGCGTTCCTAGATGTTTCACTAGGTTATTCCAATACGCATGCGCCCAATATCCTTAACCAGTACTTGAAAAAGTATTGTCTCATATGGTGAGGTAAGATCCCTTCTTCTTTCTGGATCGTTAAATCGGGCTGGACATTGTCCTGCTGTTACATTTCTCTGCTGTAGTAAACCCAAATATATGAAATATGTGAAAGCCACACGCAGTATAAAAGACGAGGACGGAATGATGGCGCATAGTAGTCTCCTACAGGTAACAGCCCAAACAAGTGGGTTCAATTATGCCTAGAACCCTTTCAACCCCCTGGCAAGCTTTAAAAAATGACCCAGACGACGGTTCTGAGGAGATTCACATATAAGTTTTTCGGACTGAGAGGTTTCAGTGCGATGTAAAAGTTATGTAACTGTTGTTTTCATGTGTAGTACGTCCAATTGTGCTTCAAAAGATGATGCGAGCGCCCAGGGAATAGCTTAGGTTGAAGCATTCCGAGCCCGTGCGCGTCCCGAATGCTGTCTCAAGTAAAAGGGGACTATGCCGCCACACTTCTGTTAGAAAGGTAAAACAGTGAAGAACAGACGTCTATGTTCATCCTGCGTATCTGAGGACAGATTCGGGCTCTGTTAAGTGAATATCAAAGACGAGCATCGAACAGGGGATAATTACGCGAACCAAATCAGAGCCAGTGCTGGGCTGGCGCTAAAAGTATTGCCGCTCGATGCATGTTGGGGACCCATGGCCGCACTTGATGTCCTCGACGTTGCACCTCATATGCTGCTTGGTTCAGCTTAGTAGAATAGAGGAGGATAGAATCGTAATGGCGCATCTCATTCAGTGCAGCTCAATGAACCGTGAAATAGCACGTTCGGGCTAAGGGCTAACATGCAGGCAGGTCCGGATGGGACAGATCTAATCCCGTCTCTCCTACAAACCAAAACAGTCCAGTCGTCGTGTTTTCACGGACGCCGTTACGACTTCATGTTTCGTCATCGACTAGCAAGACGCATGCGATCGCTTTACAAGTCACCCATATTTGCACATACGTGCAGTAGTAATAATAAGCCAAAAAGATTTTCGTAATATTATTCATTATTCGACTAGTGCATGTTCCAGCACTAGTCGATAACCACAACAACCATATTTTAGGTTTGATTTTTGTTTCAAGCCTTTCTGCTTCAAATGTGCGTGCGTTGTCCTCCCTTCAAAATTGCGACCCTCCAATTCCTCAACAGTCCTCGTCATTCGAGGTCGTTGAATCTACCCAAAAATAGAGAAACTCTAAATAAGTAGAAAAAATACTCTACGCTAAAACCCAATAATGGCCTAGTCCAACGCTTATAGATCGTGTACTGTAATAGCCAGTGGTGACGCTACGGTACCCCACAAACGATCATACTTCGATCGTCGTCGTAGCTGTTCTAGCGCTTCTAACGCAGACTGAGAAGCCATATTGAACTTTAGGTCTTATATCGTCAAGCGGCTGTTACTTTTTGTGGAGGGTCACCTTCCGACACCACCAAGCGGGCGGAATCGAGCAAACAAAAGCCCAAACACACATGTGACCGCACGTACAACTTTTCCCTCTTTGCTCTCTCTCTCTCTCCCTTTCTCTCTATGACCCCCCCCCTCTATCTCTCTTTACATATATATATATATATATATATATATACATACATACATCTTTGCCCTCTGCCTTTACAAAATAGGGCCAGTTGCTGCAGTTTCCATGTTGACCCAGGAGAGAAGCCACAGGAAGTGCCAGCCGCATAGAGAAAGTAAGAGAGACGATTGTATCAGTAGCGTTCGTATGCGTATCTTTCTGCGGGAGCGGCACATCGAAAGTGTACGTGGAGCGTACGCGAGTTTGTGTGCGAGTAGTCCCCAACAGACTCTGCATTTCCTCGTTGAATGTCAGGTGACAGCCACTGTTACAGCAGTTCGGATGTTCTCCAATCTCCTGTTGATAGGTTAAGGATTCTACTTACGCGCTGAATCAGCTTGAGTGTAAGGGGACCTGCAGCTCCCATAGTCTCGAACGCCAACTAATAAATATTGTGCGGAGGCATGACGTGCTCGGTCCGCACCTGCACCGACCATCGAAGGTTTTAACGAGTTAGTTGCAGTTGCGTCCCAAACAAGCATGCGGCCATGCTCAAAGGGTGTCAGAGTCTGACTGCCTGGTCTTTTACCATCATCCCTGGATAGACATGGGATTCTAGCACACACGGAAAGCCGGCAGATCTCGGTGCGCGACAAAAAGGTATATTTTATGGCGGAATGACGTGCTCGTCGACCTGCAGTCAAAGCGCATGACAGGCCATGATGGGCCAACGCGTCCACAAGACCACCACAGCGACATCGATGGGGCACGAGACTAGGTCAACACCAAACGCAGTCCTGCGCTTATGCGCGTCGTCTCTTTGTCCAAAGGAGTCTCAATTTGCGGACAGGGTAGGGCGTGTAACCAAGCTTCAACCCCTTAACTACTAACAGCTCGAAGCGTGGCTCTGTCAGCAACGAAAGATGCCCTGTTAATCAGACTTACTAGTCGCTTTTCTTGCAGGAAGGGCTGTCCAACTGCCCTGGTTAGCCCTATCACCAAGAGGAGAATCGAATTACAACGATTATCCGTCGGTCAGCCTTTGAAGCTTAACATTATAAACGTCCCAGCCATTATTATCCAATAATGCTTTAACTCTGTCAACAGCCTGCGTCAATGACGGCACGATTGCGGGTCGTATCGTTATGACCGCATCCAGCACACCTTATGCCGCCTAAAGAGACCGCGGATATTTTCTGATCCCTTGCCACAGCGATCAGCCTAATATTTAGTATATTTTCTAAAGTGTCTAAGCTAAGTGCACTAAATGGCTGTAAGAGCTCAGGCAATAAGAGGAGGCTGCAACCACTGAGCAGATGTGTTAATACTGTGGCTAAAAAAGAAGATCCTAAAAAGGAACAGACCGCAGTGAGCTCCGATTGGGGTAGTTTGCCTGTGGCGAAATCACGTTTGTTTTTTGTACTGGATAATGCATGTGTCACAGTTCTGCTCTTGTTGCTGCTTACACCAGCTGCTTAAACCACGAGATCTTTCGTCCATTCCACCGTCCGTGTGAACACCTTCTGCTCATTTCATCAAAAATATATGATATGTTAAATTGAGCTTAGTAACGCCTGTTGTTTGGTATTCACAGCACATCACACGTAGGTTATCATGATCGTCATAAACACTGCCGCAGATATCTACATAGTCGACTACTGACCGCCTTAATCATGTTCGCAGTAGAGGAATGGTCTGTAAGGTTGACCTACAGCGGGTGGGTTGTTCCCTGTTCCTGGTTCGACAGGTCAGCTGTGACAATGATGGTCCGTTAAAGGGCGTCGTATGCTCACTCACTTGTGTAGTACGCTCGTGTGTACATTTACATATGTATACAAAGACACGAACATAGAAGCGTTTCCGGGCCAAGCTTAACCCTTCGATGGTGAGCAATTTTGACAATAGTAGCATTATGCATCATGGAACTAGGACTGCATGTACTCATACATTGCCACTACCTGAAGCTTAATAGATCTTTAAAGAGTTCCGTCGATTGATCCGTCTGGTATCACCTCGAGGGGTCCCATCTTGCACGAAATCTGTGTTTGCTAATCAATGCGACATGAACTCGACGCTCGACCGAGTTCACGGGACAGCCCTAAACGACCATATCATACTGGCTATTGTGTCGATAATGATGATGGTGATCGTGGTCATTGCGATCGTGGGGTAGTAGTGTTTATTTCTACAAACATGATTTATGACGACTACGGCCTCGCGGACAACATTAACGACAACAATGACAAAAAGAATCGCGTGTAGATTTCGGATCTTTTCCGATCTATCCTTCATTGTATGTCTGTATCAACACTTTTCCGTGTTACGCTCAGGTAGGCAGGTAGACGGGGCCACTTCCAATTGCCATAACAGTACCATTAACCATTCGATACAAGGTGGACTTGATTATCGCCGTGACCGCTGCCTCCGCGCTTGCCGCAGCGCGGCTGCGTCCGCCAACTTGTCGCGATGATAAATTGACCAAATGCAGCAACATGTCCACTAAACGCAAGTGTCGGCGATTTTGCGTTGTCCTAGATGTCTCTCGACTAGTGTACGTTGTGTATGATCGAAGCAGTTTGGTGCCCATTATCTATGTGTGCTATAATTTGTACATATATTCTTCTAAATTATAACAAACATTTTTATAGTGAGTAGGTTCTATTCCCTATATGTATATATATATATAAATATAAATCGGTTTGAGATTGGGGGAAAAGGCTAATCCAGAAGAAGGACCTTCTGTCAGAACGTTGTTCCGCATAAACGGGTAGGCGACGAAGACGACATATAGAAGCCAGGCAGCACCCAACTTATTCTGAATGGCTCACAACAGCATCAGCGTACCAGCAAGTCTGTATTTAAAAATTAGACTTATGTATGGAAATACATATGTTTGTATTGCTTATAGAGCATACTATCCGACGCTAGCGGCAGGCCCCAAATAAGGTTATCCTCGTAGACTTTTCCGAGGGCGCAGTAGCAGCAAACAGTTCTTATAGCCAGATTCCATCAATCACTCTCTCTCAATATGTATATATATATATATATATATATATATATATTTAGTCGCTTATGACTATAGACTCCATTTCCAAGTCATATAGCATTCCACACCATGAGCAGAAGCTAGACCGGGCGTACACCGACCCGGTGATAATTGTATGTAGCATTTTAATTGCTATGCGTGGCAACCATGGTGTTTTGTTATTGTTACTGTCTCTGTGATTGTTATCGACCTTGTCGTCGTAGTCTTCAAAGTTGTCTTCATAAATGAGCTTTTTTCGGGTGCCTTAGGAAAAGCAGAACCAAACCTATAAAATGAGGCGAACTGATGTAATGAATGCAATGTAGTGATAATAGGATCGTTTGCTCCAGATCCGCCAATCCGACGCAGACATTACGAGCACTCGTCGGCCAACAAAGGCATCGCTGTCTTTTTGTGGCCGATCGTGTGGCTCTATTTTGCACTGCTGTAGATTCCAATGTGTTTTTCTTTGGACATTTGACAATGCGTGGAAGTCTGCACAATGGAGTAAATATTAATCCAATAATATACGTCAAACAAATTCGATTATCTGGCAATCTGCCCTACTTCCCACCTTCGATAAATAATAAATTATTTATTTATATATATATATATATATATATATATATATATATATATATATATATATATATATAAATAAATTATTTATTCATTGTAATAATCATCAACGGTGGGAAAGTGATAATTGGGAAAAAAACTCTTTACGAAGGGTCCAATGTTGAGACCAACCATCCCTGGAGGGTTCCCCACAATATATATATATGCATACACATGTGTGTATATACATATATAATATGCTATAAATATGTTTATCAATACAGCTGCCTGTCTACCCGTCGTCGATGAGACGTGGCAGGAAAGCGTATGTCCAAATAGCATTACAAGTATTCCAATAGTAGCGATCGGTGCGTCGTGGCAACAGCAAGATCATCGTCTTTCATGGTGCGATGACGATGTCTGTCCCTTGGGGGCGACCTTCGAAGCGCAATAACGGAAATGAACATCGTCATGAGAACACAACCTGCTCTTGCTTACTGGTGTGGGCACTCAATATGTGGAGGAACTTGATATATGAATACATGTGTGAATATCTCTCTCGCTCTATAAATATATATATATATATATATATATATATATATATATATATATATATATATAGAGTTTATGTTATTAAATTTCATTAAGAAAAAAGTGACGCAACAATTGTCTCCCGTGAATGTGTGCACCGCAAATATTACTATATTTCGTACATATGCATTTTATTATTACATGTTGCTTCTTGAGGAAAAAAGAAGGACTCGCGATTCAACCAAACAGGCAAGCGATGCGCATAACTACTCACATGATTACATAATTGACAGAAAATCCTTTTCGTATACCGTAGTGATGTTGTCTGTGAGTTCAATTGTATCACGCGTCTGATACTGACAACACATGCGTGCCATATATATATATATATATATATATATATATATATATATATATATATATATGCAACATTCTTCATACACTTTCTGCGGGGCGTCAAGTTATAGGTCCTGCAAAACGCCTCATTTACGAATCCCTGTCGGAATTTCTCAATCTTGAACTCCCGTATCAAATTTGGCTACAGGCACGCATGCCCGTGTCTAATGATGACCTTACCACATCGGGTACCGTGACTTTCACAGGGCAGGCACTAGTAAAAAGAGATAGCCGCATGGCTATGTAAGCGTCTTTTCTGGCGCACTCCTCGGCACGTTCTTTGACGACAACGGAGCGCAGTTTCGCCTGGGCACCCACTGTTCTACCCGCGGCTATCCCCGACAGATCCCCTGGATTGTCTTGAGAATCAAAGAATTCCTCTCTGGGATGCAACCGATTGATCCCCTGGCCCTATCATTAGATAGTCTCAGGATGGGTACGCAGCTCGTGCAGCCGAGGCTAACACGAGGCGTGCAATTCTCCTCGATTAATACCTCCTTTTCGGATTCTCGAGACTCTCAGTTGCCCGGGCCCCTTCACGAGGTGGCTCATTAGCAGGTGTGCCAGGGCTTGTTGCCCGCCCGTCATCGTCGACAAATTGGGTAGCGAATTTTTCTTCTGAGTGCAACGAACGCTTATATTACATACTAATTAATAAGGGCGAAACGTTTGCTGTCTGTTCTATGAAACCTGAGTTATGACGTCAGACTGCACCAAGGATCTAAATTATAAATACCGGTATTTAGTCACGAGGTTCGCCATGTAGAGCTTCCCCGCAAATATTTGTCTATGGAAAAGAGTTTATGAAGTCTCCTTGGGAAACATATACAAGCTATGTGCTATCTTCAACGGTGTCCTGAAGTTTCTGGGCTTATGATATATTGCAAAAACTTTAGAATATAATATTACACAACTAAGTAGGCAGGCCACAGTCATCATTTGCAGTAGGCCTGTTCCGCCCGAACCAATTAACTAATGAGCCTATTCATTAATTATTCACTATATACCACGGCACTACCGTAAACCGTTACAGCGTGGATTATGTAAAGCTTGACCTGTTAGGTGGATACGATTTTTCTGCAACATGGAATGCCATGAATTCATCGAATTGAATTATTATTCAATATACCAATTCGAAGTTCGAAACATACCCCCCAAAGCTCAACACACTCTAGACAAAAGATCCTCAGTAGCATTTATACTATGGACCAAACATTCAGTACATCACCGATATCTCGTTCCGAAGATATATTTTTGAGGTTTCCAAGCATGAAATGGTTCGCACGGCAATCAGCTATCTGCAGACAGTGTTTCGTTTGCATTCCAGAAAACGATTGCCGAAATCTTTTCGGTTGAGATGTGCTCCTTTATCCAAAGAGGAGGCCTTTCGCCACGTGCGGTCTACTTCGTTGTGGAATCTCCCCGTCCTGGAGCGACGTGATGGACCCAGGTTTTGTCAACGGTAACGAAGCGGCCCAAAAAGTCCTGCGGATTTTGTCTAAAAAGTACAACATTTCTCTCTGAAAGCTGACATGCTTGTCCGTTTTTGCTTCATTGCTAACTCGCGAGATAGTCACTTTGCTTTAGCGCAGTTTATTTTATTGTATGGCCTTACGGTTAACGCCCACGGCTTTCGCTGTTTCGCTGTAGTTTCAGTCGGCGGTCGATCGTCATAAGTTTGTGGGCTCCTAGCAAAGTTTTATCGTTCGGGGCTGTTTTGGCCGTCGTCTAGAACGCTGTGTACTCTCGGCGCTCATATTACCTTTCGGTTCAATAAGCCAATCCACCTGACGGTAGTGCATCGGCGCAGTGATTTCCGTCTAATTTGTCTAGTTGTAATTACCGTTGCAGTTAAGCCTTCGAAGAAGAAGAAGGGGAGGTAGTGTCTAATCCCCACACGGCTTTCACGTTTTGCTCCATTGTCACTGGAGGGCCTGATATGTGACACTTACGCGATCTGCACCAGGCGCAATTCGAAACCAATTCGCATAAAACATGTTTTTAACGCTTCCGAGGCTTTCTCCGACGCCGTCGTCGACGTGAGTTTTTTTTAAATTGTAGGCAAGTCATTCTACAAACTTTTTGATCCGCCTAGCGTAGTGAAAAGCACTCAATCGCTGCGTTATATCGCAACATTGTCACGTAGTCATGAACATTTGCATGCTGCTCCAGTGTCGTATCGAGTTTTTTTTTGCTTGGTGTCTAGGCCCTTCTGTAAGTGGCTAAATTGTCTGGGCCATTAGGATCAGACAAATGCGAACTGGTTGAACTATTGGTCACTCATGTGCAGGCCAGTCTTCAAGCTCGTGTCACGTATGGTATTTGACCTGCGTTCTGATCTGCTTGACATAGGCGTGCTCGCGCGCCCGTTTTTGACGGCAGAAAACACGTTTTCTCGCTTTTTCCCACAACTCACATGCGCACATACCTACATATAAACTTTGCACCATACATCACAATGTGCGCTCTAAAATGCAAAAATGCGCGCATTAAAGTGCACTTGCGTTTATCGAATTGCATTGATGTGCAAATGTAACTCATTTTCTTTCCAACACAACTCTAAATCTATACCATATATATTACGTACTTGTGGAAGCAAAAATAGGGGTATTTAACCACGGCGTTCGCGGCTCACAGCTGCTCAAGTGAGAAGCTCTCTAAGCGAGTTGCCTTGTAGACGATAGTGGCGATCAAGAAGATTAAGCTGCGATAGGAATGATGCGGTGATAGGAACAGCCATAATATAGTTTGGCAGTACAATCATTAGCATATTCTTAGCACGCTGTTAACGAAGGTTAAATAAAGTTTTCTAGGTAACGCATCGTTTAAAATTGCTTCCCTTACTAACTAAATCTATTTCTTTCTCTCTCTCTCTCTCTCCCGGACTCAAGTAGTCTGGAAGCAAGCACCTATAAAGAATTCGGCGACCTAAACCCTTTTTCCCAGATCCGAAAAATGCTTTTTTGGATCTGGGAAGAGGGGCTTAGGTTTCGAATCTAATTTCGAACGTGCTATTGATTTCACTGTGTATTTGTACCGTGTCGTCGTCGTTGTTGTTGCTGTTGCTTTTGGCGTCATCGTTGTTGCTGCGGCAGTGGCGGTTTCCCTGGTAGGTTTATATCCGATATTCGATACGATTATGTGGCCGTTGAGTTGACCACGCATCGCCTCCACCACAATTATGACGAGCACACTACGCAAATCGCTTATCCATCACACGCTCGATCATCGCACATCACAAACGCTTACACAGGAGGACACGTACGTTTGAATGTCTTAATATCTATACACACATATGTACATTCACAGATTCACAGTCACCACGGATAATGACGACGACGACGACGTCGATGAGAACACTGCATAGCCCTCATGTACGTTGCGAGCACAATCCGTAGTCAGAAAATGATGTCGGAATCCTATCGGATCAACACATCCTCATTCGCTTACCGCCGGCAAGGCACGGCAACGGTAATGGTGGATGTGTCCGTCGATACCTGAAGTCGACACATTGTCGTTATGCTAACCGTCAGACTCCCGCTATATAGACGGACAACTATAGCAAACGTGGCAAGGATGTTCTAAAGTCAACACCTAACTGTGAAGGTCGAGATTTCGTATGGTGTTACCGTTGATGACTTGAGGTAACGCTAATAGTAGCACTTGCAGTAGCAGTAGTAAAAACAGTGAAGGGATGGTTGTTGTTATTGCTGTTTTTGTTGTTGTTGCTGTTGTTGTTGTTGTCGTCGTTGTTGTAACGGTGTTACTGTTGTAGTATCTGGTCGTCGTTACCGAGTCACATCATAGTTACCCTTACAGAGCGCCTCCGTCAGAAATCCGCACGCTTGAGTTGGCGCCTACGTGACAATACACATTGAAGTACGTTGGTCAATCTATGCTGCGCGATGCGGTCGTTTTTCTTATGGCTGTTGTTGTTGCTGCTATCGACGAGAATATTTACGATCGATACTATCAACACCGCCGCTACCATCGCCACCACTAACAACAACAACAACAGTAATCAAAACAACAACAACACATATCCAACATTACCAACAAACTCATCCATTCACCACGATAACAAGTACAGCAATGCCACGCTTCCATAAATAATACGAATATTTACAATCATACTGTTATGACCATCAGTGCTGGCAAAAAACAGCAACAATAATAGAAGCAACAACACCAACTAAGATCTGAACATCAACATACTTACAACAGCTGCAACAAAAACAACAACAAGGGTGGCAGCAGCAACAACCACAACAACACAAGTAGCATTAAAGAAACACCAGCAATAACAACACAAACACTATCAAAACGAACGGCAATAAAAACATCAACAAGAAGAAGAACAATAACAACGACAACAACAATGGAGACAACAGCAGCAGCAACAACAACAACAACGACAACAACAACAATGGAGACAACAGCAACAACAACAACAACAACAACGGAGACAACAGCAACAACAACAACGGAGACAACAGCAACAACAACAACAGAGACAACAGCAGCAACAACAACAACAACAACGACAACAGCAGCAGCAGCAGCAGCAACAACAACACCAAGGCCACGCCGGGGAACGAACGAAACCGCCCGACGATTGAAAAAACTAGCCACAACCACCACCACTTGCCGGCGATTATCTGTTTGGCATCCGTCCTACCTGAGCTTTTTGGGGTCGGTCGTCGTTAACTGATGCGCGGTTTTGGCTTCTTTTAGACTGCTTACAGTCGCCTCGGCATCATCACGGTTTGAGTGCACCGGTGCCGCGCGCCCGTCAAAGGCCTATGCGTCAAACTACACGCGTAAACAAGTGAAGCTCGCTCGCGCCGGCGCACGGGCCCGGTCTTCGCGCACGGCCTTCGCGGGGGCCTCAGGGCCCAGGCGGCTATGGGCTACTCGAACGATATCGTTTTCAGCGTTCGCGCTTACGGCGGTGACGGGAATTGCCGACGCCGATGAAGACTATGATGGAAATATGAAGAAGGTTGTGACGTTGACGACAACATGTGATGATGAAACATGTTGTAGTGACGACGATGATGGTAGTGGTGGTAATGATGAAGAGTGTTGTAGTGACGACGATGGTGGTGGTGGTGGTGGTGGTGGTGGTGATGATGAAAAATGTTGTCGTTTCGATGAAGGACAAGATGAAGATTGCGGCGATGATTACGCTGATGAAGATTGTGATGATGACCACGATCGTGGTGGTGGTGGTTAAGGCACGTTGAGGAGTGTGATCATGGGCGGCAGCAGTAGGCCGAGGTTTTACCGACCAGGCTTGAGACCTCCTGTTGGCCAGCTGCTACGATTCGCCACACGCACAGAACACAAGTAAAGTTGCGGCTAGAAAAAGATACTTTTACAGCTAGAGTTACAGCCTTAGCTGCTTTGAGTACTGCTGCTGCTACAGCGGCGGCGGTCGCTGATGATCATGGCAGTGGTGATGATGGCAGTGGTGATGATGATGACGATGATTCGTTGCCCTCTCGACACGTCGGCGGTGTTTCGTAATGTTGTCATGGTGATGAGAAGCGACCACCTACCTCATCGGCGCTGGCGCGTATGTACACCACCGTCAACTAACTGCTTTGTTCCCTCGCGCCCTTACCTCCTTGCCCGTTGCGGCCGTGCCTGTCTTATAGACCACTTTGTCTTTCTTGTTTGGGTGCTCTGGATATATGTATATATATATATATATATATATGTATTTATATATATATACATATATATCAATATATATATATATATATATATATATATATATATATATATATATATATATATATATATATATACCATTCCGCTATGGTCACACGAAAAAGCTTTGTTTTGGGATGTAATCGTTTCATGCCTTTCCGTATTTAGGCCACAGCGTAGTTGAATCTGGATGGGTTGCAGAGCGCGCGGATCCTGAATAACGAAGGAAGTATCTCGAGCTACCATTTTGTACACATTAGATTGGAGACACTGGGCCGCATCAGCACAGGTACAGCGAAAATCCTAGAAGATATCAGAAAACGTATAAACGACGTTGCGGGCAATCGACGCGAGGCAATGTTTCTGAGACAGTTGATTTGTGTGGCCGTTTGGAGAGGAAACGTGGCTTCTATCTAGGCGCCATAAATTGACAGGGAACGAACAAAGCATGATGAATCTAGCTTTAACGTTCATACCTCACAATTGTAATAACTGAATGATAATATATCGCTAAAAAACATATATATATATATATATACCTTTCAAATATTCAATAGCATCAAAGTGTAGTTAATATTCCAAGAACAAGCGCCCCCTGGGCCGTCTTTCCAAGGAAGCAGTGCAAGTAGTAACGGCGTATCCTCTAACAGCAGGCCACGTTCACTGACTCAATGTCAAAATAACATACAACATTTTTGGAGAAATGCAATCTTCATGGCAACTCACTCTACAACTGACTCTCGTCGCAGACAAAGATGCTGTGAGGCCTCTAAAAGAGGTGAAACACTAAGAGGGTGCGGCATTGTGCAAGACCCAATCGCCGGGTGAGGGCTGCATGCAACTGGCGTCTTAATACATACAGCGTAATTGTCTATTGAGTACGGAAGTAATTGGGTTGTGTCAATTTTCCTTTGTCTCAAATCGGCCCGCAGGAACTAAAGTTAGGGGAGCGTCTGTTTAATGGTTGTAGATTCATTAACGACTGCAGCGCTGTAGTTAACGCCGATGTGGCTAATGAAGGCTGAAAATCTGGTCTGGTACTAAGAAAGCCAGCTTTGACTTGCCATTGATTGATCTGGGTACTCAACCACTACGACTTAGTACTACTCACACAAAGCGAGAACAAAAAAAAATATACGAGGTGTGTTCAATCGTTATCGCGACTTTTGAATTTTCGCGGGTTACGTATATTCGAATTTCGATTTTTTGTGGCGTTATGTTGGTACTCATGTCTCTCACTTATGCCGACAAGCTCGGCCATTTTGAATGTTCACTTAATTGTTGACAGCTGCTTTGCTTGCACGTGTTTTGGATCGTCTTCGATTTTTACCTATTCAAAAAATGGATCAAAGAACCTGTATCAAATTTTGTGTGAAAAACGAAATTAAGTGCGCGGATGCATTCCGAATGTTGACTGTGGCATACGGAGAAGCTACCTTGGACCGAAGCAACGTTTATCGGTGGTACAAAATGTTCTCAGAAGGCCGAGAAGATGTGAACGACGAAGAGCGTGCCGGACGCCCGAGCACTTCAACAACAGACGAAAAAATTAATGAAGTGGAGAAAATGGTATTGGCCAATCGTCGAATCACCGTTAGAGAAGTTGCTGAGGACCTAAACATATCGATTGGCTCGTGCCATTCGATTTTTATCAATGATTTGGGCATGAGACGGGTCGCCGCGAAATTCGTACCAAAATTGCTCAATTGCGACCAAAAACAGCATCGCATGAACATTGCTAATGAGATGTTGGACTCTGTCCGCGACGACTCAAATTTGCTCCAGAGGGTCATAACTGGTGACGAATCGTGGGTTTATGGTTATGACGTGGAAACCAAAGCTCAATCATCTCAATGGAAGCTGCCGCACGAACCAAGACCGAAAAAAGCGCGCCAAGTTCGGTCGAATGTGAAAGTTTTGCTGACAGTTTTCTTCGATTGCAGGGGCGTGGTGCATCATGAGTTCTTGCCACAGGGTAGAACGGCCAATAAGGAATATTACCTGCAAGCTATGCGCAATTTGCGCGAAGCAATCCGCCAGAAACTCCCGGATTTGTGGAAGAACAAAATTTGGCTTTTGCACCACGATAACGCCCCTGCTCACACATCGTTGCTTGTGCGCGAGTTTTTGGCCAAAAACAACACACTAATGATGCCGCAGCCACCGTATTCCCCAGATCTGGCCCCCTGTGACTTTTTCTTGTTCCCTAAACTGAAGAGGCCCATGAAAGGACGACGTTACGCTACGCTTGACGAGATAAAGACGGCATCGAAGGAGGAGCTGAACAAGATAAAAAAAAATGGTTTTTTGAAGTGCTTCGAAGATTGGAAAAACCGTTGGCACAAGTGTATAATATCTCATGGGGATTACTTTAAAGGGGACAAAATAGATATTCATAAATAAATGAATAATTTTTGAAAAAACACAAAAGTCGCGATACGTTTTGAACACACTATGTATATATAAATTCAATTCAATTCAACATTATTTAAAAAAAAAAAAAAAATATATATATATATATATATATATAAGGGCAGAGCAATCAGCCTACGGAACAATTTTTTTCGACATGTGCAGACTGAGTTTATTACTTTTGAAATTTAAAACAATAAATACTGTTGAATGCACTAGGTAAACTGAAAAAGAACAACTTCTCTAAGACGAACAGTAAACCACTGCAACACCGTGCCAGCAGCAGTATAGTCACCACAACAATGGAAACCAGCAGCAAAACTAAGGAAGGATTTGTGACTGTGTTGAGCATAAGTTCTTAATGTATAGTCCTGTTAAATCTGCAGAAAAAATCGACACTATCGAGAAGAGAGTTGACTGCCACGTATATTGTACTACGATTAGTGATACTACTTTCAAAGAGTATGAACACTGCTGGAACAGAAAAAACACACACAGTTTAACTTAAACAAGACTTGTTTGGCACAGCTTGGTAGTCTGGCGTCAGCCTGGTATATATTTAAAACTACGTACGTAGGACCTATTGATTGGCGTTCTTATGAGACTAGAGCAATGACCACAAACTACTGGAAGAGCCCATGTTGTATAAACAGATACTTCGTTACTGGGTTTGCAATACATGGATTTCATATGAAGGAAGATATGTATACGAAATGGGCAAACGCAATATCGCTGATGAAAGTTATGTAGGAGAGCTGTGGCACATATGTGCATAAACCAAATATTGATAAACGCCATCAAACGTTCACTAAACTAAGGTGCGTTTCATACAGAAGTCCACTGTTATCATGTTTTTCAAAAAAATTTGCAGGATTTATTATGAGCCTATTTTTTAGCCGGCCACCAACTTGGAGCTCGGCGACACGCCATCCACGTCCATCTATTGACATTCATACATACGATCGAGCAGAAGCCGCGCCACTTATGGCGTGACGGCTCGGCTCACTGTTACTGATTACGTGTCTCGTTTACACACGGCACGTAGCTACGTCGAAGTTGGCGTCAGTTTAGGCTTTAACTAATACGTACACTAATCAGCGGCTATGTGGCTGCAGCCATGGCCACCAGGTCACGTACTGGTTTTTAGCTTCTCGCAGCATCTGTCCGAATCGGGTGGACGAATTCTTCGTTCACAGCCGTTAGAACACGGACGCAAACGCCGGCTGGACCAGGCGACAACATTATCGCCACCGAGCCGTATCACCGTGGTATCACCGGCGTTCATCGAAGCGTGACTTGAAGTAGTTCCGTCGAAGCGAATTTGCCCAGGCAGGCCTACGCGGGCGCTGAATCATGATAATGAAACGATGATGATGGTGATGCTGGATAAAGATTCCGTCCCTTCTATTGCCCATAGCAAAGACCAAAAACAGCTAAAAAAACATCTATCACACGTTATTTTCTCGTACAATCGATAGTAGGTTGAACGAAGGGTACACCTACGTACTGAATATGGAAACAGTCGTACAATCAGCTACTGTCACCACCTGATTTGCTGCGGATGCTGTTGTTTTTGTTGTTGCTTTTACTTGAATTTACGGGGATATTGTTGTTATTGTTATTGTTACTATTGTTGTTGTTGTTACTATTGTTGTTGTTGTTGTTACTATTGTTGTTGTTGTCGTTGTCGTCGTCGTTGTTGTCGCTGTTGTTGCTGGTCCTGGCAAGCATGCAACTGAACCAAACTTCAGTAGCAGTAGACTACGTAAGGGTGTCTCATTATCGCAGAACGTTCCATTAACGGCCCTCAAGCCCCTTTTTGTTCCACTTCTTCTAATGTGGCGCTTCTCAGGCTATAAAAGAAAAAAACGTCCTTCGTTATAACGCACGCGAACGCCGTAAAATATTGTTCGTCGTAAAATATTCACCCGTGCATTAGCGTATTAGCAACAACAGCCGTACAGCGATGGCGACGACCGACGACCAAGATGATTGTCTTGTAGGGAACAGTGTAGCAAATAAGTAGACCGTCTTAACGAACGGCCACCAACCGGCCTCGACCAACCAAAGATTACTCGTCTCAGATATTGGCAGAACTGCATCCCGGCCCTCACGGGGGCACCGAGAGGAAAAAAAGGCTTACAGCGTATACAACATCACACACACACACACACAAGTGATGAGAACCAACCAAACCAAGCAATATCAATTGGTCTCTGCTCACTCACAACAACCTCTCGGTGCTATCCTTCTCAGCCATAGTCACTCACTCACTCAGTAGTTATGCCTATCAGCAGCTCTATCAGCCACAGCAGTGATGATCGCGCGCTGGCAGCAGCGGCAGCAGAGGAGGACCTGAGAACGGGGCGCCATCATCTCGAGGAGGTAATCCCTATGCTTAGGCGATCCCCCCTGCCCCCCCCCCCCCCCTTCAAGACGACGGGTCAAGCACTAGTTCCGATTTTGCGTTTGGCAGATAAGTGTTTTTGTTTGTTCGTGAGTTAGAAGCTTCGGCTTCGAACTCACGCTTGCTGCTGCTTTTCGCCTGCTTAGAGTCCTTCCGTAACGCGTCTTCGCTCTGTTTCTATCTCGATCGATATGGGAAGTTCGAGGCCGTGGGCGTTATTACGTTATATTGCCACCAACAGCCGCCGGCTTGAGCCGAGCAGCGATGTTGTATAGGGCCTGTTGAGAAAATCAACCCTAGACATCTCAACCACTGCCCGTGTATGCTGCCGCTTTAGGCGCTGCCGAAACAAGAGGGTGACATGTGTTCTGAGGTATACATTTTAAGCAACGAAAAAACAAATCCGTCCATATGACGGACGGCTTGTCTACGCTTCGTCATCGTTTCAGAAAGGCAATTTCAGCACTTCCCGAACGGTTTCGACGAAATTCGCGCTTTTGGCAAAGAGGACGTCCAATTCACGAGACTAACCGGCTGGCTCGTCACCCCAGCTATGTTTGGAGCGGGAAAAAACTTTTTTTGTTGCAAAGTATGCCGCTTTCCTATGTCCTTTGAAACATAGTGGTACAAATGCTATGCACATGGGCACATGGGTGATATGCTGCGTACTTTTGCCAGAATGAGTATGAAATAACGTATATCTACGTACGCATGAGCACAATGCCTACGCAGGAAGAGTAGGAGGAAACAAAAGGGCAGAAAACAACAAGCGTAGTGGTCATTGAGTGGATGCACTTTTGTCAATAACAGACTGCCGAAACAGACACAAAACGTAGACTGGTGGAGCTTTTTCTGAAAGATACCAACGCCACAGACGTTTAGTCTGATTAATATATATATATATATATATATATATATATATATATATATATGTATATATATATTTTTTTTTGGTAAAAGAGCCTGCCCGCATTGTGAGCCTGTAATCATCTAATCACACTGTTAACCTGCTACAGATAGAGTACCACCATAAGAAGATGTTCGATAATTACGAGCCAAATATGGTGCTATTCTACTATGATACGCATGCGCGGGTGTATTTTAGTCATTCACTAGCCGGTGTTTAAGGACCCGCAATCGACACGCTGCAGTTGCGTGCTGCGGTGGCTCTAATGCTCTGGTACGTAGCCGATCAGTCGACCTACACAGATCAGGCTCGTGCCAGTTATCAGCGTGTCGATGCGGACACGTCCAGTTGCGTACGCGTGACACTGCATTAAGTTGCTGGGGATGGAGCAGGCGAATAATAGTCTTCGGTGGGGTTAGACTATCTCATGGTCTCACCGGGCCAACCTGCTCATTCAATACGTATCTACCTACCACCGATGTAAGTCTCTAGACAAGAACAGAACGCTGCTAGCACGGAAGTCACCAGCATCACCTGATGTGGTTGCGAACCGTTGGCGGCCGCAATATGTATCAATATGCTGTCTCCGTGTGTGATTCCACCCTCGCGGAGAATCTTAGTGCTTGATGCGAGCGAGCGAGATAGAGAGAGAAGGAGATATTGGTTGATATATATATATATATATATATATATATATATAGAGAGAGAGAGAGAGAGAAAGAGAGAGCGAGAGAGAGAGAGAAAGGGGGTGAAAGGTGCATAGACACATAAGCAAAGAGATCGGTGACCGCGTCACCCACAATTGCTTGGGACAAGACCGGGACCAGGGCCGACACCATCTCCTGCTGAACGATGATAACATCGTTCAGCACCTTAGGTCGCCGCGGAAAACGCCGGCTGAAGTGTCATCTCCAGGCTTCTTGCACGCCTTTTCCATACGTACGTTGCCACACTTCCAGATAACCCACACGCAGATACAGCGACCCAGCCACCCGTCTAAATACACAGACATACAAATACATATCACCCCTCACACATACATACCTTCTACATTGTGGGCAGACATTCATATACATTCAGCGTGCATCATTCACACATACATAAGAACGTCAACAGACAAGACACACCATACTGTACCATGCTACATAGTATTATTCTACGTCTACACATCGTGACACAGGAGAGGCAAGAGAGGAGCTGTTCTGTGTGGTTGGGAGAGCGAGAGAAGAGAAGAGAGAGGGGGAGATATAGGAGAGATCGACGTCACACGGTCTGTGGACCATCAAGAACCCAGTCTGCCCATCAAGACTGGGACCGGGGTCATGTTCTGACCGTCCTGCGGACATGACACGAACATGTCTGCCGCTGAACGCTGTCGGCACTCACAGCCGGCATCGCCTCTGCCTACAAAAGAATCCTTCTTCTCGGGCGGGCCACGCCTCGCGTTCTCTATTTCCGGAAGGCCAACGCCAAGAAAGTGGCCAAAAGTGGTGATAGGAGATACCGTACCGCGAGACGCGACTAACAGCGGTGGTTGGCAGCTGATAGGCGTCAGGTAGACGTGGCTCTCGATAAGTTGGTGGCGGCATACCCCAACCAGGACAGCCGCCTGATCAGCTTTTTCACTCCTTCTTCTCCCTATCCTATGCACGTCATATTTTCTGTATATGTATATATATATATACTGGTAATAATCATAATCATAATGAATCTTATTATCAGCACTGCCATCACTTTGTGTGGCTACAATGTCAGTCAGCGCGTAAAGGCTGCCGGAGAGCGTGTGCCATATCTCGAGAATCGGAAACCCAATTCCTTCTCATCAACGCCTCCTCGAACTTGTGCGGCTTGCGCCTCTGCCCCAAATAATGCATGCGTTGCCTGCGTCATTGATTGCTATCGGCGTCTGATTGCGCTACGCGGACGCTTCGAATCAATATTCGGTACTCTGAAAGCGTACGGATCGATATAGACCGGGACAATGCCCAATCGAGGGCCGTTGTCAGGTGACTAACTACCTTCAGATTACTACATAGCGTAAAGGTTAATGAGGTCGATAGTTCAGATAGACACAACCTACTTGTTCGATGAGTGTGGCTTTGAGCAATTCGATGCAACATACACAATGTATGTAATATTGGTGAGCACACGAAGAATGTATTTATATATATATATATATATATATATATATATGACACTCTTAAAGTAATTTACTTATTCCGTATAATCGGTTGTCAATAGACAAATTATATGTTTTAAAGGGAGCGACATTTGGTGTCAAAATATTGCGTGGCACTGCCCTTTCGGGCATTCCGAAAGTCGAACTTACCTAACTTAGGGTTTATAGTAAACTTACTCAAATGGTTTTACTTTTCGAGCGGCAGACAATCAGCTCTCTCGATCGCGCATAAACACCGAGGAAAATCAGAAGCAAGGCGAATGTGATCTCCAGCATTCTGACTATGCCTGCAAAAAGAGCCCGGACACCACGCTATAACGTCATGCTGTCTTTGTCCCCGCCATTCTTCTCGTATGCCCACCTAGTGAAACAGGCATAATTATTGAACCGGGCGTCAAACTAAACACAAATCTATAGTTTATGCCATATATGCTTCGATCTTCTACTGGGACAGCATATCTGCAATTAAGCAGTCGATTGAGTCGTATCTTACGAGCTTTATTTTCATTCAAGTATCTGCGTGCGCGAAATTAGCAGGGAGGAAGTATATATAAATATATATATATATATATATATATATAGACGACAGCACATCAATAACTTAGTCTACCGCTATGCCTGAATGTCTGCACTGCGGCGGTACTTAGTGCTCCTAGCCCAGCAATGGCATGCAGCGAACTATTTACGGTCGGAAGGTATCTAACTTTTTGGCCTGACCCTCAGCCAAGATTTAACGGCCACGGGACTGCTTTTCGCATTGCTTCATAAACAGATCCTCATAAGTACAAATGTTCAACGGTGGGGCTCGAACCCGCGCACCTCTGATGTGTCTCCTCTGGTCGCGAGACGCAGGCGAAGGCACCTACGCCACCAGACTCAATGGTCGGGAGGTATCTGCCGTCATTATATATATATATATATATATATATACGTTGGGACGGCTTATTCGGATCAAAGTTTGGCAGGATGCCTAAACGTATTCGATAGACGTGCATGCGCCATGTACGGTGTCCAACCCAATGGGGACCTGTTTCAAGTAGAATGTAACCGGTGGAGCATATGCGTATATTTTGGGATAAGCATTCGTGGCTGCCTAGGCAGTCTTGATTAAAATCCTCCGGATTACTATGTGTGTGTGTGGGGGGGGGGGGATTATTCAGCGAGAGTCTGGCAAAATTCGCCATACCGATACATACTCACTAACTGCCTTTATTTGCATGAAACATGGTTTTGCAAGATGTCTGTAGGCGTTTTAGCGTTCGAATTATTTGCCAATTATGTTTAAGCATTTGTCTTTCGTTTTTTTTTTCGTTTGGTCCGCATTTGAATTGTTTTGTTATAATTCCATAGTGCACAAACTTGTATAATTTTTGGTAAGATATACAAGTGTTATAACATTTATATATCTTATAAAAGTGTTAGCTGCATACCACACATATATATATATATATATATATATATACGTACCATACATATCGTGCAATAAATACATGATGAATAGCGTGAGCTGCATTTGTAAATGTTCGTATGCACGTCTCCATATGCTCCATATGCACGTGCATGTATATACACGTCTCTGCGCGTACGTTAATGTACAAATTACCCTATCCTCCACCCCTTCCCTAGCCGCCGCCGAATGAATGTTAGGCCTCTCTGCCAGGTCTCTCCGTTGGGCGTTTGCAAGTGGCGGCTGTTCCGTTTCTAAATGTCAAGCTAGCTGCTATTCACTCAGCCAATCCTCACAACAGCAGCAGCAGCAGTAGCAGCCACAGCAGTAGCGAAAGTGGCTCAGTCAAGCAACCTTTCAACAGCGACATAAAGCGAAGAAGGACCTCACCGATGACGGCAGGTGCCTGCGCGTGCAGGTAGATGTCCAGTTGCTACTTCTGCTGCTACTGCTGCTGATACTAAATGTGGATCGGAAGCCATACGCAAATACGGCCGGGCACGAAAACTGAGATACATACAAAATCAAATAAAAATACCCCACTCGACCTCGATGGTCGGTCCCCCCCCCCCCCTAGCCGGCGAATGTTCGGTTCAGTGCCGGGTCGTTCTGTTGTTATCTCAAGCGCAAGTGTTTGCGTCGCGTTCGAACGAGGGTCTGCCGGTCACAGCAATCTTGAGCAGGCTCGAGCAGAACAAACCGCTACGTCGAAGACTCAGCTATTCAACGTTATCGCTAATGATGCACGGATAACGGCGACAACAACAACAATAGCAACAACAACAACAGCAGCAACAACAACAACAACAATAGCCACTATCATTACTATGAAAACAGAGACACGAATTGCAACAACAACAACGACAGTAACTCGACCACGATGACGACAACAACAACAACAGCAGCAGCTGCTTCGCCATAACATCTAGTCTATAAACTCGCGGCGTTAGCAAATCTGTGTGACATACATAGGCAATCCAAATGCTCCACCACACGAAACGATCAGAGAGTAGATTGCGTTTACGCGAATATTAGAGTGTTCCCGCCTTTCCTCGTCTCATAAAAGAAATTACTTTACTATCTTCTTCTACGCACTTATATATATATATATATATATATATATATATATATATATATATATATATATATATATTTAAATCATCTCCATGTTGATAAAACAATAGTAAAATGATTGCACGCCCCGCAAACCGTTATCGTTGTTGTTGTTATTGTTGTTGTCTCCCTCATCACTGTGTCGTTTATCCCCTACAGAAGCAATAAGACACGCTTGTTTCCGATGCGTCCGTTGTCTGTCGAAGTCGTAATTCCGGGGGACGGGGGATGCCAACAGGGCACGGGGGTATATACTGAAGGAGTAGTTTGCAATCGTCGTTGTTGCTGCTGCTGCTGCTGTGTTGTTGTTGTTTTGTTGTTGTTGTCGCTGTTGTTGTTGTTGTTGCCGCTGTTGTTGTTGTTGTTGTTGCTGTTGTTGTTATTGTCGTTGTTGTTGCTGCTGCTATCGTTGTCGTTGATGTTGTTGTTGTTGATGTTATCGCGGCCGCCGTCTCTGACTTGACTTTTGTGTACCATGATAGCCGAAGGGCATCGAATCGTTTGTGCGCATGAGTCTTCGTCGACAACGACGACGACGACGACGACGCCGATGCCGGCTGCTAGTGAACCGACCGACCGACCGATCGCCGGGCCAAGGCCCCCTATGTCCTCGGGCCCCGGGCTCTCGGAGGTCCGGCCGGTTTCCCTCAAGCGAACTCCCTCATTCACTCGCTCGCTCGGCCAGCCAGCCGGCGGTGCCACGCGCGTATATATTGACGGCGACGAGAGTTACAGTTGGCGCTCTCCAGTGACTGGCGGACTCCTCGGAAAACGATTCGCTTGCCAACATCACGTTTGCTTCTCTTCGGCCGTTTGGGGGGGGGGGTACAGGGGGTGTCTTCACCGTGTCGAACTGAAACGAGTGCCTGCCTACAGCACTAGAATGCACTTCGAAGCGTTCCAAGTCTTGGAGCACGAAGATAGCGTAGAAGCAAACAGCCAGCCACCATAATACAAATAATAATAATAATAATAATACGAATGGAATAGCTAATAGCAATAACAGCAACAACAGTATCGGATATGAGCAATAACGGTGACAAAACGGTCGGTGGTTAGTGCTAGATTAAACTCAGTAATAACATTAGCAGTAACATTCATAATAAGAGCAATTACTTATATATATATATATATATATATTTACAATTAAAACAATTTGTTTATTATCACACGTGTTGTGTAGAAATAGTACAGTTAAAATATGTGCGTATGTTTACATACACACATTTAGTCATATAAACAAATAGATATGTAAAACTATGAAGTTATGACGTGGGCCTGGTTCTCTAGACTGGCTAGCGAGGGGACTAAGCTACAGGAGGTAGCATGGTATCTACCGCATGGTAGTTTGCAACGAAGGCACACGCATGAGTCGGCGGGATCATGGAACCCGGGGGTCGCGCACAGCATATGGTGAAAACCGTGCACGGCGAACCTAGTCACCACATGGCGGTTAGACCGACTCGGCCCTTTCCATGCCTGGTTTTGCATTGCTCCGGTGCTGAGGAAGTGGACATCGATTTCGGCAAACTTGCACTCCCACATTTTAAGGACATTGACGTAATTGGGGGATGCCGGCAGGTCAAAGCGTCGCCTTAGCTCCTCGACGAATAAAGGGGTGTCGGTGAGGAGATATACAAGTCTGTTGCGTGCTGAGCGATGGAGGCCAAGGACTCGCTTGAGGTAAGCTGCCTTCAGGTTATTTAGGTGCTCGAGGCAAGCTTGAGTGAGATCATTCCAGATAATTTCGATGCCGTAAGCGGCCATTAGAGCAATCTTTAAATCGAATAGCCTTAATGCCGTTGGAATGAACAACAGGTGCGGCTTTCTAATTGTGGTCATCGCGACCAGCGCTTTTCTGCATCTTTCCTTGATATGTTGCAGGAAACAGCTGCCGTTTGGCGTTAGAAGCAGTCCCAAATATATACTGTATATATATATATATATATATATATATACAGGTAGTTCAACAAGTTCTTAGAATGAAAATCAAGAATTTTCCAAATCTTGTTTTTAATTTTTTCTTATTCGATATACTCCCCGAGAAGCTCAATACACTTTTCCCACCGAGATTTCAGAGCATTTATACCTCTTGAGTAGAATTCCGCGTCTTTAGACTGAAAATAGGCATTGACAGCAGCCTTAACCTCTTCATTGCTGGAAAAACGCTTTCCACCGAGACTATTCTTCAAATGTCCGAAGAGGAAATAATCAGAGGGGGCCAGGTCTGGAGAATAGGAAGGTTGTTCAATAAGTTCGAACCTCAGTTAGGGCCAGTTTTGCCGTTGCTTGCCGCGACTTGTGTGCGGGAGCATTGTCCTGGTGAAACAGGACAACCTTCTTCTGCAAAGCGGGCCGTTTCACGATGAGTTCTTGCTTCAGGCAGTCCAACAGTCTTGCATAATATTCTCCCGTGATCGTTTTACCGCTCTCAAGGTAGTCGACCAGAATTATTCCACGTTGGTCCCAAAAAACCGTAGCCATCATCTTTCCGGCCGATGCCGTTGTCCGCACCCTCTTCGGAGGTCCTTCACCAGGTGCACACCATTGACGAGATGCTTCTTGGGTCTCGGGAGTGTAGTGATGGACCCAGCTTTCATCGACGGTCACGAATCTGTGCCAAAAATCCGACGGATTTTTCGACATCTTGGCCAAATTTCGCTGTGAAGCGGAAACACGCGCGTCTTTTTGGCCTTGGTTGAGCAAATGCGGCACCCATTTTGCTCTGAGCTTTTTCATCTTCAAGTTTTCGTGCAGGATGAAATGCACTCTACCCAAACTGATCCCCAAGGCCTCCGCTATCTCCCTAATGTTCACTCGCTTATCTGCGGCAACGATTTTCCGCACTTTTTCCACGTTTTCCTCATCAGTTGCCGGTTTTTGGGCGTCCTGAACGTAGTTCATCCTCGGTGCTCCTGCGACTTCTTATTAACTCATTAATCCAGTTGGAAACAGTGGCAAAACATGGCGCAGAGTCATCGTACACCTCGTCTAACTCAGTTTTCACTTGGGTCGTATTCCAACCTTTGAAATAAAAATGCTTGATAACCACTCGAAACTATTTTTTCTCCATTTTTCAAAATCACGCCGATACGTTGCACGGGAAAAGCGATCAGACGAAATCGCAACGGCCAATTCACCATAATATTTTGACTGCTAGCATTCGAAAAGTTGCCGTTTCCAATAGCGGTGAAAGCGCGCCAAAATTCGAATTCTGAAAAGCTCATTTTAAGAACTTGTTGAACTACCTGTATATTAGTATCATTACTAGCTACTACTCTTACGGAAAATTACAGCAGAAATACGACAACTAACGATGATAAGAGAAGCGATAGCAGCATTCGATGCGATAGCAACGAAATCGATTCTCTCAATGGCGGTATCAGGGGCAACATCAATAATAGCAAGACTAAGCGTAACAACTAAAATAACAACGAAAACGACTGCAAAAACGAGTTCGTTATGAATGCTGTGAGATGGTGATGCTTTCAGAGGCCTCCGCTGCAATAGGAAACGAACTTGGGCAAAACTCGAGAACACGCAGCAGCAGCAGCAGCAGGGACAATAGAGACCGACCGCTTTCTAACGACCGATAGCCCTGAAACGTTTTCATACCACGTTTCTTGCCATGACAATGCTCACAGTTGCGCGCATTGTCGAAGCACGGTCTGTGTATCTCATCGAACGGTTTGCGGCTATATACTAAATTAAACTTAGCGACTGCGAAACGATCCGAACAACTGCATATACCTGAAATGTATCCATGACATTGCAAACTCGCCTCTAGCAAGGATGAAACGCACGTCTTCAGCCTCTACGCGAACAACAGTGTGGCCGTAGCGGTCAATCTTGGTTGTGAATACAGATATGCTTGTTAAGCATGCTTAGAATTACCGGGACGCATACGGTATGGAATGCTGTCTCAAAGCTGTAACACTATAAACGCAACGTATTGAGAAAATGGACGATTTGTCCAGTGATAGTCTGCTGTATCATACTGGCTATTGCAAGGTTTTGGTTGGCATTTCTCCTTAAGGATAACAAAGCCATAGTTTATGTACACCATTGAGCTATTTAAATCCATACATACACGTCCAAATCATTCGGTAATAGGCGAATCACACTTCAGAAAGCGTATCTACTTGAAAAGATAAAGGGAGATTTTTGTTCGTATTTGCTTTACGTTCGTGCATCTGAAGGATCGTGTCTTATAAATATAGCAATGACAAAAGATGTGTACCCACATGCAATTTCGATCAAAGGCAGGTTAAAAAAAAACAAATATATATATATATATTTTTTTTTGGGGGGGGGTTTGGAAATGCTAATGCACATGCGTCAAGAGCAGCTAGCGTGACTAGTGTAGGATTCACATCCACTAAAACAGTGTTCCTTCTTACCCCCCCAGAGCTCGACCCCATTGCTTTGGCATTACCTCGATTTTTTTATATATATAACGGGCCGGTATCCGTTTTTATTTTAACCTGTCTTTGATCCAAATTGCATGTGTGTACACATCTTTTGTCAATGCTATATGCATAGCGACCATTGACTCGTATCGTGACCCGTATGGCCGGACATGTAAATTTTACGTGTGAATAATTCCCTCGGCACCACCGGGGCTTGTGCCGTAGTATGAGCGTGACGAGTGTTTAGGCACATTAAAACAACGAATATTTGCTACAGTCGTCTTTGCATAGACGACGAGGTGAGAAACAAATACCACACACATGCCATGTTATTTGACAAACAGCTCTGTCTATAGACCCTGGTAGGACGTTTTGCTTCTTAATCGAGCACCGACATTGAAATTTGTCATAAAGTCAAAATGCATTTCCTTGTGGTTAAATCTCGAACTCTCGAAGTAGTTTTAGTTTGCATGTCAACGTTTGTAGACACAGCCGAGTAGAGGACAAGAGAGTTTGCGTGCGCATATTTGTCATATGAAACGGAAACAGAGAAAGGGAGTGCGCATATGGAAAAGAAAGAAGAAGAAATGAGTGAAAACAGTCTGAAGTTTATTTTTGAAGTTGTTGCGCACGGGCCTGGGGTAGTGAAGACAACTCAAGCACGGAGAACGACGCTCGATGCCAACGTGGTTCCCTGTCTCTCGTTGTCCATCTCAGATACGCGCACACATACCCATATTTGGAACTCGATACAGATAAGATCTGGCGTTAAGTTGAAGCTGCAGTGTGTGACGCGCCATGTCGGGTGGTCCAAACCATACGTTTTCTGACAAATTGCCGAAACAGCAGCAGCAAATACCCACCTGACAAGGTTGCTTCCTTCCCTGCCGAAGCCGTCACCGCTGTTAAGAGACTTCACAACTCCAGCGAAACTGCCAGGTATGGCAGCGAGGTCGACAGTGAACTGTGAGCGCCTATACTTGTGAAGTTACGGCACAGTAGTCGGCGGAATGGATGGTGGAGTTACGAGATGCGTCTGAAAAGGGAATAATGACATTTGACCTTTTTAGATGGAGGCATTTCTGGCTGCGATTAAGCGGCGACCTTCAGACAGCCAAACTTCAGGTTTATATACACCGATATGAAAGTATCTTATAATATTTTAAGCCCCCTCAGTATAATAAATATATATATAAAATATATTTATAAATTGAACTAAAATAATCATCATCATTATGGTGATGACTATTATTTGTGTTGTCGTCATTTTTTTAATTAAACATAGATATTTACTCCTAGGCCAAGACGTTTTAGTGCATTACAATTGTTTAGAGGAGGCAGAGGAGGAGAACTTCTATACGAGCCACAGCCCCGCGAAGCCACCGCTAGCCTAAAAGATAGCCTCCGTGGCATTCGTTTTATCTGTGCAGTTTCCTGCGTAAGCGTCGTGTATACTGGAGCTTTTAATTACTACTCTGCTAGGGCTTAGGTGATAGTTTTAACTGCAGACATTATTTCAAGAGGTCAGCTCGACTAGTAATGCTTTGTGCTGTGCTGAACGCCTGCAAGACAAGCCAATTTAGGAGTATTTTAACTTGGAAGCCTTCCGGACAAGTACGCCATTTAATAGGACTGGTCATAAGCTTAACATGTTTTCTGTCTACCTCGCTTTCTCTCTCTCTCTCTCGCTCTATATATATATATATATATATATATATATATTTATATATGCTGAATGCTACTTCTCATGTGGACTATTTAGTAAAATATTTCACGATTCGTTTAATAGTAGACGTAAACAGAGGTATACAACTCTTTTTATTCAATCTGTTCCGTCCACAAGTGAGGTAATAAGGCGGATTCTGGTTGCTACCGACTAGCTTAGGTGCTATCATGACCTGTGGCTCGATACGACACTCAACGAGCAGAACATATAGATACAGCATATTCATAACGGCAAATATAGTACTCAGACTCAGAATAATGATAATACGTCGTAGACGTAATAAGGTATAATCATCGAAATCATTCGAAATCAGATGTGTGAAAACAAATATCTATGCCGGCGCTCATCCATTAGTGTTCAGGACATAGCTTCAAGGGTTTGCGAGAAGATACTACACTTAACGATTTCTTTCGATTAAGGAGGGGGAAAGGGGTGCTGTGCAATCGACAAAATCGACAGACCAAAAGCAGCGCGAACCACGATGACCGTCGGAGCGAGTTTTTACATGCTAGAATTAAAAAACATTTTTAGGGAAGTTGTTTCCTTACGAGATTGGAATCGCAATGAAGCGTATATTTGATATGACTCTCAGCGGCATGGTATTAGTATGATCTATCCTCAGCGAGCATCGCTTAAAGAAAATTCGATCAACAAAACTTTTTGGGGCTGACGTTCAGTCAACAGTTAATGTCGACGGGACTGCTTCCGCATTGCTTCGTAAGACGGACCCCATCAATACAAACGTGCCACGGTGGGGCTTGAACCCGTACATCTATGTGTCTCCTCAGGTCCTCGGGCTCGATAACTAACAACGGGAATCGAACAGGCGACACCCCGGTAGATGACATTCACGACTACCGCGCTAGCCCTACCCTAGACCACACCGCCACTGCTTTTACATACTGTTCGGCCCCAACC
The DNA here is from genome assembly GCA_003439945.1 of Dermanyssus gallinae. NCBI lineage: Eukaryota > Metazoa > Arthropoda > Arachnida > Mesostigmata > Dermanyssidae > Dermanyssus > Dermanyssus gallinae. Next base: position 12,300 of record QVRM01005925.1, on the reverse strand, counting down.
AACCTCAATCGTCTAGTCGGCGAAGTGTAGGCGCATCAAGTCCTACCTCACCAGCGTACTCTGTCTCTATACATGAAAGGACAAGCCATCGACACTCTGACAGTGAGACTGCTGGTAACTACGCATAGTTAGTCTCTGCAGGTATCGTGCAACTACCACGCATGCCGAAGTCTTAAGAAAAGACAAGAAATTGCTGGATCATGTTTATGACATAGGACTGGGCGTGTGAAAGTGACGGATTGTCTTCCAACGTGCACTAAGGTAACATTGGCCATTTCCCAAGAAACAATTTTATTTTGGGGTGACGCAATTACAGTGCCGAGTTGCTCGACAAAAACAAGAATGTTTTTGTCAACAAAACAATATATATATATATAAAATGTTGTGTAATTATTTTGAGGTTAATTAGAACTCGGCAAGGAAATAAAATTTCTCGTTGGATAGAGGAGCGGAAACGTCTCGTTCAAGTGAGTTTTGAGTAAGGATAAAATTTATAAATGTAGTTAGTCTGTCCTTTTTCTCCTGCGTAGATGTGTGGAATTTAACTTTGCGGTAGAATCAGTCAACGCATGAAGGAACTGAATATACTGGCGTGCTCGGCCCAACGAAAGCCAGCCAATGACGAAAAGCCGATAAAGGAAGGTCATAAAAGATATGTTTCACGTCGAAGCTTTACGTTCCCAACTGTAGAAGTTTGCCAATGAATGCTGCCATAGAATTACGCACAAAAACAACTATTTTAGGCAATAGCATAATTAGCGCCTATCATTTTCGTACCAAAGTGATGGCATTGGGTTTCGAAGTTGCTGAGCAACTAAGCTCTTTCGACAGCTATACCGATAGTAAAGTCATGCATACTTGCTAGCATTTTAACCTGTTTTACCAAATAAACCACTCACACTCGTTCACAAACATGCCATCTTTTATATATATATTTGTATTATAAGGAGTGCTTAAAGTTTCGTACGCCAGCCATCAAACACATTCTGTAGCGATTGCACAGCTTTTCTACACGCGTGTAAATATGTTAGGCATTGCCCGAACGGCCTCAGCAGCGTCGAGTATATGAGCAACCTTCAGCAACTTTCACGCGACTCAAAGGAGGTTTTGTCGACGGGATTTTTCAGGTAGCCCTACAAACTCCTGAACGCTAGCAGAGTTGAGTGGCGGCACACCGTCATGCTGGAACCACCTTCTCCGGCGAACGGTTTCCGGAACGCCTTCCAACAATCGCGCCAACGTATCGTTCAAGAGCGTACATAATCTATCGAAGTGTATGTAGGGATCTATAATGTACTAGTCCACCATGTGCGCCCAGACGTTTACCGAGAGGCGATTATGGCGTCATATGCACCTCATAGGCCTACTAATTTTGTGCATTAAACACACTATCCTGGCTAAACAAAGCCTCATCCGTAAACAGAATAAGCACAGGTAACCTATCCAGAGTGTCCACCTTGCCCAAAAAATTGTCGACAGTGTTTAGTATGTAGCTGGTCGTCACTGGGTTGTAGAGTTTAAATTCGCTATGATCGGTATGAATGCAGTACTTCGTCGGCCAGTGTCCTTTGCACAGTAGCGCAACTAACTCCGGCATCCGCAGACGCCTGCCTAATGCGCTCGGTTAGTTCTTAAAGGACAGGTTCTTTCGCGTCTGCCGTTCTCGTCGGCCATGGCCGTCCAGTGCCGTAGTAACGGCCATGGTCGATGTGGTGTATTAACAAGTCTTCAGGGACGTCGAGCACTTCAATTACTTGCTCAAATTCCGGGCTTACTGTGCATCGCGAACATCCCGTGGCACGTATGCACGCCGGAGAGAATGCAGACGACTGTTCCAAGGTATATGGATGGCCACTCGAAACAGGCATTGAAGTGCATATGGCCCCGTGAGTGAAGGCGTAAGAGTATGCGAAACCGCACCCGGCTGAAATGGCGTCATAATGTAGGCAAGAATAACGTAGAGTAAAGCTGCATGACTGCGGTGGCTGTGTGAAACAAACATCAGACTCACTAGAGATAGCACGAGAGAACGTGAGTTGTCCTGAAGTTCAAGTGCATTTGACGGGACTATATATACGCTCGACAAGACTCAGGATAGCAGGCATGGTGCGTAGGTGCCTTGCGAAGACGGCAAACGCTCTGATGCCACCTCGAGGTGAAGCGGTGACTAGGCGGGACTGTGCATACGACAATGACCAAAGAACCGGGTCATCGACATAGAACCGGTAACGTCGGCACAGTGGCCTATACGAGCACCATAGCAAATGTTCCTTTGCTCTTTTTTCCGTGTTTCAACCGCAACCACTTTCACAACCGGTTGAGCCTATGTATGAGTTTGCCCAAACTTCCGTCTTGGAGAGGAATGGCTCGTACGGCGGGACGCCTCCGCTCTGGTTAGCCATTCCCACTGCAGTGGACCGGAGTGAGGCCGATGTGAGCCTGCTGAGTGCCTCTTGTGAAGATGGTAGGCTTACAGGAATTTAGGACCGCGGGGTCTTTTGGCTGCTCACTCTAACGGCCAAAGTATAAAAAATGTTTACTTTGATCTGTTCTATTACACCAGTTATATATACGTAAACTAACACCATATATGTACTCACGTATAGGGCAATTATATTGTATCTATTTTGCTATGTTATATACTGTGCAGTACTTTTATATGTTATCCGTTTTCTATGTTATGTTATACACTGTGTAACTATAATGTCTCAGGGATTTCTTGGGCTTTTGGGCTGACCCTCAGCCAGAATTTAACGTGCACGGGACTGCTTGCTTTTGTTTTTGCTTGCCTTTATAGACAGACCCCACAAATACCCCTCTTCATAAACAGACCCCTATAAAAAATGTGCCACGGTGGGGCTCGAACCCGCGCACCTATGTGTCCTATCCGGTCACGAGGTGCAGGCGAATGCACCACGCCACCGAATTCGACGTGTCTATGAGACTAACTTAATCCTTGTATACTTCCTTCAGTCTCGTTAGCACCCATTTGAATTCGGCCGGTTGCCGCGCACGTGGTTTTGTAGATAATCTGTCTCTAACCGACTCGTACGTGTTAGGTCTCTACGTTGCGGCAGTGCAACGGGCAGAAAACCTCTTTGCAGTACTAATTAGACTCTTCCATTTTCTACCTGGCGCTTGGTGGCGCCGCTTAAGTTGCCCGTTGTAGCCGGAGACACCTGACTGCACTCACATACGGTTCTTTTGCTACGGAAACATCAAAACCCATTGCACACTAAATCGCGTTTATCTGTCACGCCGAGACCTTTTTTTAGATCTGAAAAGTTCGTTTTGCCGTGCTCTCTCGTAAACTCCGCTTGAGTGCGACCGCTCGTCGAAACTGGAACGCTGTACTGCTCCGTGCCCGCGTCATGAGTCCTGTTTCCCGCGTTATGCCATCTATACACAGATTCCACCGTGTAGTCTGCCACACTAAGGGGTTTCAGGAGCCAAATCAATAATGCATCTGCAAACAGTGTAATAATGGCTGCTCTAAGTATCACGACGGATTCTGCAAACATTCGCTGCCATTATCTAGCTGGGAAGCCGGCTCTTACAAAATTGTATTTCAAGGGTGACGCTAAAAATTTGTTTTTTCTTAATATTTCTCTAACAAAGTGCCATGTTTTATATGTATATATATCTATACGTGCTTGTAAACCCAAACCAAATATAATTCAATCTTTCAGCACTCTTGTTAACTTCCTTCGTTGGTGCTACATAAAATGTGTATGCATATCGATGCGCTCGAATATATATATATATATATATATATATAGCGCATGCGCTACAATAATTTGAAAGCGTGAAAGCCGAATCATCATACGTACACAATGCTAAAATCAGCATGCCCTGTCGCAGCAAAAGTTGACATCTGCGACCTACATAACACACACACCTGTACAACTGCTGCTGTGCCAATTACGTTAACTTAATACAATAAAAGTTAAAACGCTCAATACCCTTACAGCCATTGCTCTAGCCATATTTTAGACCACACATATTGCAACATTTTTCGACACAACATGTGTATACATAAGTATAAATCTACTTTTTGGGCTTGACATCCGTCTAACTTAGTGCGCTTTTTTAATTCGAATTCTCGTCGTATCAGGAATAATAACTGATCGACACAATCCAACCACGAAATTCTTAGAATTCAGCTGTCTCAATCGGCATCTTGCGTGCGGCCACAACCATGTGTAGTTTTAGCAGGACATAACTGTCCTGATAATTGAGGGGTAAACGCCAAGTTTTTGTGCGTGTTTTGGACTTAGTGGTTGTTTTTGTCGTTATTTAAGCAAATAAAATTCTCCATCTAGCACCTAAGGTTTTTTGACTTGACAGACCGAGGTACTTTGCATTACCGTCTAATCTAAAGTCTTCGCCACGGATTTTACCCCAGAGATTTGTCTCGGAAAATTTCCCGATACTTCAATTCATCTCTGGAACGTTGTCATCTTTCCAAATCTCGCACTGAAAACATCTTACTTTTGCTTTTTACTTTCCGCCGCGTTTTCATAAATGAACGAGGATTTAGGAATCAGAGGTAAGACAACAGTTCGATTTAGCCGTTCCAGCTTTAGTAACATGCTATACTATTTTCTATTCTGATTTGATCTGGTGCTCTGCAAATAAAAGCAAATTCATGCAAAAGCAACCGTAAAGTATCATCAAAATGTTGTATGCAACTTACTTAATCCATACTACTAGGATGTTTGCAAAATATACTAAGAGTATAAGCGTAGAATAAGAACAAGAGTGTTTAAGATATTTTAAAAATCTATTATTTTATTATAATACAAATAAAACAATTTCAAATGAAATGCAATGACGGTAAGATGGTAGTTCATCATTTTTCACATAACTCAGGCTCAATTAATGATTACATATTTCAGTTTTGTTCTTTAGTTTGGTCGTGAGATTGTTAGTGCACACTTTACTCTTCAGTCCGCACACGAAAAAGTCGAACGGCGTTAAATCACAAGATCTTGGAGGTTAGTTTATGTTCTACTCAAGCGAGCTTATTCATCGGGAACACGGATTTATGAGGTTTCTCGGTTGCCCAGATGCTTGGAGAATTTATATTTTTTTTGTCGACTCAGATCGGGAATAGGAAAGAGGATTCTCGGCACATAAATCACCATGCACAATACGCGCGCTTATGCAGCCCAAGTTCACGAGCTCGGGCATGAACCAACGCACGACGAGAAGGGGTGGTGGTTGTTGGTATTGGTCGCTGCGGAAGCAGGAGTCGCTATATTACCAGCCGGAGCCAGCTTTAGATACATTTGTCGCGACGAACAGAAAGGCTGGTCCTTAAGCCCCGGCATCAGTTTACGCCCCGAGAATCTAGCTGGTTCGACGCTTTGCGGATATGGTATGAAATAGGTGCCGCATCAAAGCAGCAGAATTGTAGAGCATTCCACACAAGTACCGATAGAGAACACTGTATATACGAGCATTTTCACATAGCATGCACTCGTCGACAATTTGTGATCTGTTGTGCTAGACCAGATAACATCAGACTTTTTTTTACTTTAGTTTTATTAGTAACCGATGGTTGGTCTACAATGTAATATTGCATGTTGAGAGAAACACACATTCGCATATACGAGAAACAAGAAGAAGGACACTCAACGTCAAGGGACAGCTACATACCTTAACTCTACTCGATATCGCTTGGGCCATCTGGCTCTGAAACACGTTATGCTAGCGGCACAAGGTGTTGCGGTTAGGATAGCCAGTATAGAATACTAATATGAATAAAACAATATACACTCGTCATGCGCGCAAAACTGCACCGGCGTACAGCATCATCACCAAATCGATTGCCTCATTCAAAAGGGAGGTGTGGACACCGAGAACGCATTACGTTTTGGACGCCCAAAAACAGTTTTGGATGAGAAAACTATTAAATCTACAAACTTGTGATAGCTGACCGCTGACTGAAACTGCGCAAAATGGCGAAAGTGATTGGCTATAGCTAGGGTGGGCTACATCAAATATTGCACCAGTATTCATGCATATACAAAACAAAGCAAAATGGCTACTATAAAAGTTAACAATTGAGCGAAAACTGACACGCATTTCAATTTCAGAGCGCAATTTGAAACTTTTGAGAGGAAATCCTTTTGATTTTGGCGTCGATTCTTAACCGCCGACAAAACTTGAATCCATCACTTCACTCCACAACAGAAGATGCCGGGAAATAAACCGTGTCAGGAAATAAACCGCACGTGGCGAAGTGCTTCCCACCGGAATAAAGGGGCACGTTCGCGCGGCTTTGGCGACCGTTTTCTGGCCTTTAAAACGTTTTGTATTAATTGATTACCTTTCTAATGGGATCGCCATAACTGAGGAGTGCAACCACGCAACAATCTTCTGCCTCTCTTCATCCCTTCTTCCCTAGTACCTGCACGAGCCGTGACATCAGTAGCAGCAGCAGCATAATCGGTAGTGGTAGCCGATTGCGACACGTTGTTGTCTATTTGTGAGTCTGCTGAATATGCCAGCTAAGCAAGCTCCGTGAGGGCCCATGAAGCCAACGAACCGACGTCCCCGCCCCCCCCAGCAATAAGGAAAGAGAAACGTGTGTGGAATGGCACCCCGTGTTGAACGTAACGGACGGTCAGCGTCACCACCGTCAAGACGCGTCGTATACGTGATCTTTCGGTAAGTAAAGCCGGTACGTGAGCATACGGTTAGTAGGAATGCGTGCTTGCACTACCTCTCTGTCAAAATGCATTGGCTAGAGAACGGGAAATGGGGGGAAGGTGGCTCGAGCCAAACCAGCACGTTCGACACAGGGCGCTGTTCTTCACGTGGACGAGGCCGGTAATTAGTTGGCCACAGGTTTTTGGCCTTAAGCAATAATAGTCTACTTCGATACTCGGCCTGTTTGAAGTGCAAACCGCTAAATCCAATGTATTAGAGGCACTTCGCTTACGATAACCGTATTCAACACAATGTCTGTTTGAATATTATTTTCCCTTTAGTTTTACTTTTTACTTTATGAGAAACAACAAAAAGTTGCGATGCAATTCTTGCTTCGATACTAACATTTAACAAATCTTTAATCAAAATATTCTTCTATAAAATGGGTTACAGATGATTCACTACAACATTCAAAATAGAAGTTGTAGACAATGATTCTATCCAGTGTACTATGCTTAAATAATATATGGTATATATATATATATATATATATATATATATACAGGGTCATGTATATCGTTATGTACTTATTTTAAGGTTTGGTAGAACTCGGCAAGAAAATAAACCTATTTGGAAGTTAGGGGCGGAAACGTCTTCTTTAGGAGAGAGAGTGATATTTATAAGAGTAGTTATTTTGCCTTTTTCTCCTACATAGTTGTGCGAAATCTACGTTTGCGGGAGAACCAGTCAACGCATGGAGGAATCGATTATACCGGCGTGTTCGGCGCAACGGACGACACTTCACTAGTGTGACGAAGAGCGAATAGCCAGGTTAAGGGAAGCCATAAAAATCGATATGTTGTTATGTCTCACGTTAACGCTTTTTCGTGAAAAATCGTATTTTTTTCCATTACGGCCAAAAATGTACGTTTAAAAGACTACTCTCACGCAATAGCAAAATTAATGTCCACCATTTTCGTACCAAAGTGATGGTGCTGCGTTGCGTAGTTGTCAAGTAACTAGGATTTTTCGATAGCCATATCGAAAACGAAGGCATGCATACTTGCCTAGGGCGTATGAGAAAGTTAGGTACATATTTTGAGGTTTGGTAGAATGGTGGGCATTCAATTTGCTAATACGTGTGAGTGGTCTTTTGGACGAACATTTTTGGTCGTAACGGAAAAATGTTACGATTTTTCACGAAAAAACGTTAACGTAACATATCGATTTCTTATGACTTTCATTAATCTGGTTATTCGCTTTTCGCTAAGCAAGCTGGAATTTTCCGCCGAACACGCCGGCATAATCGGTTCGGCATAATTGGTAGACTTTGTCACTGGTGCATTTGGTCATACTCAGCACTCGTTGTGGCTTTTTCATCGAATAATGACACTGGCTGACTGATAAGAAACATTCTGGACACGTCGCTATATGTTTGACATGGAACACCTGCAAATAAAGTGATTAAGAGCCGAGATCACGTATCCGAGCGTTTTCCAGTTCACTGCTTTCGAGGGTTAACAATGAGACGTACATATCGCTTCAACATTCTGATCGTGTTTAAGAGCTAAGTTAATTACCTTTCAAATGCTGCAGTCATTTGCAATGCGGCGTATTATTGTGAGCACAAAATATGGCGCAAGTCAAATGTCATAGGTATATATCCAAATGTACATTTTCTTAAATAAATATCCCCAGTAACAACGACGGAATAATATGATACGGCACTCTCGGAGAATAATAATATTCTTCTTGTAGCTTTATTTCAGTTTAGATGATTTTGCTAACCGGCATTTTCACTGTTTAAATATGTACGCGCGTACTTTCTCTCTGGACCGTTTGGGCTACTTGAAGGACCCGCTCACATTTGTCACTGCTGTGAGTCTACGTGCTGACCTATGGGTCTTTTGTTTTGTGGTCTATTTGCACTAATCGTGGTATTGATCGATTTTCCGTGGGCTGAGTAGAGACGGCAGTTTGACGAAGCGTGGCTCAGCACTCGGCCGTAACTAACTAATCGCCAACCTTAACCTAATCCGCCCAAACAAAGAAGCCGGCTTTTCTCTCCTCGGGCGATGGACCATTTGCGATTGGCGAAGACCCACAGAGGCATGCAGTCTTCAGTGAGAGGCGTTGCATTTCTAGGGGCTGGTAAGATCGATCGAGCCACAGAGGCTCGTGAACAATGCACGGATTTCTGTGGTTCTAGGTTCGGTATCTTTGTACAGATGCCCGCACCACCTGCGCACAAACACCTGCGCACAAACACCTGCGCGAAATCACTTCGATGACACGTCGTTTCTGCTGGCCATGCTACACTGGTCACGAAGGAGTATAACCAGTTTCCCCTATGACCCTAGATCTATTTCTATCGGTAGATCCTCCCCCTCCCTAAGTAAAGCTTAGGGAGAAAGACATGGTAGTATGGGCTTGGATCTCGAGATAAGTGCGATATATATATATATATATATATATATAGTAACTCGAGATCCAAGCCCATACTATATATATATATATATATATATATATATATATATATATAGTAACTCGAGATCCAAGCCCATACTACTATGTCTTTCTCCCAAAGCTTCATTTTATATATTCATTTTCTCAATAACGGCGGGTGTGCGTTTATTTATAATGATATTGCTGTTGGCTACATGCATATATATTATGTGTGTGCGTTCGATATCGTCCATAGTATATCTGTCTAAATAGGGTCTTTAATGTATCACTGAATCCAGTCCAGCACAAACAAGTGGACAGCAAAACACACTAACGTGTGGTGCCGAAATTAGAGTTTACATGTACCAAAGTCTATAATTTGCATGAATATACCAATGTCTATAATTTGCATGAACATACCAATGTCTATAATTTGCATGAATATACCAATGTCTATAATTTGCATTTATACATCAGTGTCTATAGTTTGCCTGCATATACCAATGTCTGTAATTTGCATGCAGATACCAATGTCTATAATTTGCATCGCTTGGATGTGACGGTGATCTGCTGGTACGCACAAAACGAGCTCCGAGTTATCCATGCGCCCAACGGACGCATAGGCCAGACTTATTTGCCCCATTGCTTTTTGCGAGAACTTTTTTTCGCTTTTATTATAGACTTTACAATTTTCAGACGCAAATTGTACTTCTGCCCAAGACACTTTTCGAGTACGTCGGCGTATAAAATGTCTCTTTGTTTTGACTCGTGGCTCTTCAAACTGGTGCAACGCAGACGCGTCTGGTACAGTCATTAACTTTAGTCAATTGCGTCTCGGACGTTGGGCAGAGCTTAAAAAAAATCTTATCAGTTGAATGGGGAGGATAACATGTCTAGGCCAGTATCAAGCAGGCGGTCCCATTTTGCTGGTAGGGAAGTGTGCCGATTTGCCGAACCGGCGATAGAAAATCTCTCATTAGAGCTGCCATTGCAGGTTCCTGTAGTACTTTATGCCAAGCAGTTAATCGTTTCGGTTTAAAAAATTAATTTCCATCGTGAGGCCCTTATTGAAGCACTGTGCCCGTGAAATGCAGCACTATCCCCATCTTCAGCGTCTGCTCGCGATGTCTGTTTTGTGTGAGGTGCTAACACCTGTGTCGCAATCAAAGAAGCTAAGGAGACGCTATTACTAAACGTCAGCAAATGTTAACGGGATAATGAGATTTGATAATTATCGTTAACAACATTTGCCGCAGTTGTATTTTTTAGGCCTCAATTTCCGAAAATTAGTTAGCAAAACCCGGCTAGCTCGACAGAATGTGCATTCATTTTCTCTATTGAAGGATGTAATCGTTCGTATATATATATCGATATACATACATATATACGACCGCTCTTCTTGGCGTTGAAATATTAAATGCTAAGAACATTTGTTTCTGCTTCTTTCGAGAAATATTTGCTTATAAATTTATTTAGAATAAAAAACCTCGATTTTGATTTAAAAAATGCATACAGACGTATGCATTACCCGAAGCTTAGCATCTTCTAAATATTTTAGAATCAGACTGTACTTTATATTACTGCACACTGGCAATGTATGGTATCACACATCACACCCCATATAAAAATTGGTTACTTCTGCCAAAAATAGTTGGACTTAAATATAGGCTTAATTGTGTTTTCCGTTTGGTTTGAGTGAGACACGCTAGTAACGAAACATAGTTGGTCTGTGGTCCTGTTCAGGAAAACTGTTGCAGATTATTTAGAACAGTTTTATTTAGATTTTGCTATATCACACGTAGGTCAAGGATATACCTCTTAGTTTTCGCCGGGAGTCCAATTACATACACATGCAGGGCCTTCCATAACCATTTAAGGTTAGCTTTAAGGTTAGGTAGAACTTGGCAGGACAATCATTTGCCCCAGTGGAAGTAGAGCGGAAACGTCTTGTTTAGGGGAGAGGGTGGAATTTATAAAAGACGTTTTTCTGCCTTTTTCTTGTGCAAAATCTACATTTGCGGTAGAGACAGTCAACGCCTGAAGGAACCAATCATACCGGCTTATTCAAATTCTGCATAATTTGAATGACACCATCTATACGTTGTTATGTCTTACGTTGAAGCTTTCACGTGCAGAACCGCAAATGTTTGCCATTATGATCAAAAATGGATCACCTGGTCTGTTCGAATACGAGCTTCCACGAGGAGAGCACGGAGTGTATCTGTCGACTGTGCTCTCAGGCGTGTACGAAGTTCCATGCGTCTGCCTGCCTGGCCCTTGCGAAGAGATCACTGCGCTGCCTCTCTCGAATAACGTGCTGCGAGCAGCTTACTGTATAAATGTATAATTTGTGTAATTATCTATGTTATATGCATGCTCAATAAGAGTGAAGTAAATATGATGATGAATACGATGAAAAATTTGCGCCTAAAAGGCTATCCTTAGGCTATAGCAAATGTAAAACCCATCATTTTTGTACCAAATGGATGGCGTTACGTAACTGCCGATTAACTAAGCTTTTTCGACGGCCATATCCAAAAGCCCGCATACTTGCACAGGGTGTACGAGAAAGTTAGATACATATTTTTTAAGGTTTGGTAGAACTCGGCACGAAAATATCTTTCTCCAATAGACGGAGGGGCAGAAACATATTGGCAAGAGTTTACGGTTCTGAGCGTGAGAGCTTCAACGTAAAACACAACAACTATGGCTATGCTGTTTGTCACTGGTATGATCGGTTCCTTCATACATCGACTGGTCCTCCCGCAAACGTAGATTTTGCGCAAGTATGTATGTAGAATAGCTACTTTTATAAATTTCATTTTCACTCCTAAACAGGACGTTTCTGTCCCTCCTTCCATTGGGAAAAATACCATACCAAATACTCTACCAAACCTTAAAATAAGTACATACGGTTATATAAGACCCTGTATATTGCGTATTAAGTAATCTAATGAATTTGCTTTTTCAATGCTGGCCCGTAGCTGGCCGGCCCCAAATTAATTTCTGGTATTCGTACTGCCGCGGATATTTATTTACTGTCCGGCCTGTCCACAGAAAGCGGAGAGGCCGTAAATGCCACGTTGGTGAATACTGCCGTTTCCTAGCATTAGCTTGTAGAGTTTGGGCATTTCTACCACTGCAACATATGGCAGCATCGTACCAGCGATTTTAAGTACTAGTGGCTCGACAAAAAAA
>QVRM01005924.1:0-29662 GCA_003439945.1 Dermanyssus gallinae | reverse complement strand
GTGCGCGATCTCGGACGAAGCTCGACACAGCCACAACAAGAGCGATGCCAGGCCTCGTCTTAGGCGGTCGGCGATGGGGCCTCTCTTCGGACGACCTCCCGTTTCCTGTTATGCTCGAATCAGTCATACGATTTGCATGGTAAGAGCAGCGACAGCAAGTTTGCAGATGCAGTAACTCAACGTCATGATATCATTGTATATTGACAATAACAACGGTACAATCAATATCAGCCATAAGAAAAATATTGAAAATAAACAACGCCAAAACAACGCGCTAGTGAAAGTAGCAATCAATGTCGCTGTGGTCTGGATAGCTAGTGGGTGGCTCAGTATAGAGTCGATTGCAGATGTATGGATCTGTTTCTTGCGTTGCGAACATTTCCGAACAAAAACCAGAGAAGTTCAACAGCATTGCCCAAAAGGGGGAGACACTCCATTGACCCTGGAATAAATTGCTTGGGAGATCTTATGTAAACAAATCCGACATAAATCGCTTATCTGACCCTCTGTCTAAGCTTGGTTAAAAATGTGTAACAGCAGCAACAGCAACTCAATAATAACACAACAACAACAGTAGCAACAACAACACGACAGAAAAACAATATTTCGTCCCTCGACATTCGCTGAGTCAAATCCGCACCTTAAATTAGCTGGCAAAGCTGCATGTATTGGCAAAGCCAAACAATCAGAGCTTTTACCGATTTCATATTAGAGTCTGGTATAGTCACACACAAATGAGACAGTTCAGCAGCAGCAGCAGCAGCAAATACATTATAGCCATAAGCAGTAACGTACATAAACGCCTTTATTCAGTACCGAACGTATAGCTTCTTCATAAGGCTGCAACAAAAATGCGCGTAGCGCGGAATCTAGCAAGTCGCGCGGTGAGAACCGCTTGAAGGTGTTATGAAATCGCATAAAAAAGCTCGAAAAGGGCAAATCCGTCAAAAGCAGAAGGTGCCTTCATTGCACATATTAAAGATTCACATTCCACAAACAAAAAATATGTGCCGCACAATCTAGCTCAGAAAAAGAATATACTTATAAGACAAACGTAATAGAGAGCTTTTTGTTAGATCAAAACGGTCTGCGTGCATATGTCGTTACGGCAGTAAAAGTTTTCGTTACTGTTTCTGTTTTTATCAAGCAAAAAGCAACTCTTTATTTCTCTTCAATATATATACTCTACATAGATAAGCGCGTGTATGTGTGTGCATACATATCAAATTATTGTGGGCAAAATATTTCAGCAAAATAGCGTCAATGCGAATATTATTCATACTTGAGTAATTTAGTTAATGAATGAACGTCATGGGAATACTATTCATACCTGAGTAATTTAGTTAATAAATGAACGTTATGGGAGTACTATTCATATTTGAGTAATTTATTTAATGAATGAATGACACTATAACGCAAGTCACAGGGTAGAGGGGATATATTAGGTACACAACTCGGCATTTTCACGAAGTTTCCTGTTCTATTTCGAGTACTTTATGTAAAACATGAAATACACAACAACAACAACAAACGACGAAGGAGGAAGGAGCGTGTGCTAACCGCCACAATTGATATGGCGAGCAAAATCCTCAAGGAGTTGAATTTCCGAGTGGCTGATGCGCTCTTCCGGTGGCCATGCTAAATAACTGCCCCTTTTTAGTAGGGCCAGAATCACTGCCGCGATCAAAGCGGCCGCCTTGTTTTCATCTAGTCGCGTCGCGTTCGACGACATTGGTGTGAATTGTCGTCCGTTTGGTCACCCGAACTGCGCAATCGGGCAGAATGCAAATCAGGGCGGAACAGCATTTGGTCCACTCTTAGTAATGTTCGGCCACGTTTCAACGCAGCAAGACCAGATGCGGCTGCTTTGTATCGCATTGTTTCGTGGTGGCCGGTCATGTATTCGACAGACGCTCTACCGCCGCAGCTTATCTCGCATGTACCGCCAGAATTACTCACCATACATTGCACAGTTAGGCGCGTGTGGATGAACGAATTTCAACTTGTCAACTGTGTGCTGACGTGCTGTGGAATTCAACAACGGAACAAACAACTGTCGTTGTCGGGTTACGCAGGCGGTCGCAGCCGTTGCATATTATATATTTATATATAAACTGACTCTACTACTGATCGTGCAAGTTCAAATATATATACATATATATATATATATATATTCTCGTGTGTTTACACATATGTAAATCTCACAACATAACATGTTCAGATTGAAGAACATTTACATACTAAATGCAGCAATAAATATTTGACAATTACAACCGGCTTACACAGCATTAAAAAGTTTAACTGAGCTCTAAGGATGTTAGGCACCGACTCGCCCATCAGACAGATTCCCAGGTAGCCGGTAAGCGGCAGCCCAAAGCGCGATTGGTCTGCTCTTAGGATATCAAAGAAAAAAATCAAAGGATACGTTTTTTACGTCAAGTGAACATTTCCGAAGTTCTAAAGAGCCTGCTGAAAGCGACAATTCAAGTTGGATGCTTCTCCCTCATTGCAGGTTTCCATATTCGGATTATAAGCTTGTTATTTTTTTAGGATGGGAACATTCGCGACTCGACTAAAAGCGTGATGTTACCACCTCCTCACAAAGAAAGGCAAAGAAGAGAATACAGCTGAAAAACGAGCATAGCTTTAGAACGACTGTTTCAGACACACGGCCGTCTGTAGCACAATTATAGCTGAGCTCCGGACTGCGGGTGTGCCGTGCATTTTCAGGCCGCCGGTTCTCGAACACTCAGAACGGAAGACGCCCAGGTAGCATGACGTTAGTGCTGTTTGAAGTAGTATGCGGGCTATGGTTTTGAGTCGAGCCTGGTGGCGTGGTGCATTCGTCTGGGCCTAGCAATCGGTGCGTGGGTTCAAGCCCCACCGTTGCACAGTTGTGTTTATGGGAGGCTCGTCTATGAAGCAATGCGAAAAAGCAGTCCCGTGGACACCAAATCTTGGCTGAGGGTTAGCTCGAAATGTTTACGGTTTTTTAGTATGATTTTGAGGAGCAGCGGTAGCTGACTTCTTAAGTCCCTCAATAGCCGGATTCGGGGCCTCTCGTTTGGGCATTGCCACCCTTCGCCCAGAGTAGGCTCGAATATTTTAAAACTAGGGGCAATTGGATCTTCACAGCATTTTGATTTGCAAAAGTCATGTGACGCTTCTGCAGAGCAGTAAATGTTTTTGTCTCGTTCTCCATGAGTACATGCAGGAATGGCAGCTCTAACACGGTAATGTATAGCGCCAGAATGCTATATCAAGCAGCTAATGCTGTATTAGCACTGCTTCGCATGAGAATAATCGGCGCCTCCGTTAACAGTGCTCTATGTATACATAATGGGTTTTGTACGAAGCGCCCGCTAGGGCATCCTTAGTTAAGGCGACGGCTAAGAAAGAGAATGCACGGCGCAGCGAGGATAATGCAGAATGATGGTAGGATAACACAGACAGATCTACACATTTTTTCAGGAAGAATATATATATATATATATTTTTTTATAATAGATAACGTATGTTGAAACTGCGTCAATGCAGGTCCGCAAATAAACCGCGTGTTAATCATTAAACATATACCACCTAACATCTAGTTTCTAACCAGTGCTGACGTCAAGAGACTGATTTGCGTATACTATGTAAGTAAGTATAGTTCTACTACAGTGGATATGTGCAGACAATTGATTGTGACGTTGCGATATCATATCTTTTGGCCCATTATCTCATATGAAAGCTCAAGCAATGTAAATTTGCAGTTCCGGTAGCAATTTACAATTGTATTATAATTATATTGTGCCAAGTAAGTGCACTGTTAGTCAAAGCAGAAGAAAATGATGTCCCTAAGCTAAACTTAGACATAAAAGTGTAAATAAAATATTACTAATATTTACAAATGCAAATCATTACGGATTTTCAAGCATCCAACTACATTCGCAATACGTGTAATTTCTGTGATGGCTTTGACAGGCTGGTAATGTTGTCTGTGACTGTTTGGAGACTTCCACAATTGGACTCGACGTGCTCGCCCATGACTCGTCTCCTTCTTACATACCTTATTGGACTTCAACTCTTACAGGTAAATTTCGTTGCTGTATATATATATATATATATATATATATATATATATATATATATATATATAGGTTAATATAGAGTATATGTGCTATCAATAAGTCATCAGCTATCACAGAGCTTCCTAATGTAGGGCACACGATAGGCATTCGAGATTTGAGGCATTTGAGGCAGGCCTAATAAAATTGGCACCCCTCGTGAACGTGTTAGTGTTATATGAGGCCCTCATCATCACACGAAAATCTCACTAATTTACCAGGAGACTGATTGCGTTCTATCCCAGACTATGCTGTAATAGAACAAGTAAGACTCAACTAGAGCCTAGTATACTACGATGATGGCGATAGCAAGCTGACGCCTACGTTACATTGAGTCGGGTTAGTGTGATTAACCCAGGTCTCATGATCTCGTGATCAGAAAGGCCAAGATAGGTCATCTCCGATGAAAATTAAAGGACAGAGCCTTTTATATCTCAATGGCACATATATGACGTGATAGGAGAATGAGCCGTGCGGAAAATATGATTTAGGTTTTGCTCGCGCCTGATAATAATTCGCAGGCAAGAAGAGGCTGCGCACAGTCTTGACAAAGATCGATTGGCAATATCTTCCTTCCAAACAGGAATTTCAGCAAGAGACTAGGTAAAACGAATTGTCCTTAATCCACCTGCCTGTTGACGTAACCCCTTTCTTTCAAAAGAGAAACAACAACCACATACTTAAGGATGGAATGAAAATTTTCTTACAGGTTGAGGTACAAAAGACGTAAGGAACAAAGGCAAACAAAAAAACCGTTTTTTTTGTGACTTATTAAGGGAGACGCGCTACGTCGCACCTTTATATCCGCCTTGTACTTTGAAACAGCGCTCTGAGTAGTGCCCGAAGGGGTTTATTAATATAGATGAGAAATTATGAAAAATTATGAGATGCATTGAAACGTGCCTGCATTGTTATCACTCAAAGTGTTCGCTAACAGAACAACCACATAAGAGCGAATTGTCTCTTAGCTAGACAATATGTACGACCTACAGAGGTGCACACCATATATTAGTAAACAGTTGTATATTGTCGGCGCCGCTTGTTATCGCCCGTACAATGGGGCATCGAAGGACCTCATCATAAATGTCAATAAAATTTACTCTAGGTTGTTTCTCTTTCTTCTGGGTCTCGTCAGACAGCAGACCGTTTACAAGGTAGCCGAAGCCTTAGGACACAGTCGAAGCCTTAATGCGTCAGCTAGCAATTGTGGGAGATTTAGATGTCCCTGATACACAGCGCGACAGAGATCACCTCGTCACAGTAAACTGCCCGTCGGCCCATTTCGAAGTGGGTCGAACAACAACCTCAACACCTGACTACCATGTTCAGACGTTTCATTATGTTTCAGATCATGATATTAGTGGTGAACGGTGCGTTGATCAATTTAGGCCTGCAGGGCACGATACTGTGGGATGCACCTCGCGCGGGTATGACACCGCTTGTCTACTTCAGAGCGTTTCTCTTCGTGCCCGAAGTCGGTGAGGACGCGTTTTCTTCTTCTAATAAACTAAGAATAAGCATTTCGAAAATGAAAAACCATTTGCATGATCTGTGCTACCAGATAAACGACTGGGAACCAAAGAGAGATAACCCGAGACTCCATAAGCATGTATACATTGGTGGGTCGTTTGTCTTTAACCGCACTCGTGCAGGCTGGGTTCGTTAGCAGTGTTCCGGCGACTTACGGGGCTAACCTAAAGAAAGAATAGTTATCTAGGGAAGAATAAAACTCGAGCATTAGCATGTCCAAAATAGAACAGCATAGCAATTCAAGCACGGTTGACTAATATTGTTAGGCATTTGCAGTAGCCCTACAACATAGTCAAGTGAGTCATTGTGTTCTGATACAACGAAACTCGTAACTGGATTTAGCAAAAAGTCCCACAGTAAATATGAAGTTGTAGAAAGTCCAGAGATAGAATATTACACAAGCATTTGGAGCTCTGCCCGCACATTTTAATCTGCCAAAACTATAGACTGGGTCGGTTTGCTCAAATTATGATTCCATAACGTGCAATGTCGGCACTCCGCCGTATAACCAACATACTAAATAAAAGCATGCAGATCCTGAGCATCAGCTCTAGAGACGTTCTCATAGTATAATGATTTTTCGGAATGGATTGATCCCCGATTCGGATGCACTTGCCTAATACAGTTCCACAATATATATATATATATATATATATATATATATATATACATACATATATAACTTATAATGTCTCACATAGCTAATACAATAAGAACTCACAGCTATAAGATGAAATGATCGTATGACCAGTGGCCAAATGCGAAAAAATAACAACTTTAAACAAAATAAAACTGTACACCAGAAACTTTATTGGGAGTCTTACTAAGTCGAGAACAACTAACCTATATAGTGTTCTTTCTGGCAGTTTGTGGGCGGAACCTTTATCGTTTCGCGCAAATCTCATTTGCTGGTCGACCCGTCAATGAAAGTGTTTTAAGTTAATGTTTCAAATAGTTTAGTTTTGCAAAATCTCCGGTTAGCGATTGACAAGTTTTTTTTTGGTCCAACGACAACGGCAGCTTTATCAGGCGGTCAAACGCAGCTCTATCAACATTCGTCGTAACGTAACGCCAGTCAGCGTAGAATAAATGAATTGTCTCTAATACTTTTACTATTAATAATAATAATACACTCGTCGTTTTGTCACCGGTACTATATTTTCACTTCACTGTTAGCATATCGCTGCTGAATTTGCTTTCGTCTAATAGGCACACTTTGCTTAGTCAGTAGCATCTTACACTGGCTGATTTGGCGCTGAGTGCCCGCGACAGTTGTGCCCGGCTGGCGTTCTTCCAGCACCTCCGACCACTCTACGAACAGCGTACGTTTCACGTCACGGACTTTGTCCTCTCTTGTCCTCTCTTTCTTCTCACAATTAGGATGGCACGCACTGGGCGCCGTATGGTCTTGGATAGTGCATAGTAATGCCGAAGCCGCCTCTGACGACCTCGACGGCAGCCAAGTTGAGCCTACGATCCTACTACCTTGCCGCCAGCTGAACGACATGCAGGTCACCGTAACGCTTATGCTTTGGCTGGGCGTCGCTATGGCGGTGTCGCTGCTGCTCGGTGTGATGATCGTGTTCGATCCGGCCGGCTCTCTCAAGCACTTCTCGCCGAACGCGAACCATATCGCTTCGGACGAGGAGGTCGGACGTCTATTCGTCAAGCCGACGCAAAAGGGCCACCGCCTCCTTAGCCGCAGATGGCGTGCGAGGTAATAATACGTGTGGAAGAGCGGAAATACGAGGAGATCGGACCATCGAGAGCGATGCAACCCGGTTCCGGGGGGGGGGGGGGGGGCTGGGCGCATGCGGGGATTCCCACGCTGGCGTGCTCTGACGAGAAAAAACGTTGCCATAACTGGAATCTATATATATATATATATATATACAATGAGCCTGTTCAGTTCTAAGACTGGCAGGCACGATAAAAACTCACACGCTCCTTTGCACGGCTGTATAATTTCTAGATGGGTTGGTAGACGTATCTTCAGTACATGTATTATATATATATATATATATATATATATATATATAATCCGAGAGAAGTTTACAAACCGGCCCAAAGCGCCCATGATTCTTTCGGCTCGTTTATTTAGCTGCTTTCAATGGGAAACACGTCTCAAACTCTCAGGCATTTCTGATGCTTACAAAATAAATTTGGCTTATTGGCACTGAATGCTGCCCTTAACTTTACGCTCTAGGAGCTAAATGCATTCGGCGTTCGTGCCACAGGCTTCTATGCCCATTGCGAGCATCGAGACATATTATAAACTAATACTACTATTAAATAAATATGTTTGTTGTTAACAAAAAAAATGAGTAAGAATGAGAAGTAACTTTCAGTTCTGAGGAGGCATGCTACGTTAGAAAATGTCGACTATCTTACTTCTGCTACTACAGCTAACTCTAACCGCTATCAGCTGCATACGGTATCAAGTTTAAATATTTCATAAAATTGTAAAACATCGATGTACTCTTATGCATTCAAAAATGTATCTCATGCTTGTTCACCGCAAAATTTTGTTCTCGTTCTATTGGGGGGAGGCGGGTGCGTTTTTTTATGTGTATATATATTGTTAACGTTTTTGTCACGCCTGCTTGGTGTGTGTAAGTGTGCTCATACAGATTGACATGAAAGAATTTGTGCTTTTCGGTGCTGTGTTCATCCGTGTTGAAGACTTCGATTCTTTTTTTGCTGCGTCTGGTTCGACACGGGGTCAAGCGAAGCGTACCGAGACGTCTCCGAACTATTCAGCGATTGGTTTCACGACATTGATGTCGTCCCTTCCGACCTCATGTGCGCGCTTATCCTTCTTCGCAAAAAGCAGAGCAAACTTCGCAAACTTACAGGTATAGACGCATATATACAGGGTCATTCGGGGAGTATTGTACTTCTTTCGAGGGTAAACACGTCTCAAACTCTCAGGCATTTCTGATGCTTACAAAATAAATTTGGCTTATTGGCACTGCCCTTAACTTCGCTTAGAGATATATAGAGAAATAGATAGATAACAAAATCTATCTATAAGTTTGATAGAGCTCGGCAAGAAAATAATTTTTCCCTATGGAGGGAGGACGCGGAAACGTCTTGTTTAGGAGAGAGAGTGAAGTTTATAAAAGAAGTTATTCAGTTTTTTTCTCCTACATAGTTGTGCGAAATCTACGTTTGCCGGAGACCCAGTCAACGCATGAAGGAACTGATTACACCGGCGTGTTCGGAGGAAAAGACACTTCACTAGTTTGCGTAGCAAAAAGCGAATACACAGATTGAGGAAAGTCATAAAAAGTCGATATTTTTGGTTAACGCTTTTTCATGAAAAATCGTAAAATGTTTTCATTGCGACCAAAATGTACGTCCAAAAGACCACTCTCACGCAATAGCAAATTTAATGCCCATTATTTTCGCACCAAGGTGATAGTGCTACGTTACGTAGTTGTCAAGTAACTAAGCGTTTTCGACAGTCATAGTTGTTATGTTTTACGTGCAAGTTTTCATGTTCAGAACCGTAGAAATTGCCAAGACGTTTCCGCTCCCTCCTTCCACTAGGAAAAATTATTCTCTTGCTGAGTTCTACCAAACCTCAAAATATGTACCTAACTTTCTCAGACGCCCTGTACAAATATGCATGCTTTCGCTTTCGATATGGCTATCGAAAAAGCTTAGTGACTTGACAACTACGTAACGCAGCATCATCACTTTGGTACGAAAGTGGTGAGCAGTAAATTTGCTATTGCGTGAGAGTGGTCTTTTGGACATACATTTTTGGTCGTTATGGAAAAAATTTACGATTTTTTACGAAAAGGCGTTAACGTACGACATAACAGCATATCGACTTTTTATGACTTTCCTCAACCTGTGTATTCGCTTTTTGCTACGCAAGCTAGTAGAGTGTCTTCCGTGGTGCAGAATTTTCCTCCGAACACGCCGGTGTAATCGGTTCCTTCATGCGTTGACTGGTTCTCCCGCAAACGTAGATGTCGCACAACTATATAGGAGAAAAAAGCTAAATAACTACTTTTATAAACTTCACTCTCTCTCCTAAACAAGACGTTTCCGCGTCCTCCCTTCATAGGGAAAATTATTTTCTTGCCGAGCTCTATCAAACCTCGAAAGAAGTACAATACTCCCTGAATGACCCTGTATATATATACAACATGCACGATGAATGTGAATAGCATTCTTAAGCCTCATCGATATTAATTTCATAACAAGTAGATACCCCTGTATTGAGTGCTATAGGTTTTCAAAAATTATGGAATATGCCAAGAACTGGGGCTTCTTGCTGTAGAATGTGCTAGATTATATATTTTTTTATTTATTAACACCCGGGCTGGGTAAGTGTGTTTATGTTACATCACAGTTTTCCACGCAACAATCGATCTAGCGTTTTGCCAGTTCTGCTATGGACCGAACCGCCGGACAAACCGCGGCGTGATAGTTATCCCATTTACTCCAGCATTCTTTGCATCGACATTCGTCTTGTGGTTCATGGAAGCCCATGTGCTAGATTAGGAAGTAATGTGCTAGATTATATAACTGCATTGACAATGCATGTATAAGTGCGACCTGGAACAAGCTTATCTCTTTCTCTTGCCTTTGCATGATGACCTCGCAATTACAGGTAGCACATCCATCATGACCAACGAGGAACATTGCTTGAAGCCGTTTGTTAAATTGTCCCCATCGATCGTGACGCTTCAACAGCAAGTTCTCAGTGCATCAGTACCTCCCCATGGATGGATGACCCCGGAGAACGCGTTTCACTATATGAGGTACGTTCATTGGATTCACTCACATGATCTGTCGCGATATATATATATATATATATATATATATATATATGTACTATTTTTGTTTTTTTATGTTCTACTTCGACTTTGCTTTGCAACATAGCATTCAAGCGACCGACACAGAGGATCGTCCGCAGCTCATACATGTCACTCACTATTAAATGTCTGATGTCGAAATGATTTACTAGCAAAATCAAGCAACAGAATTTGTGCGTTGGCATATAGGCACTTTGCTGCGCCGATCAACTGGACAATGATCTACTCAATCAATCAATAATTTGATTAAAAAAGCAATCGATACTTATTGCATAGATGTTTGATTATTGAAACACGCTGGTGCATTGAGTATGTGCATACACACACGCATATTTAAATATATATATATATATATATATATATATATAATCTCTGACAATAAATGTCAAATATATGCCGGGCCCCATACATATATAATAATTATATATATATATATATATATATATATATATATATATATCTACGCTAGGTACTGAATGGATACTGTGACGTCGTCGTAGGGCCGCTACGTGCACTGTTTCGAATCTTATACAGTTTATGGCTTTCACAAATTAGTCACTAACGCTTGCTGCTCGTGAGTGAAAAGAGGCAATCTGACAAAATGCTCGCCTTCTGAGCACGCAATCCTGTTAAATGACTAACGAACCACAGATGCCTCTTGCGTCGTGATATGGCATGCACCGACGGTGCAACAGGTTTGACTTTAAATAAATATGATAATGATTCTAAGAAATTTTGAGATCTGAGAAATATTTATTGATTTGAAATTTTGAGATCTCAGAAATAAATATGATAATGATTACAGTGTACATTATAGAAAATGTAGAAACTAGTAAACACTAGTAACAACAACAGCAACAGTCGCAGCAAAAACAGTAACAACAACAACAACAACGATGACTACTCAGCAACAACTAGAACAAACACAACAACAACGACGACGAGAACAGCAACAACAACAACAACAACAACATTAACAGCAACGACTGCAATAGCCCAGACAGAGAGCGTCACCAGCATGTCGTCACACTACGGTCGATGGCTGTCAGCGAATTAACCGACACCACCAAATTCGTTCGGTCTCACCTTGTCGTCATGTGCCACAAAGTCAGCATTACTCGTTACGAATCATTGTTGATTCCCTTCAGGCGGCCCGGAGGCAGGGAGGGTTGTCTTGAGGCCATCTCTAGGCCAGGGCCCACTGCAGCGATTGTTTCTGCTGCTGCTGCTACTGTGATGGTGCTGGCGGCTGTCATTTCTGTGGTCAGGGGCCATCGTGGGCATGTCGTGCTGATCGATAAATGCAGCCAAGTCGAATTAGATAAACCTCCTTCAGACACGTGATAATGCTCGTGTTCGTCTTCTTCGTCACTTCTACCATGCAAATCACAATTGTCTGTTGTTTTAGGTTGCTTTTGTTGCCTGTCAAAGTTTTGCTCTGCCGTGTAAACACCTGTTGTTATTGCGAAATCTTATATGTATGAATGCATGTATATATATATATATATATATATATATATATATATTTATATACATATATCTATATATATATATCATATTGCCATCACCTCAAGATCCTGGCGGCACAACTGACACTCGCTGTTGAGCGAAGTTCGCCCGTCCATCAGCTCTAGTCTGACAAAGGTTGAGTCCAGTGAACCAGTCAAATCTGTCAGATCAGCCCTCCGTTTAACCGGGCGGCATTCTTGTCTGCTTCCGTTCGATTGGCGGCAGTAGCAGCACATTGGGGCAGCTGCAGCAGCAGCAGCAGCAAATGCCGCGACCCCCGTAAATGCTAACACTAGTAGACACCGGTCGGTCGCTGGGGGACACTGTTGGTGGTGGTGGTGGTGGCCGGAGTGGGGTGGGATGGGGTGGCCTGGCCGACTGCCACGGCTTTCCACAGTGTCCCCGAACCCCCGGGCCGCGCGCGCGCGCGCGACCTCCGAATGACGCAGCCGACAGCCCGAGAATGATGACGATGACGTTTCATCATCCGCCGCCGCCGCTGTCTACAGTCGGCGGATGGTAGATAACGGATGTTGGACAGCGGCCGCCGTACAGCTCTGCCCGCCGCTTCTTGACAGCTATGAGCTGTGAACCGAAGTGATGCTTCGCTGCTACGACCGCCGCCGCCGCCGCCTCCATTATCGTCGTGGGGTTGCCAACTGACGCGCTCATCCACGCCGCGTCTTGTTCACAACATGTTCAAAGTGGCCACGATATCGCCGTGATCAGCCATGTCGTGAATCGTCGTGACCATGGTCATTGTCAGCATCAGAATCACGATCGTAATTCTCACCATCAGCACCACCATCATTATCATCATTATAAGCAACCATTCTCAACCATCAATATCAGCATCATCATCACCATAAGAAACCATTCTCACCATCATCATCATCATTATAAGAAACCGTTCTCACTATCAACATCAACATCATCATAAACAACCAATCTCACCATTAACAACATCATCATCAACTATTCTCGCCATCATCATCATCAGCAACTATTCTTACCATTGTTATTATCATCAACAACACCTTGGTCACATGGTCCTGCATGTGACAATCGCCACGTATACACCAGATACATAGAGCATGGTGGTTATCACTATCCGGTATGTCCAAACGCAACGACTCACGAGGAGTACGAGTTGTGCGCCTGCCGGTTCTGCCTGCAGAGGTGTGCCAAGTATCATGCAGTGGAGTGCACAGCGCTGGACCGAAAATCGTTGCATTACTTCTCTCGTCGGAAGCGTGAAGAAGATAGAGCTTCATGAAGATACATTTTGAAATGTATTTTATACTCAATTTGAGTGAAATAAACATAATTGTAATTGTAATTATCACCGACATAAGCAACTATACTATAACTAAGGTCCTCACCACTCTGCTCTTCATGGCTCGATCCTACATACGCGTAGCCGTACGCCTTCGAATGTGTCCCCCCAGGAACCCCATACTTCCACCCAACTATCCACACTCAAACCCATCCAGCTACCCATTCAACCCCAGCCGGTCGAAGGTGGCAATGACAGTGCGACCACCACCACCGAACGAGGGACAAAACACGATAACCTATCGCATCGTACCGTCTGATTGCCTCCTGTCAACCATCCCTTCTTCCTACCTACGGAAGCCCTTTGAGCGCCGCAGCGGGATTTGAGTTATCCCACTGCAGCGCATGGTGCCCCCATAGACATAGGTGCCCTCTCGCTTCTACTACGACGACAACGGCTGAAACTCTGCACGATATGGACTTTCGCCCCATTGGGCAACCTATGTCGTCTCTACTAGACAAACAATGTTTACTGCACACACATATACCCTATGCAGTAATGGCGGCGTGGTCTAGAAGGGCTAGCGCGCTAGTCATACCTACGCAGTAATAGTGGTTTATCGGCTGGTGAGGTGTATAAGCTTTGAACTAGTATACTAAAAAGCAGCCTTGTTTGTCAGTTAAGGTAGTCAACTCTATGGTTTGATTAAATAATTTACGTATATAATTAAAAACATTCTTATTCATGTGATAAACAGTAGGGCTAATGGCTGGTCGCAGGCGGGACCTGTGCAGTCGTCTACTTGTAAATATCGCTGGCTACGCGCCAGACAAACATATTATTGATGTGCTCCGTTCTTGCAACGCACCTGGGTACATACATGAATTGGCTTCTGCGATCGTTCGGCGGCACTTCAAAGAACATGTGAATAAGATTTGCGCCCATATGTTGAGCTAAAATCCGTCTGTCATTTTTCTTGAGTGTCTCCAGTAAGGGCGGTAATACAATGTCGTTTGTTTTGAGGTCACATTTTGGAATCTCTTTAAAAGTCCCCCAAAATTGCACTTCTTTGATCTGGGTGAGATACGGGTGAACAGTATAATTGTTTGGATAACAAAATCGAAATGTATGCTGCTTTGACTAGTTCGTTGCTATGTGCGGAGAAAGTGAGGTCCGCCGAGATAAAGACTCCAAGGTCCCGCGTCACGTTGACTGTTGGCAGTGTTAACACGTTAAGTAAGTAGTATTATATTGGCACAGTTAAGCTACAATGGCCTGCTCCTGCATATAAGAGTATCCTGTATATAACTTATGATGTAATGTGCTGAGGATGAATCTAGCCAAGTCAGCGTTTCTAATTATAGGTGATTGGTTTTACCGTTTGCAGAGCCAATTCCTGTTCTATAGTGGGTTTTGTCCTGCGTCAGTAACAGGCTACGTTGTGTTCTATGAACGCGTTGGTCTGTATTCTAAGTAAGATTGATGCTTCGAATGGGCCAGTTCATTTCTCTCTCTCTCTCTCTCTCTCTCTCTCTCTCTATATATATATATATATATAGGGAGATAATTTCACGAGAAGTGGTTTCGACAGCGCTTTTAAGCGCTGCACACTCATTGTGTACTATGGTATCTGTCGGCCATTGTCAAGCGCAATCTTCGGCTAGGGCACGTGCGTTGGTTTTGCAAACTTTTGAACAAGAGATTTGATTCAGGGTCGACAGATGAGAAAAAACTATGAATGAACTTGAGTCAACAATGTCAACAACGGCTTCTAGAATGCTGCTAGCTGCCAAGTAGCAGCAATGTCAACAACAAGACAACACTAACAATAACTACAACTATAACGACAACAACCACAACAACAACAACGACTACTACTACTACTACTAACAACAACAATTTCTTGATTCATCGACAATCGCGACTACGACCGCTACCATTACAGACTAACCAGACATATTCACCTATCATTCGCTCGACGGTTTACGGCAATTTCGTCGACCTTTAAATTCGGTCAGCCGCGTAGATTGTTGCTTCGTGCCTGGTGTGTCCATGCTTGAGTTTACAACGTGGGCGAGCCTACGTGGGGAGATGGAGGGCAGTTTTTTGCTTGCCACGAAATATTGGACATTCCATCTCGGCATACCGGCGGCAAATTTGTGATTTTTCAGCAACTCCCTTTCGATCTGTAAACCTTTACGACTTGCAAAGTAAATATTAAAAAAACGTGCAGAGGATACTCTCTCTCTCTCTCTCTCTATATATATATATATATATTTATAATTATCTCACATATATATATATATATATAATATATATTTATATATATATATATATTTATATATAAATATATATATATATATATATATATATATATATATATATATATATATATATATATATATATATATATGTGTGCTATAATATGCTGTAGGAGAGGTATATTCAATCGACCTGTTCGCAATCCATCTGTCTGCTGCCTCATATCTTGACATCTCGATCTCCTGTATTTACTTCTGTTGGCTGACAAAGAGCAGCAATTCGGCAAGGCGTGGTGGTGCCGATGTTCATAAAGGCGGTACCATTAGTTTGTATAGTTCCTCTCGGTCCACTCACAAGTCTGCGCGTATATGCTCACTTGACTGCACTTGTTTACTGTTGCTGCTGCTGCATTCGGCAATCTGACAGCTTAGTGAGTGGTACTCAAGCACAGGGTCTCTTCTAACCTCTCCACAACCAGACTGGCCGATTGCGTTCAGAGGCATTATGTAAGCGTTATTCAATTCTTTGGCTAATACCACTACTACAACTAGATTGATAGATTTGCTTATTATTCAATTGACATGCATACCTAAATGTATATGGAACCCTTTTACATCAGAGGCGCTTAGAGCGGCAGCATAAGCGGACAATTTGGGATAACTAGGTTTTTCTAACAGTACTTTTAGCAGCATGGCTGACGCTGAATCTTAGCTGCGGTCTGGTTTGTCATCAATTCTAAAAAACATTGTTTCTCAAAAACAATTCGATCAACAACAACATTTTACTCTTCATTACGAGTATTATTTATATCCGGAGAATATCTGAACGTCGCTCATTGACCAACCATCGACCATTCGAGGGCCCCTTCACTCTCGAGGGCCGTGGCGACCCGATTCTTCCAGTAACAGAAAAGCTATCTACTTTGCTCAGTTCTATCGCCTTTGCGTTCTCAAATCACAGATATCAAAACAGAGTGTAACTAAGTATCATCGTTCACATATTTCACGTGAAACGTGCATCAGAGGGAAGCGTCTTCCTGATATGTATAAGGTCTATTTAAAAGCGTCCCCACACTGTCTTTGGCTCCTTCTATCCTAAGCACTTCAATCTACATGATACATCCTAGAACTGACGCCTGCGTAACGTACGTCAACATTCGTTCTGTGCTTCGGGTAACTGGACACCTATCTCTTAGGGCAAAGAAGTTCTCCTTTGTAATAGACTACCTTCGACACTAGACTCAAGCGAATAACGTCGAAAGCGTTTCCTATATCACACTCTACTACCCGAGAGAGTTTCCGGATCTCCTAGGTGTCTTAAGCCTTTAACGTTTGGCAATTTTAGACTTCATTTTAATTAAGGCCATAGCGGTTGTCCTACGTTTTCGAGGGCATATAAGACGGTCCGAGAGGACAGCATTCTTGTTTTAGACCGTTGACCACCCTTTAAGGGGGAGAGACCAGCTCTATTACCTTACCACAAACACTTGACAAACATATCAGCCTTCCTGTTGGCAGACCTGCTGATCTACTACTGGTTTCGGAATCATAATCAGCCTCCGCCACATTTACTCACTTGGCAAATGTTTTGGGGGGGGGTATTCGGTCGAGTTCCGCATCTTTGCCGCGCTTGATCCAGCGGCCGTACGATTACTATAAGTACTGTAGTTTGAACGTCTACTACTAGCAACAACAACAACAAAAGTAGCAACGAAACAAGAACTAGGACGACGGTTGCACAATTTGCCAGCGAAAACGATGGTACAATAACAAGGGTACACTACAATGAATGATGACTACGACAACGACGACGACAATAATAACAACAACAACCACGATAGAATACACAACACCAACAGCAACAATGACGTAAACAACAATGCAACAACTACAATAGCAAGCACAACACCGACAACCGCGGCGATAGCAACAACGAAGCACTCGAAGCACAACAGTAACTTTGACAGCAAGAACAACATGTCGACAATTTTCTCAATCGCCCACTCAACGGTTGACGAGCGAGATTGACAGCGATTGACGACTCCGTTTCGGTCGGCTGAATGGACACACATGCCGGACCGACGACAACCACTTACACTGCTGCTTCAACAAAATCAGAAAACATGGGAGTACATTCAGACGGTGCGCTGCAATTTGTCTCTTGGTTTTGCAGTTTGAGTATATATATATATATATATATATATACATGGTCTCGTGCGCTAGTCAAGGTTACTATCTACCGGGGTGTCGCCGGTTCGACTCCTGTTGTAGATCGAATTTTTTTCAGCGATGTTCATTGAGCATATATGATAAACCATACCGTTGAAAGTCAGCAACCATACTGTCACAAGGACTGTTGAGGAAACCTCTCTTTTTTCGGGCTGACTCTTAGCCAACATATAACGTCCACGCAATCGTTTTCGCATTGACGCTTCTCTCAACATATGCTACTGCTACAAGCGTCCCTGATATTAAAGGGTGACATTTGTATTTAGTTATAAATGACAAGCAAATAATAAATGTATATATATATATATATATATATATATATATATATGTCAACCAACCGTCTCCCAGGTTGGTGTACACTTAAGGTTGTAAATCTAATACGCTCAATTGTATATACTGGGGCTCATAATGGTTGATCA
The DNA here is from genome assembly GCA_003439945.1 of Dermanyssus gallinae. Taxonomy (NCBI): domain Eukaryota; kingdom Metazoa; phylum Arthropoda; class Arachnida; order Mesostigmata; family Dermanyssidae; genus Dermanyssus; species Dermanyssus gallinae. The sequence goes on along the minus strand of QVRM01005924.1, from coordinate 11,500 downwards.
GATTTTTGCATCTAAGCCTCAGTGTCTGCTCCCAGCCTTGAAATTGTAGAGAATATACTCGGGCGTCCTTGCTCTTTCCGCTTGTATTTTGACCTAAAACAATCTAGCCGAGTGAGAATCTTAGAACGAAGAATAGAGCCATGATTGTGTCATTCGTAAGCCAAGGACTTATCTTTGCAGCAGCGTTACGTCCATGGAGTAAGCTCCTTTATATAATTTGCGTCGCAAGAGCTCCACATGCGTTCAAGAAAAGTGTTAAGAAGTACAGCGACACTTCCAAGACAAGGAACAGTTGGGATAGAGATGATGTCGAGAAAAATGCCCCTTGTGTATTTTCGTTGGCCATAATATCAAGCAAAACGCCAATTCTAAATGAGTATACCTAAAATGACACCATGCATGCTATGATCTGTCGATCACAAATATCAAGAAGGCATGGTTTAGAGATATTTCGATGAGGCGTACTGATGCGAGTTTTTCATCGAATAATATGAGGAACGCGTTGGAAGGAGGACGCCCCTGTTCGGGCACCTCCATTAGTCTCTAATGCAGAATAGCACTCAAAGCTCATCAGAATTGCTGCAGAATAAGCAGACTCACAGTAAGTAAAGACAAGTGAGCATGCTAGGACTTTAAAGAGGCGCAGGAAACCGCAAATATTTTGTTGTCATGCTTTCCTCGTAACAGGTTTTAATACCTACAGTTCAAACTGTAGCGATCGAACGTTCTCGTTTTGTCATGTAGGCTGTCCTCCAACAGACAAATATGTTACGTTATGTGCAAAGAAAATAAGAATGATTATTATTATTATTATTATTATTATTATTATTATTATTATTACTATTACTATTATTACTATTATTATTATTACTATAATTATTACTATTATCATTATTTTTATCAATGTTGTTATTGTTGGTACCTGAATAATGACTATGTTGACGATAACACTGTTGCAGGTTTGCATGGGGCTCTTACGGATGGCCGGCCTTCATGCTGACGCACGCTTTCACCGGCCTCTGCACGTTGTGGTCCGGCCTACGCTGTTGTGCCTGCGTTCGGCCCATGAGGCCACCGCGGGCTACGAGCCAGACAACAGCAGCCCCAACAACAACAACAACAGCCCCCACAGAAACAGCAACGGAGTCCGCCCCTCCAGCCTCGTCAATGCTAAAGTTACGCGGCGATAACTGCTGCGAGTGTCACACGGCCACCGTTCGGAATCTGGCCCGCATTCCCGACAAGGACCTGCTAATGGTCTCGTTCAAGAACTCACTTTACAAGGTGAGTCGAAGCCCCCCAGACGGCGCATTATTATTATTATTATTATTATTATTATTATTATTATTATTATTATTATTATTATTATTATTATTATTATGATATTGTGAGGCATGAACGTTTAAGTCAGGTTCATCCTGTTCTGCTCGCTTTCGGTCAATTCATTATTACTATGAGGGGTTTATTACTCAACTTGGACACGTTAAGAACTGCAAATACGGGTGAAAAAGAGAAAAGGGCAAGTAGAGAAAAGAAGTAACAAAATCAGAAGAAGTTTTGGGCAAACACTATTAGCCTCCACCCGACACAGACAACAGGAGAGGTTCAAAGAATCACTACTGTTGGCCCAAGAAGAAAAACTGCGACCTGTAACAGACACAGAGACACTTGTAGTAAGTGACGTTGTCGTGACTACGACTTCTGTTCCAGCCGCATCTTGTGATTTTTTTTTACTAGCACATCGTTCAGACACACATCCTAGATCGCTGTCGACTACACTGTTAACAAAGAAGCGATTATGAATACACATGAAGCAATCACCAATAGATTATTTTGTTTATATAAAAAAAAAAACGTCATCAGTATTTGTGCTGTCAGAATGATTGTTTTTGCGGCATCGTGCAAGTTCCCACTTCTCTGCTGCAAGCATAACCGTTTTACTTGTTTGTTCATGAACACAGACTGGTGGTAGACTGGATCGTGTCCGGATCATCAAATAAATCATCGTTTTTGTGATAACGACGCGTATTCCTAACGTTAGTCGGCAGCAGGTCATACGCCAATGGGTAGAGTGCAATGTTCATACAGCAAAGGCGCGTCACTAACTACATCGTCTGCTACGTGACAAAAGTGTGCCAATTAGAAAAACACACACGCAGGTGATTTTAACAGCCTTAACACTGCTCTTGCAACGTGGGGTAAAAACGTGTGCTCGATCGCTGTTTCAGTTTCTGTACCGGAATATATTGGGAGTGCACATGTAACGTATGAGAAAAAGGTGACTTATTTTGGTGGCGCATTTGATTCCTGCACTTGGGAATTATTTCACACTATAACAAAAATTTGGTATTAGACAAGACCCAGACGAAGGTGAGGAAGCCGAAGAAGTGCTAGAAGTGGCTAAAAATGGGCCCAAAATCTGCCCATGGGATACTAAAATAAATAGAAAGCCCGGCAATTGTTACAAAACCCTGAAAATCGTCTCCTGGCCTCTGAAAGTAACTAACCGAGATTTCTTCCCGGAGATCACACGGCCGTGTCTAATATAGCGTTGCCAATATAGGCAACTTTTACAAATATTATGTTTGGTTAATATATAGTACTATTTCAAAAAACAATTGCTGGCATTGCGTTTAAAGCATAAAGGACTATAAAAACTCATATATATATATTATATATATATATTATATATATATATATATATAGGATATATACACTCTATATCATACATATATTTCACGATATATGAATCTGAAATACAAAATTAAACTTAGCTAACCCTAGTCACAGAATTTCTTCCAGAAGAGGCAAGCTCTTGCGCTACAACAACGGACACAAAACGTGAACCACACAAAGGGGAAAACATACATGATGATGGCAATAAAACGATCGTTCTGTCAGCTATCATGATAACTGTCGTCTATATAAATCGTAGAAACAAACTTTGTTGCGTGTGGAACTTTACATTTAAATCTAAATAAATTGCGTCGAGCTGTACGTTTATTTTTAGAAATTATAACCTCTTAGTTTTACGATTTTAGTCTCAACAATTTTGTACGTCATAAATACATGCTTGAAATATAATTTGTGTTTTTCTAATTTAAAAAGATACTCCCTAAATAGTACGAGCCAAGTGTGTACACAACTACAATTCGCAATCTGTTTTGTTTAGAGTTATTCAACAATACAAATAAATTCGGATATTTGAATTATTAAAAATAAATGAAAAAACAATATATGTATATAGATATGTATACCAACAATACGCTTGGTTATGATCATCCCTAATCTTTGTCGGTGTGGCGTCGGTGGCCTGGTTCACGTCTACGCCGTGGTGGGCAGATCCCATTCTTCGTGTGCTACGACCACGAGCGAATGTCCGTGGTCATCGTGGTTCGTGGCACGTTGAGCATCAACGACATTCTCACGGACTTCACTGGCGACTCGGCCGACATCGATGGCTGGGGCGTACCTCAGGGCTCGCTCTGTCACAAGGGTCTCTTGAAGTGCGCCCGCTACATCATAAGCCAGTGAGTAACAGTCGTAGTACAGGTACAATAGTCCCTAGATCCAGCGGAACGGAGACGGTCATTTGCACTGAAAGTTGCTAACACAGTTAGTTGATGCAACACAGCTAGTTCATATTCATTAATGTCTAAAAATTGCCTTAATTCGAATATAATTGTCCGAAGTGTTCTTTTAATCACTACTATCGGAGCCGCATCGCTAGTGCGCTAGTCTAGTATATACTCTCATTCCATCTAACATTGCGACTTGCTCTATACATCAATGTGTTTCAGGCTAGGTGAACACCGGGTTCTGGAGACCGCCTTTGAAGCATATCCCTCGTATCGTCTGGTGCTCACAGGTAATAATAATACTAGCATTGAAGATTTCGCTGACGACAGTAGTAAGTAACGACCCGTTGCAAACCGAGAAATAATGGATACTTTTACAATGCCGAGGAGAGGCTCGCGGGTTTAGGAAGCTTCGGTCACCAATTGAAACCCAGGTAGATTACCAGACCCCCAGAGTCAAAAGGGTCTAAAATCACTTCTCAGATTCTTACGAAGTGAGCACTCATGCTATAATGCCTCATGTCAACCTAGCTATAATGCCTCTTGTTAGGTAGGTATCTTATACGGAAGCTTTCGTCTATATATATATATATATATATACGAGGGCGGACCAGCAAGCAATTCTAACACATCCAATTTTGCCGGCAGACCAAAAATACCAAGGTTGCCGGTTTGTCTTGCTTAGAAGCGCCTTCATCAGCCACACACAGGCGCAATTGGAGATATTCCATGGATCAGCTATAACAGTCTTGACTAGTTTTTTGCGTCAAAAGACTAAAGCTGAGGTATTGGAGATATTCTATGGATCAGGTATTACAGTCTTGACTAGTTTCTTGCGTCAAAAAACTGGCAGGGAAATACGTTCGAAAAACGTTGAATTTCCAGCAAATAAACGCCCGTTGGGAAATGTTTGAATTGAACCTTCTGCACTACCAAAGGGCATGCGTAGGAGAATGACTAGAGGAGGCGAGTCGTGGGTAAATGGTTATAATAGCCCAACCTTGCTTTCACGGGAAGAGTCGATCGGATAATTTAAAATAGAGCAGATCCAAAACCAAGGTCTCTTTGACTGTTTTGTTTTACTACAAGGGAATCGTCTTCTACAAATGTCTGCCGTCTGCTTCTACGGTCAATAAAGAATACTACCGCGAAATGTCATGAAGATTGCGCGAGAATATCCGACGCAAGAGGCTTAAACCGTGGACAAACAACTTGAATCCTTCATCACGACAACGCGCCGGCGCACACATTATTACCGACTTTGCATTGTTTGATGATAATTTGATTTCGATACTTTGCAACCTCCCTATTCGCCGGATCTGGCTCCATGTGGCTTGTTCTGTTCACACGCATAAAACTACTTTGAAAGGATAACTTTTCGAGACGATAGAAGACATAAACAACAATTCATAGGAGCAACTTAACTCTGTGAATTGAAAAGAAGGTGGCACAAGTGCATTACAACGGCTGGGAGCTAATTTGAAGATAACAAAAACAGTTTGGAAAAGTAAATAAATATTTGTTTAGGCGCGCCATGTGCGGGAGGAGTTTAGAAACGCCATCGTCATGTATGCGGATGACATAGTAGTGGCCCACCGGAACCGCGGTGCCATTCGTCGAATTGTCGGCAGGATGTAAAAAGTTATCTTCACCGTAAGGGCCATCAAGTAAATTCGCGGAAGTCGAAAGCCATGAATTTTCGCCGTGGGGGTCGATTGGCTGCCGCAGACGTAATACCCTGTTGTGGCCAACCGCTGGAGTTGGCCAACTCCTTCCCGTATAGTGTAATCTCAGCGCCAAATACGGGAAGGAGTTGACAAACTCCAGCGGTTGGCCACAACAGGGTATTACGTCTGCGGCAGCCAATCGACCCCCACGGCGAAAATTCATGGCTTTTTTAACGAAATTTACCCAGCACATCGGCGACAGGTGTGGCTCTATTTACACAGAGATGAGAGAACCTCGACGACTGTATTTGAGTGCGGCCGTGCGTCTTTTTGAGCTAAAGATTATGCCAATGTTGAGCTACAGCCTTGACAGGGTGTGTGACAATCTTTCAGCGGCAAATTTTGCGCAGCTAGAGAGATGTTTCACAATATATATGAAGCGGGTTCATTGCTTACCGCGGACGCCAAGAAGCCGCTTCGTGTACCTGCTAGCGGGTTGCGGGCCGGCAGTGAAAACAATCAGAGTCAGGTTTAGGTCACCTATTACAGGACCACTTCAGCAATTTTTGTTGGAGTGGCAGGGAAAAGTGGCCGAGCCCTCGACAGAGGTCGCGCAGTTGGATGTGTACCTCGTTAGGGAGCTTTGGGATGGAATGGCATGCACTAGCCGGCACGTGTCCACAAGGTACATTGTGCATGGCTATTATTACTTAGTGTGTTCGACTCAAGGATTTCAGCAAGTTAGCGATCAATGTCGTTGCCGGTTCTGCTCTCAGATATGCGCTAAATACCACCTAGCGAGCTGCACTTTTTCGCCCGGTGGGACGATCGCTGAAGTATTCACATTGTATATAATAAACTGTATTGTAATTATGTAACATATTGAAATGCAATGTTATTGCGAAATAAACAAATAATAATAATAATAAATATTTTTTTTATCAGTATTATAATGTAATTTCGATCCGCCCTCGGATCGAAATATACACACTTGAACCGTCATATCCCAATTTCAATGTTATTGTTGTACTGTTAAAATATCCCACACATGTACTATGAGGTCGTATATAAAAAATGACATATCTGTATATTGAATTATTATTTACACGCTGCTCGTAGATAGCAATAGGCAGGTGACATACCTTCTGGTCTATATTACATATCGAGTCGATAGATATGGTTTCTCTTTCTTTGACGGAGTCTGATTGCATTTTGCAGGTCATTCGCTTGGCGGTGGGGTCTGCGCAACAATCGGAATTCTTCTTCGAGACAAGTATCCGACGCTAAGGTGTTTTATTTACTCGCCTCCAGGTAAGCTCTTATATATATATATATATATATATATATATATATATATATATATATGCTGCCGCTCTAAGCGCCCCTGATATAAAAGGGTGACATGTGTATTTAGGTATACATGCCAAGCGAACAATAAATATATATATATATATATATATATGCGAAGTGCTCAAATGTAGGTACAAAGCGTCGTTTACAACCAAACCGGTTGAAATTTAAATAGGCCACTTCAGGATAGCGTAGTGAGACATCTAGCTACGCAAATGACGTGGCACCTGCTCATGTCGTAGGAGAAAGCAGGTAATAGCAGTTAGTTATGTGATTCGTCCAGTTGATACGGCAGTGCGTGTGAGGACGTCATAGCGCTCCAATTGCAAAATTTAACAATTGAAATCGGAGGTTGTTCAATCGGCCGATATTCATCGGCCGATACGGTGGCCGTATACGGGCGAGACTGTGTGTCCTACAAGTCAGCGAGAAAGTGAAGTGCCCGCTGTGGGCCGGGAGTGTTTGAATGCTAAGCGTCAAACTCATGAGGACAAGGTAAACGACCTGGCGCGATGCCATGGGTGTGTCTCAATGACGCGAATGCCGGCAATGATGGTGACAATGATGGGCCACCTCTGGAACAGTGTAGACAATTGTACACAGACAGGTTGGGTTACCGACTGGGAGGGGGCGCGCAGTGGGCTCCGAATGAAGCTTAGCGAACCGCAAATGGAACTGCGAATGGGGCTAACACTGCAACACCTGTTTTGGTGTCATAAAAACGCGCTCTTTTGGAGCAAATCTTCTCCGGTAACGAGAGTTAGTGCTATCGCTTCCCCAAGCCAGAGATGAAGCGGGCAGCATGCAGCGGGAACATGCGTCGTCATCTCCTTCTAACAAAATACAAAGCTGTGCTTTCACCAGACAAAGTGAGATGCAGTAGAGTTCAAGTTACACCTAAGCCAAGAGATGACGACACCCATAATAAATCAATTTTCTGGCCTTACAGCTGGCTGAACTAAGACGAATATTTAAGGCTAAGCTTGGCAATCGTGCAAAAACCGTGGCGGCTTCGTCCAATGAGACTAATGCCACTGATAAATGGCGAAGAGTGGGCAGCCCACTTTACAAATCTGTTAGCGAAAGACGTCATATTGCCAGATCAGGACCTTTTAGAAGAAGTTGTTGACCTTGGTAACGTCGAAGTCAAAGTTGCAGTTAAATCGGAACAAAACGGGAAATCGGGAGGGCCTAATCGTGTCCTCAATGAACACCTCCAGTAAAAAATTGACGTTATGTGCGCCCCTTGTAACAAAACTATAAAATGCATGTTTTTCGACAAGGCAAAATCTCTAATGAGTGACGGAAAGCTATCCTACAGCCTATATTTAAGCGGAAGTGAGATGCAACTGATAAAAAACGAACTTTATAAGACATAGCACTTAAAAGCGACCTTTGCAATATATTAGCATTGCTTATCATTTGTCGAATATACTCCTGCATAGGAGACAAATTTCCGGCAGAACAACAGTACTGCTTTTAAAGTGGCAATCAACACCAGATGCAGTTGCATTTGTTTTGAACCATGTATCACACCGCCCTTCTAACAATGAAATAGCATACACAGCTTTCAAGCTGCTTTCGATTGCCTCCCAAAAACCGGTTACTCAGTTAAACATAACGGGCGCACTTTTAAGTTCATAATGTATTAGCGCACAATATATTTTGGGTAGAAGACGGCGACTACTTTGTACAAAGCCAGGACGCAAACTGTAGACATAGCCCAATGATACTCAGCAGTCCCTTTCGTTGTATTTTGTATGCAACGAACCTGCGAAATGGTGTGAAGAAAACAAGTTCAATATTAACGCAGAAAAGTCAAAGGCCTTACGGTCTTGAAATCGTACTCTCACATTGTGATACATTGCGGAACATAAATCCACTCGCTACTAGTTTTAAGGTGAAATAAATATATGTATTTGACATGTGTAACTATATACAAATATCACCTTTTCTATATCAGGAGACATTTAGAGCAGCTTCATAAGCGGACATGTTGATGTATCTAGGATTTCGCCAGAAACAGTTCTTGTGGCAGTATGGGCACTGACTCTCAGAGATACGGTTTACTTATAATCAATTCTTAATGAGCATCGTTCAAGGAAAATTCAGTCAACAGCAGGCACTTGTGAACACGTGACACTCTGGTAGATGACAACTGTGACTCTCGCGCTATCTCCCTATATATATATATATATATATATATATATATATATATATATATACAGTTCGTGTTAGACAGTCGGGGATCTAGTGAGCTTGTGAGTCTCACACTTGTTATTGTGGGTTGCAAGCGACGCATCTGCACTGTGCATTTTCGAAACCTTCTATAACAAAAAAGACACAAACAATACAGCCTGCCTGGCTAGATCGTTTGCAGCCTGCCTATACTCTCCGTCACTTGGCATAAATTGCGCAACAGTAACATTCACACTTGTAGCTCTAATAGAGTTTAGCTCGAAGCCAAAAGTAAATTGAGTGCATTCGCCTTATTTTCCGTCTAATTAAAGGGTGAGCACAAACAAAGAAAGCACGGCTGCGGTAAGGGTAGCGTGCATACCTTGCAGTAGATTCTAACCAAAGAAATAGCAAGCAATTTGCGACGATTGCCAGCAATCCGAATGGCTTGGCGCCCGTGCATGGCAGGCTCTCTCTGAGAGAGCACCGCATCATACAAAACACAAAGATCGCTCTGTGTTGTAGCTTTTATTACTGACTGAGCATGAAGTCGACAAGCGTATTTCCTTCCGTCTCGGAATTCACAAGAGCGTTAAGAAAACAGCACTAAAATCATCATCACAACAGCCACAACACCAACAAGGTTTTCAATATGCCTTTCTCATATTCGCCGCTAATTTCCGCACTGTTAGAGCCTCCGCCAAGCGTCTATGAAGAATTTGTGCATAGTAGCATCATCGGCATCGCGACTAATCATAATCAATCAATTATTTTATTAGGACCTGAACATAAAGAATTGATTTAAATTATCTATGTATTTTTATCTCAAAGTTACTAATTAAGCCAACACTGCAAATATTAACATAAAGAACACTGCTTCAAAAAAACTTGTGCTGCGCCGGGTTCGAACCCGCCAACCTCCAAACCTCCCACCTTTTCCACTGTGTGCTGTGGTCGACAATGTCGACAACATTTGCAGTTTCCCAAGTTCCCAGTTTTTTGCAGACGTTCTTGGATGAACAGACGTTTCGGGTGGCCGGATTGATTTGGCAAAGGCAACAGGGAGTTGTTAGAGCGAAACGACTATGTCCAACGAGTGGGACCATGGGTGGTGTAAATAAACATTTGCAGAGCGACAACACAAGGCAGGGAAAACACGCCTAGCATGGGTGCAGGGAGCACTCCTAGCGGTATTTAGCTATTGCGGTACCGACCAACCGATACGATCGAGCCACTTCAAACTCTTTGGCAACGTGCATACTGCAGTGAAGCTAGTCAAGTCCCGTTGGGGGACGACGCACCACAGCCATATTGAGTAGCCAGACGCGATGCAGGGGCTTGCATGGATCCACCGAAAGTTCGAAGGGCTCACTGCGTTAGCCATTAGATTAGACACACAATTGGGTTCGTTTTTGTGATTGTCTCTGTGTTCAGATCTTCGCTGTCTTTTTCTATCTCTATTTCGCTTTCTCTATTTGTCTCTTTTTCTATGCATCTATCTATATATGTCTTGCTCTCGCGTTCTTGTCAACAGCAGCAGCAACAAGAGCAAGAAAATTTCAACAATTCCCACACTTTCCCTTGTCACGCCCCGCAAACCACTTGTGACTAGCATTCATAGGATCAGCTTTAGACTTCAAAAGGGGTCTGCGAAGCGGGCAGCCTACAAGATACGGCGCGAGACATAATTGGATGTTTGTGTGTTTACCAAACGCACCAGGACAACCGCATCACGCCTTTCTGAGCTGATGTCACTGTCACTTTCATTGGATAGAGCATTAGGGTGAACAGATCGCTGTGTTGTTGAATGCTGCGTGTGTGTAGTTGCGCATTGCATTGCGTGTACTGGTGATTCGTAGACGCCCGTGTCATTGACGATGGCACCAAGTAGCCTCGCCGGACAATTGTGAGAACTAGACGTTTGTCAGTTCGAGTGTAAAATTGATTTCTTATAGTTCCACCATGGCAAACTAGCGAAATTACGTTTGCACCCCCCCCCTCTCTCCGCCCGACGCACAATTAAGCAACAGTGGGAGTAAAATGCGTATTTGTTCTGCTGTGCAGGTCTACTTACCTTTCGGTGGTTCGGCTACATTCACCATACTTTGACTAAGATCGAGAATCTAGTCGAATTCGACGTCATTTCTAGTTCTTCAAGGTTACGGGGAAGAGTTGCACATTGTTTTCAGTACGCTAGTTGCGCCTATACCCTAATTTATGGCTCGCGACAGCTTCGGCCGGCGTCAATAAGTTAGTGCCTGAGATTGGGTCTGATTGTGTTTTGCATGTGTATATTGATTTGATACTATCAAACCCGATGTGGTGGTGCATTCGCCTGCGCCTCGCGACCGGAGAAGATACATAGGTACGCGGGTTCGAGCCCTACTGTTGCACATTTGTATTGATGGGATCCGTCTATGAAGCAATGCAAAAGCAGTTCCGTGGACGCCAAATCTTGGCTGAGGGTCGGCCCAAAAAGTGTATATAAGTGATTTGATACTATACTTGTTTGTTTTAGACAAAGGCAGCATTTCTATGGCGGAACACGCATCGGTATACGGTAATCTAGTCGGGTGCTAGAGATCGCCGAACATTGCCGATACCGATATTAACTGCAAAAGGCAGTATAAGCGGTTTCTGGCCGGCATCGCATACGCTGACGTAGCGCTGACCAGAGGGGCCTATTTGCTGTATTGCTGCGCACTGTGGCAATTTTACACTCATTGC
>QVRM01005923.1:0-239872 GCA_003439945.1 Dermanyssus gallinae | reverse complement strand
GATTCGGAAACACCTGCTCCTCCCGCAGATCCATCCACCGATCCGTCCGTGAAAGTATACTGTGCGCTATCCACTGATATGTTGCCCAAATGGACCTCACTTCAGCTCGTAGTTCACTCTCGTGGTGCTCTTTTTCGATGATTACCTTCTATTGATACAGCCGAGTCGACAAGTCTTTGGGTGTCGATCGACTTCAAATACATGAGACCCCGGTACCTGCAGAGGTTCTTGAAACGAGTCTGAGTCCCGTAGTAGCCTGGAGGCCATGGTATTCACCCTTTCTCGAATATACTTAAGATGAGACTGTGCTGCTGCCTGCACAGTCTCAGAAGGTGACATTCTAGGATGAATTGTCTATTTAATTCCGCGGGCATAATACCGCACTCTGACAACACAGCTCTAGTACATGTCATTAGAGAGGTCCTAATGCTATTCTACCACACTGGCAACAGCAGTGTCTAAAACTCATAGTCCTTTTTGTTAATCGAAACATTGCGCCAAGGGAATAGTTAATATTTGATCCTAACAGTGCGACTGCTAGTTCACATCGCCGTATCTGGTTTGATTCCCCAGAAGTTCAACAAGCGTTTTTCAGCATATTCGCCACTCGCTCGCCCTTTTCCTGATGATGTCGAGTTCTCTGTTCCATTGCAGTTTCTTGAAATGTCACTCCCAGAAATCTCACCTGGCTCACTTGCTCAATCTGTCGATTGTCCAATCTCAGCAGAAGCTTCTGTCCTCTTTTCACATTGAATACCATGCTCTTGTTTACAAGGCTCAATGGAGGGTCCCAGAGCTCCTAAGGACGATACGATTTTTTTTAAGGTCAGTTGCAGTTCCATCACTGCGATTGGATTAATCGTGCGACCCTTGAGGCGAATCCAAAGTGCACCATCGTCAGAGTATTGAGACAACTTAAAATGCTCCCGTATGACATCAGCCAGCCCAGCTAGTGTCATGACAAACAGTACTGGAGAAAGTACTCCTCCCTGAGGAAGGCCGACATTACCCAGAGTCTTACCTCCGTGTGTGTTCCCTTGCACCGGATTGACATGCTACGATCTTTCAGGAATGTCACAATCAATTTGAAGATAGCGCTACTAGGTTTCAATCCTGCTTTTATCACATTAGTGACAACGGCAGTGTGATCAAGATTGTTATAGGCTCCTTCGACGTCGAAGAACACGGCCATGACATGATCCCCTCTGGCGACTGCTTCTTCGATATCAGTAGCTAGATCCAGAATATTATCTTGGGCCGATCGTAGTGGCCTATAGGCAGACATATTATCCGTTAATGTTCCTTTATTCTGTAATAATGTAAGCAAGCGGCGGAGAATCATGCGTTCCAAAGCTTTCCGACATGGGACGTTTTGACTATCACCCTATAGGAGCCTAATTGTGATCGCGGTCTACCTTGTTTCAGAATTGGTACCCCTTCTCCAGTTTTCCACTCAGTTGGAAATTCTCCTCTTTTGAGTATAGCATTAAGATCACGAAGAAGAAGGTCTCTCCCGGTATTGTCCAGTGACCTCAGTTGCTTGTTGCTGATGCCATCGGGGCCCAGGGCACTTCTTGCGTTGGCAGTGGCCAATGCCAGATCTAGCTCCCACCTTGTGAAATCGCAATCAGTATTAGTAGCGTTTTCATCGCATGCGCGCTGTGCAGGCGGTTCAGTGACAGTACCTGGAGTTTCTCCTGTGTCGGGCGTGGCCGCTGTTTTTATTTCCCCGTCAAGCATATCATTGAGTATAGCTTGCAATGACTTTCCCGTTGATCGACAGACTGCAAACAGCGGACATTTTGGTTGGGTTTCGGCCGTTGACTTAATCGAACTCCATGCCTCTCCCAACCCTGTGTTGACGCCTAGCTGTTGATGAACTTCTCTTCAGTCTTTTCTGCAAGACAGCAGAGTATGAATTTATCTCTTTCATCACTGATGCCAACATCGAGTCATCGGACAGCCAACCATGTTTCTTGAATCTCCTCTTTAGACGCTTTACCTCCTGCAGTAGGCCAGCAAGTTTGATGTCTGGTGGGGGTAGATATGGAGGAACCCTGACTCGCTTGGTAGCCATCTTGTGAAATTCTCTGATGGCAGTACTAACTTCGTTTCCGGCAGATAGGCGTTCTCTAACATATTCTTTATATCTCCTCCAGTCAGTGATTCAAGTCCATCACCACTTTTTTGCCATTATCTGCTTTCAGGTACAGGTAGCACCGGGCATGATCTGAGAAGGTGGCGCTGTCTTCAATTTCCATACTGAAGTAATTTGTTAACTCATTGCTCACTGCGACGACATCAAGATGAGACTCCACAAAACCAGAGCTGTACTGTCGCATAAACGTTGGGCTGCCATCATTCATATGGTGTAGTTTTTGGTTTCAAGGTTGTTAAACAGATCTTCCCCGCGTTTGGTTACATTCGCACTGCCCCATGCAGGGTGCTTTGCATTGAAGTCGCCTGCCAAGATGAGTGGCGCGTGCTGGCACAACCAAATCCATTAATTGAGTCATATTGAGGCTTTGTTCGGCGAGAGGTAAACCGAAACTATGTTCATGGTGATGCCGTACAGTTTGACAGATACCCCGCACATGCAAGCCCCGTCTACCGATTGGAGCGACAGTTCACACTGCTCTACATTCGCGTCAACGAGAATTGTAGCCAGTGAGGGTGTGCCGGTTGATTGACAATCTGTGGTACATACGTCACAAAACTATAGATTCCAATTTTTTTTTAGGAAAATTCCCTTTCGTTTAAACATATTACTTGAATGCCACTCGTGCACATTTCTTTTATAACTGGAACATTCTTCTTGTGACTCCAGCCACAATTCCAGTGTATTAGACATTGTCTAGACATTGTGTTTTTGTTTGGCAAGGAACTGGAGGAGACTTTCAATTTTGTCTCCCCCTTCCAGTAATTCTACTAGACGAGCCACATCTGGATGTTCATCTAACCAGGGTTTTACTAAGAATTTTATGCCAGACCAGAAGGTTCGTAGTGGTGTCACACCAAGACTAATTTCTTCAGACGAGGGAGGTGTCTGTTTTGAAGTTGCGGGTGACACAATATTTGTCCGTGATTGGTTCTTCTTCCTGGGCGCTGGAACAGGTGGCATATTGCAGACTACTCGCTCTTCCCCTTCTGGAAGTACTTGTACTAACTGTCTTTTTACTGCAATCGCCCAGGTTGGTGTACCGGAAGTTTGGTCATTGCTAGGCGGAGGACGTACCTCGATAATTTTTCATTGGCATTGCTATCTGCCGCTCAATAGCTTGAGCGTGTTGTGTTTGCTGGGCTTTGCTCCACGCTTGAAAGACAGAACACTGGGAACTTCCTGATGGGTGGTCCATGTGACAGTTCACACAGCGAGGTTTATTATTTGTGCACTTCTGCTATTAAATGACCTGTCTTACCACAGCGCTTGCATAGCTTTCCAGTTTTACTAGTGCATGCGGCCGCCTTATGATCATATTTGAGACATATTGCATTGTCGACGATCTCAATGTTACCGGCAGGATTTCCCCGCAGAATTCAATGTGGCTCTTGATTTCCCCACTGAACTTGATATCCAGTTTCCATGTGTTACGTTTGACTGTTTACACAGTTCCATCCGGCTTTCTTATTATTGCGTTGTATTGAACTCTTCGCACCTCTGCCACACCTTGATCATGAAGTAAACCCGCCACTTCGTCGTCACTTATTTGTGGATGTACGCCCGATACTCTGCCCCAATGTTTCCGCTATCCTTCAAACAAGGCTTTACCGGTGTCCCTCCCAGTGTTTTAGCCGCTTGATAGTTTCAAAATCTTTAACAGTCTTTACCCATATTTCGACTCTTTTGCGTATGTTAATACGGGCAGTACCCGTGGGTGCGTGCTCCCTGACGTCTTGTTATATTGGCAGAAATAGTTTGCCTTCAAACCGCCTGCAATTCAGCGCCACAAGCGCCAACAGCCATAACCTCAACACAATGTTCACCGGCTCGCCTAATGACCGGCTTATTGGTTTTTTGTTGATTATGTGGCTCAAGCATGCGTTGACTCTGCTTGACGGCAGCTTTCTCCGCACGCAGTTTGAAGATTTTCCTCTTTGGTTGGCACACGTGTCATCCCGACGTCGTCAGTATTCACATCATCACCTCTTCCGCGTCCATGAAAGCGTCATCTTGCACGTTGTGCACCGTTTGTGCATGCTGGATGCATTGTGGCGCCCTCACTCGCTCTGTTATGCATGTTACCACTCTATTCCAATATGTCATCATCCTGTACGCCGCCTGCGCTTGTAGTACCCTTAGCTAGCGTCGCTGTTGTGGAAAAACTTAAACTGATTCCCTTGTTGAGGCCTACGGTCTTGGACTCTTGTGAATACCTGGTGCCAGATGTTGACCCCCTTAATCCTGGCGCTTAAATGAAGTGACGGCCGGGCAAGCAGCCGATACGGGGCACCCTCCTAGGCTTGACACACGAAGTAGCGTATTAACGCTCTTTAAGTCTTTTACCCATACCGCGATTGACTGGGTATCACCAGAAATTTTACAGCCTGGGACACGGCGTAGATCTCTTGAAGATTGTAAGCATTGAGCCTTCAGAAAATAACATAGCGTCCGACTCGACGGTTGGTTGTCTTCGAAAGGTTACCTTAAACAGGTTAATTGTGCTGGCTTCGATGTCACACCCGAAGTTATAAGCTGTCGTTGCTCGCGTGAAATAGTGGCCTTCTTCTTCCGCGAAACCACTTTTGTGAAACCTTCGGAGTCCACTAGCCCGTGTGGTCCGCTTATTGTCTCTTCGATACCAGATTGCCTGCGCCGCTTGCAGCCAACGCGATCATGTGTTAACACATTACTGCCGTCGTCGTTGCCGGTGGCAGTGTACTCCATCTCACCGTCGGGCATAGGCGATGTAGGCGCCTCTGCTGGTTTGCCAGCTGCCGTCGTATTATTCTCAACGCACGCAGTAACCGCCCTCAGCCGTGATATATACAGCGAATCAGATGGCTTATCCTGACCAGTAATCACCAATTTCGGCATGCCTATGCCGCGACAGGTATCAAAATACAAAACAAACTACCGCAATAAAAAGAAAATAAAAAAACAAAAACAAAAATGTAAGCTACAACCCTCGGAATTGAACCCAGTCCTGCTAAGTGGTAGTCCGTGACACTGCCACAAGGCTAAGGCGACCTGCGGTATCGAAACAGTCCGTGAGCTGCAACTTCTTGCGCCGCGCGTAGATTCGCGATGACGCTAGCAAATCGAACACGGTCAGCTGGGTGATGAGAGTCAACACAGTCAGGGAGCCTGAAAGGGATCGGATCCCTCAGACACCCGACCCAACTCACTTCCAATAAGCACTATTTACCAATAGAGTACTCGGCACACGCACATTCGTCGATACAATTATCACTATCGAAATCGAAGTCGAATCTTACAAAACGGTCAGTTTTATGGGAGCCGACGAAAACACGACTGCACTCTGCCGAATCGAACCGGCAAAAAAATTTAGTATGATTAACACAATACAAGTTTAAAACTTTATAAACAACCTAACACAAGTCTAATACATGTATAGTAAAATAAATTCAAAACAACTCACTTGGAGTCGCTTGTTTCTTCGTTTTTCAGCAGTAAGAGAAGATGTAGTTTAAAAACAGCGGCCCGGCTTGCATTTCGAAGCGCCAATGGCAGCTCGTTCCAGACCGTGGGTAGGGAGTCAGGATGTAGGATAACTGTCAATCGGCTTTTAAGGAAGGAGCAAGGATTTAGTTTTTTTACCGATAGATGAGGAGAAATTATTCAGTGCGTACACTATCTCCTGGACCTCCTTCAGTTCCCACTCTTCGACTAGTAGTCGATTCGGCACCGCTCCAGACTTTTTGCTACGGCCGCAAATTTCATTAAGAAAACTCCAGAGCTTGGCAGGGCGGGTACGCAAACTGCTGTTCGTAGTAGGTATCCCTAGCCACTTTTAGTTCTACCTTGTACAACACCTGCAATCTTTGAAACGCCTCTTTGTCATCTGCGGACCGTGTGCTAAACCACTGACGACAAGCGCAATCGACAGCATGTCTCAGATTAACCAAATTATTAGTGAACCAAGGTGAGCGGTTAACCTTTTCGAAGCCCTTCGCTGTGGCAACGGGAAGTAATCGCTATACAGGATGTAGGGCAAGGAGTCAGGATGTAGGCCAGGGAGTGCCGAAGGAGAGTGAGTCTGAACCCTGGCACTCTGAGTTGGTCCCTGTAGCGCTGGGACCGTACTGGGGTATGGACGAAGTCAAAAACACATTCTGAAGAAATTCCATTGTTTTGCACCTTATAGGCTAGCACGGCTAACTTTAAACGTGTCAGCTGATCAAGCTTGAAAAGCCCGAGCCTGGTGTACCATGAAGTCACACTCGCGCGACGACGAAGACCTATTATGGCTCTAACCGCGTCATTCTGTACGACCATTAGCTTGTCTAGAGTCGTGGAATACGTGGCGCCCCACAGAGTAATTCCGTAAGTTAGAATTAGTTCTATAAGCGCTTTGTAGACACGTACCAGAAGATACCACGAAGCCTTGGCTCTCCTCAAACGCACGAGTGAGGCCACCACGGCGTAGCAGAACCTGACACTTAATCTCACTTGACTGTCCCATTTCATATGCTCGTGTAGCACAATGCCAAGATATTTTGCCTCTGAGCTGAGAGGGATAGCAGAGCCGCCTATTTGGAGAGAGATATTACTAGTTTTGAACTTCTGTCTCGATGCCCGTTGTGGGGTGTGGTAAAGAACGAGTGTCGTCTTCGTCGGGTTAACGACAAGACCAAATACTTGAAATAAAGGCATGGCCTTCTCAATACCGGTTTCAACGTGCTGAAAATTATACCAACTATTGCACAATTGGAAGGGTGAGACTCAGAACAAAAGAGTGGTGTCGTCTGCATAAACGATTGGGCGGCAATCTACGTACCTATCGATGCCCCGCAGGACGGAATTAATGTAGGTGATGAAGATAAAAGATCCAAGAACCGACCCCTCGGGCGTGCCAGTGAATACAATTCCCGTCGCAGGCCTTAGAGCTCCCACCGCCACAAATTGCCTCTGCCCACTAAGATACGATTTAAACCAAGATGTTACTGCTGGTGCGCAGCCTAGTTGCAGGAGCATCTCAAGAAACATAGAGTGGTCGAGGCAGTCGAACGCTTTGGCTACGTCAAGAAATGCAGCACGGCACATTTTTCCATCATCCGCAGCTTTAATGATCTCCCACCATATATGTCCCAATACCAGCTCAGTTGATCGTGCCTCTCTAAAACCGAATTGATTTTAGAGAAGAAATTTAAGTCCTTTAAATGGCTTTCCAGCTGTTGTTTAGCAAACCTTTTAAATACCTTAGAGAAGAAAGAAACTAAGGATATCGGGCGATAGTTACAAGGTTGGTCCCTCCCGCCTCTACCCTTATACAGCGGAGTTACCGAAGATGTCTTGAGGCGTTTCGGAAACACGCCCGTTTTAATTGAACTATTGAATATGGCAACTAGAAGGGTCGCTAAGATGCCAATGAATTTAAAGTGGAATTTACCCGGCAGGTAATAGCACTAAAGGAAAATGCGTTGGGCTCGAAGCTCCATAGGTTTAAGAAAAAACTGTCAATCGGCTTTTAAGGAAGGAGCAAAGATTTAGTTTTTTTACCGATAGATGAGGAGAAATTATTCAGCTCCAGACTTTTTGCTACGGCCGCAAATTTCATTAAGGAAACTCCAGAGCTTGGCAGGGCGGGTACGCAAACTGCTGTTCGTAGTAGGTATCCCTAGCCACTTTAGTTCTACCTTGTACAACACCTGCAATCTTTGAAACGCCTCTTTGTCATCTGCGGACCGTGTGCTAAACCACTGACGACAAGCGCAATCGACAGCATGTCTCAGATTAACCAAATTATTAGTGAACCAAGGTGAGCGGTTAACCTTTTTCGAAGCCCTTCGCTGTGGCAACGGGAAGTAATCGCTATACAGGAGCCGGAGTTTACCAATGTATGACTAGAAGGCCTCGTTGAAATCAGTTGAGTCAAGAACAGGAGACCAATCCATCCTGGTGACACCGTCTTGAAACTTTCGTTGGCTGTTTTTATCAAATCTCCTATAGAGACTCGCAGCGATCGAACTTGGTTTCATCGTCCACGACGCTAAAGATGCCTTATTACCCGTCAGTGTCATCCCTACTGGGTAATGGTCGGAGAAGACCGTGCCAACGACAAACGGAAGAAAACGGACATATCGCTCACAATTGGCAATAGCGACATGGTTTATGCACAAACCAAGTGACACTGCATCGAATATAAGATTGGGACGAGTGATGATATTTATGGCCTGTTCAATGCCCTTGCTAGCAAGTCCAGAGCAGTATTCAGCACTCACAGCTTCGTTACTCAAAATATCTACGTTTGTGTCATCCAGAAGTACACAGAGCAGATCCCCAGTCGTTGTCACAAGATCGTCTAAGATATCCATCAGAGTGCCGGCTGACCGGACCTCATTGAAGTAAACCCCGACGGCATAGCCATAAAAGCCAGGGCTGCGAATTTTCAGTCTAATAGCCTGCACACTCCCGTCATCACTTAATCGTGTTCTCGATTCCACCAGATCAATTGCAGAGTGCGCATAGTTTAAGAGACCGCTTCCATTTCTACCAGGCCGGCACACAGACACACTAGTGTAGCCTCATATGTTAAACAAGGCGGCATCAGGGTCATCAAACCAGGTCTCACTCACTACCACGACGGCAACATTTGTGAAGATTCTCAAATACACAAGGATACAAATTTTGCAACAAATACTCTGCCTATATGATGCACTGTTGCCTGTACGTCACTTTGATAATTTGATAATGAAATATATATATATATATATATATATATATATATATATATATATTAACACACCCTTTAGCAGGGGGGCTTTATTACAACCACAGATAAGTGCTCTATTACAAGAAAACAACCCTGCCAAAGCCGGCGGCTTACGAGGAAGGTTGAGTATGGTTATACCTACAAGCTAGACGCCATGCAAACATCCTGTTAACAATCGTTTTCTTTGCAACAGTTCTTGACTGGATATTGAGCCCGGCGCGAGTCCTTGTTGTGGCAATATTGAAGAACTTCGCCGCTCTCTCAGGCTGCTTACATATCCAAGTAAACGTGGATTTGTCAATTCTTTCTAACATGGATGCAATATCTTCACATTTTACGTCATTCTCATTAATATTGCAGCGAGACGCAACACGCCTGACAAATTTCTTGTGAAGTTTAGTAAGCGTGTTATTGTCACGGAAATAGCCTAGATTCCACACCGGCGAGGCATACAGTAGGACCGGCAGAACATATTGCTTATACAACCTTATGTACAGAGAGGGTTTTTTTAACACAATACAACGAAATATCCAGTTCAGCCTCCGTGTGGCCAGGGCTGTCATTTCTAAAACGTGGGGAGTATAGCTAAGAGTACAGTTTGTCAATATGCCTAAATCTTTAATAGACGTCTTAGCCATTAGCACCTCCGAGCCCAACGTGTATCTGTGTACAGGGTTATTGTGGCCAAAGTGTAAAACGGCACACTTATTTACAGATAGCTTAAGATCAAGCCTTTTACACCACTCTATGAAAGCATCAAGTGTATTTTGAATAATTCCGGCTTCTTATCATTATCTACAGCTATATACATTTTTACATCGTCAGCATATATTTTTGTTTGCACTGGCTGGGGTACTATATATTTCAAGGAGTCAGTATACAGTATGTACATTAGTGGGCCTAGTATAGTGCCCTGAGGGCAACCCGACGTCACTTCAGCAGTGGAGGATAGGCAATTATTTACCCTGACTCTGAAAGACCTATTATTGAGGAAGGCCTTAATCCAGTTAATAATACGACTTCCAACTCCATAACGCGGCAGAATGTTGAGCAGCTTTGAGTGCGTTGTGGTTGCGCAGTCAAATGGTCTTCCCTCGTTTACCATAAGAGACCAGTCATTTTGTGTCTCAAGCAGCTGCAGGACCGTAGAGTGGGCGGGACGGTACGCAAATTGTTCCTTGGAGATTAGACCTTGTGCATTAGCATTGCTGTAGATCGCTTCAGTGATGATTTTCTCGAACAATTTACAAGGCACTGACGTGAGCGAGACCGGCCTTTTGTTGTTAGGATCGCTTTTGTCCCCACGTTTTTGTACAGGGCAGACAAGAGCGCAACGAAAAAGACTCGGTACAGATCCCTCCTCGAGGGATCGGCGAAATATGATTGCTAGTGGAACACATACCTCAAAACCGCACTTTTTATATACAAATGCAGGGATTCCCTCAAGGATAGCACTGCGTTTGTTGGCTAGCCCGTGAAGATGCTTAGCAAGGTTTTCAGGCGATGAGTCAGCGTCATTCACAACAATCAAATTGTCAGGCGTTGGCACAGGGAGAGCAGAGTGGGAGTTCCGCTCTTCCAATTCATCGTGTGAAGGGTAGGTTGCAGCAAAAACATTTTTAAGGATTTCAGCTTTTTCAAAGTTGTCCGTTGCGTAGGAGCCATCGGGTCGCTTGATAGTGGCTAGACTATCCTTAGTTCTCATACGCTTCTGCACGTACTTGTGGATGGCGGTAGGAGTTGTCGACTGGGCAACACTACACTCTTCCATGATCCGTTGCCTATGAAGCATTCGTTTTTGCTTCTTTTGTGAAGCAGCACCGTTCTCCAGAGTTGCGCTATTCAGTAGGCGGGTTACCCGCTGAATGTCACTGTTTAACTTTCCAGCGGAATCGATGATCTTGACCGGTACAAAAATCTCCAGCAGGAAGAACATGTAACTCACAAATTTGTTGTACATTTCATCTACGTTGGAGCATGACACAAAAAAGGAGTTCCAGTCGGTTGTCATCAGATTACAAACCATCCCTTCATAGTCGCCTTTGTCATAGTCCCAGCAGTAGTGACGGGCATCAAGGATGTTTGAGCGACGATATATTGTGAATGTCAACATTTTATGATCTGTGGCGATCGGTGAAGTCGACACACTCACCTTCTCAACAGAATCATCGTTTGTCAGAACCACGTCCAATATGTTACGCCCCCGAGAAGGAGTACTGACTAGTTGCTGGAGCCCAGAGTCACAACAGAACTGAAGTAGTATTTCCTCCGTCGAGATTCTGCCATCAGCAGTCAAATCAGCTGAATTGGCCGCAGGTCGTAATGATGTGGATCCCCGCCAACCCGACCAGTTTATACCAGGTTGGTTAAGATCCCCAGAGAGAACTGCACTCAGATCGTCCAACACCAGATTACCCAGATCCGCAATTAGATTCTCCATTCTCAAGACTAGCTCACTATGCGATCCGGTTGGATTGAAATATGTGCAAATGAAGCGGGTTCTGCTTCCTTCCAGGAGCAGATCAGCTGCAATGATTTCCGACGAACAGGCATTCAGTTGGGCGACCTCAGAGCAGGGGAGTCTAGAATTTACCAGAAGCATAACACCACCGCCCACTTGACCGCCCCGGTCCTTACGAAAAACTTCATATCTTCCACAGTCAGCAAGCTCAGCATCCGTTACCTTATCAGACAGCCACGTCTCCGTTATGAAAGCGATGTCAATTTCTTCAGTCTTCATGAAAGCGTGCAAACAGTCGATGGCTCCCGGTTTTGCGAGCGATCGCGCATTTAGAGACAGACATTTTAATTCTAGGTCTTGTTTCACAGTATCTTCGGCCTCCTTATCATTATCCAGTGCAGTTTTCCTTAGTCAATGAGAGGGAAAGCTTTCAACCACATCGGCTTCTCTCAAACGACCACTGAAAACTTTTATTATAGCCCCATCACTCCAAATGTTTTGATCAAACATTTTGTCAATATCAATATCCGGAATTTCAACAAAGAATGAACTATAGTGGGCGTAGCGTGTTTTCAGTTTTTTTATTGCTATTGGAGAGATTTCAGAAGCTGTCAGGTGTTTATGCAGGTCATCGGTTTTTAGCGATGGGTCTTGACCTGAGACAAATATACGTTCGGAGTGCAACCGAACCGAAACACTAGGCAAAGTCTGTGGGCCTCTATCATTACAATTTTGCACAACCAGAACGCGTCGCTGTTTACTTCGGTTTTCCTTGCTTGGGGGCTTATGGTCGGTTTCTTGCTCCTTTGGGATTTTCCAGTCTGTTATTCGGTAAGTTAATCCTTCCAACGCAGAATTCAAATTTAATGTTAATCTGTGTCTGCCATTGTCGAGGGTGTGGCTTGAAGGTGCTCATTAGTTGCAAATCTGCTCAAATTGTATATTCTAAGAAATTATATCCTTTGATATTGTAGGCAATGCGGTGCCTTGCATGTCCCAAGTATATTCGCAAGACGGCCATTCCCAGTAAAACCGGAAAACGGTGCTTGCGCTCTGGTTAAACAAGCTATTTAATAGCGGAATATATAAGTAATAAGCCCCGCTAATTCAATTAGCTCTTTCCTGGCATCCAGGACTTGTCCCAAATTTTCACTCAAGCTGGATTTTTCAAATGCCTTCAATATGGTAAAGGGAGACCATTTGCTAAGGACAGTCAAAGACTCCATCCCAGACATATACTATTATGTCGAGTCCTCATGTAGACGTTCAACTTGCGTTGTACTCAATAATATGGTCCGAGACAGGTATATAACAAGGAGATCCCCTCGGTCCACCTTTGTTTTGCCTGGCATTTAAGGATCTGGTCAAATCGCTTGAAAGCCCGCTTAACATGTAATACTTGGGCGATAAAGTACTGACAGGCATCGCTTCCACAACCGTTAGTGACTTACAGAAGATTATCAATTTCGAGAAGGTAAGCGACTTGGCTCTGAACCCTTCGAAATGCGAACTGTTCGTATGAAATCCTGCAGCAGATTCAACAATCTCCGAAATCACGCACTGATTACCGGGCTGCAAGATACTACGCGCAAACGAAGTAAATCTCCTGAAGACACCCCCTACTCTGGGAAGGTGTCTCCCCCGTATTGCAGAAGTGGCTAGGTAAATTGAGTACCGCCTCAAAGTGCCTTCCCCTGATAGGATACCATAGCGGTTTCATTACTGAGGTGTTCTTACTCAGCCACACTCATATTCTGGGGGATATCAAACTTACCGACAAAACGGACGAGCTACGACGCTTTAACAATCTAATAGCCGATACGACAACCAATCTGCTTAACATCAAACTGGATGATACAGCCAAACGACGGAATTTCTTGCCAATAACCAAAGGGAGGGGTTTGGCTTACCAGACCCGGCATACCCTGCGATAGTTGCTGTTACCTATCAGGTTTCCGGCAGGGTCTGCGAGCTTCTTGACAAAGCCGGCCAGCTCGAATTCACCTCCACGCGAGATTAAGTCACGGGCAGTTTGGTTGAGGTTCTTGGAACTTCACCAAAAGAAGTCACATCTCAGAGTGAATGGTCGGCCCTGCTAACCGATCAACATGCTCGCTTACTTATTGATCAAGCTGACAATAACTCTACTAGGGCTCGGCTTAGGGCAACCTCCGCAAAACATGCAAGCGATTGGCTACACGCCCTACCCAGTGCATAATTAGGGACCTTAATGGATAATGCCCCTACAAAAATGTGTGTTGGCCTCTGACTTGGTACGCCGCTCGTTCACCTTCACATATGCCGATGGGCATTAGGGCTCACTACGCTCTATCCTGCGCCCCCAGTGAAGGTCGCCGACCACGTCACACGGCTATTAATAACATAATAGCGAGGGTCCTGAGGACGGCGGGCTACCCTAATAAGTTGGAACTAACTGGACTAACCAGAAACGACGGCAAGCGTCCCAACGGAATGACTCGTATCCCCTTTGAACGATGCCGGACCCTCATATGGGATGCCACCGTAACCGACGCACTTTCTTCCTCAATGGTCGATTTCGGTTCACGCCACGACCCAAGCAGAAAAAAACAAGATGAACAAGTACGCCGAACTGACAAGAGCTTGAAATTTCAGTCCAGTCGTCTTTGAGACGTTGGGACCACCGGGTCCTCTGACTATAGTCTACGTACTAAATTAGGCAAAAGTTTGAAGATAACTACTGGGGATAAGAAAGCCGCACAATCCTTACGCCAGGGACTTTCCGTTGACGTCCAGCGGGGCAACGCGATCTCAATTTTGAGATCGCTTGCCGAATGGTGCAAACCAGGGGTGTTCTAGACTGAAAGTTAACACGCTCACTTACACAGGATTGTAATATAAATTAATAAATAAAATATTTACTTACTCAAAAAATAGTAATAAGCCTCGTTGTGTGAACTTCCGTATGATCAGGAAGTTAATGGACTGCAATATACCACCTATTTTAGCGCTCAGAAGGTAAATAGACTACGGGAAGCCACTGTGCCACGGACAGCTTCAAAACAAACTTCTCACTCGTCTGTAGAGGTTAGTCCTAAAGTAACTATACACTTTCTAACCTGTCATAAAATGTTCTTAAAATGTTATAATTTGACGACTAACAGGAACGCCTTTTTATATTGCAAGCGCAACGAGAAACTCACCTCACTACAAAACTGCTCAAATTATCCAATTCCACTTGAAAAACGTTTTGGGCACTTTTAAGCAACCTTCACCCACGCACATACGATACCTGTCGATACTCTTACTTTACACAAGTGCAAAGTCCCCCAGAGATTCTCCACTGAGGCCCTTGATAAACCGTTTAGTCGACACGTTAATATTGTCCTCGTTCGTATGAGAGACAACAAGGCATTTGGGCCAGATCTTGTGAGGAATGAACATTTCTAGAAGGGACATCTCCTCGTGCCTGTATGGCAGTCCCTTTTCAACAGATGCCGTTCTGAGGACACTCTACCAGCCAAATGGCACGAATGCCTTCTCACGGTAATCCTAAACGGAAAAGGTCAAAAAGTACCCATCGGACCTTTCCGCGTGGTTATGAAGATATAAAAGGAAGTGTGTCAACAAACAAGCATTTTTAAAAGGCCGCTGACACATTTCCGACAGCACTGGCGTTTTGGCGCTAAAGAGTGCGGACGTGTGTCTACGGAGCTCTGAGGGCTTGCACTTGCCTGTGTAAATAGAGGTAGGTAGTCCTAGAGAATGACATGCCATAGTGATATGTGAAACTCAGCGTGGGTGTGAAAGCGGTAGGGAGCCAGGCTGCTGTGAAGTTTGAACGAGTCCTTCTCGGTAGGGTAAAGCAACAAAAATACCCGCGCAGCGGTTGGAAGGCTCTGAACGGTCCGCCGCGGATTCAAATTTGAATTTTCAACGGCTGCACAAGTAAAAAACGGTGTCGCCGGTGCGCCGAGCGACCTCCAAGGCTGAGAGACGAGTGACGCAGGCAAGTTGGCATTTCGGCCCCATAGGCGGTGCTTCCAGGAATTGATCGCGTCCGCCGCCGGCCTCCTGCGACCACTATTGGGACTTTTTTTGATAAGCGAAGTTTGGAAATGCCATTGCACTATCGGCACTGGCAACCAACAGCACCTAATGTGGGACTTTCAACTACTAAAAACCTCATTCCTCCCTACCCCTCCCCGCCCCAGAGTTCGGAAGCCTCGTGCTCCTCTGGCTCCCATAGATCTCGCTGTGTCCTCAGCTCATAAACCCAAGGAGATGCGTCGATTAGTTCTACGAAGGGCTAAGTTGCCATAGTCCCTTGCGGGGCACCCTCATATCGACCACTCAATGGCACCTGCGTGCCTCTGCAGGGCACGCCGCGAGCCTTTTTTAGCAACATTCTTTATCATGCAACCGACAATGTCTTGTGTCAATCTCCTTACATAGCAATACGTCGAGCTTCTGCGGACCTAGTCCAGGGCGAAGCAGTACGAGACCGTATGGTCAACATCGTCCGGCTGCCCCGACGTGCAGAATGTGTGCACGTATCTACCTGCGACTTTCCAATCCGCACCATATAGATTTGGAATTGGCCATGGTCTGTAAGGACCTGGACCGAGAAGTGCGTAAGTGGCTCTCAACCAGGCCCGTCATACCAACGTCGAAAGCCCGGTATAAGGAACCGGGTACAATTCGTCCGGGGCAATCCAGAGCCCGGCGTGGCTCATTCGTGAGCCCGCGCGTCAAACGTTGCCGCTCGGGCTTTCGTGAAGTCCGTCGCGCCATCCGTCCTACGCTCGCCTTTTTCCCGGGCCAGTAGCTCCCAGGGAAGCTGGCGAGCCAGGACGAGGGCTGCCTCTGTGCTCTTCGTGCGGTACGCCCGGCATGATGCACAAAGGGCCATGCCGCGTTGCGCCGCACAAGGAGCTCGTCTGTTAAGAGCGGTGTGTAGGGTCAGGTCGGCCCATGCAGGCGCCGCATACATCGTCGAGAACTCCGCGACAGAGGCTAGCAGCCGGAGGCGCCCGTCCGTAGCTCCTCCCACCGGAGGGAAAATCCTGGCCAGACTCTGAGCGACCTTGCTGACCTTGGCGACGATGTGTTTAATATGCGGCACCTGTAAGACCGGTATCTAAAACGTACCTGGCAGTCCTTTTGATCGGAATATGGTGGCCCGCAAGCGTCAGGTTGATTCCACATGTCACCTTCCGGCTTGTTAAGTGAACTGCCTCCGTCTTCTGTGGGGCAAGCTGTAGGTGACGGGCAGTCATCCATGCCTGTATGTCCGCTACCGCTACGTTAGCCATTTCTTCTAGTGTTACCTTTCGGCAAGCCGTGACACGGAGGGCGAGGTCGTGGGCGTACGCGACGGTCTCCGCGCCTTCCGGGCCCCAGCCGCAGGATACCGTCGTAGGCCAAGTTCCATAGAACTGGGCCAAGAACGGAGCCCTGCGGCACGCCGAGTGTCACACTGCTATGCCTGTTATGAGCGCCCTGTCGTTTAAACAAGAAGATATTATTCGCTGGATGTAAGGTGAAATATTTTCGTCTCCTGGTCCGCCTTCCGCAGGACACGGTGGAGCGCATCTATCGTTGATCGGCCCCGTCGGAAGCTACACTGATCACCCAACAGAGCGTGAAGGTTCTCGATCACTGCATTTAGGCGTTCTGTTATTACATTTTCAAACCGTTTGTCTACGGTGTCCAGTAGACAAATTGGTCTAAATGACGATCGTACTGCGAGACGTGGACCCGTTCGCGAACAGCGAGAGCTGAGCATGCCGGCAGACGTGCGCATGCGCACGGAAGACCCGCGGTCCGGCAGGCATGATTTAACTGCGAGAAGCAAGGCCACATGGCTAAAGACTGTGAGGAGGAGAAAGCGCAGGGCCAACGCTGTTACCGGTGCGTCGACGTCGGGCACCTCCTTAGTGCATGCACTAGCGAAACCGGGCGTTTCCTATTTCTGCAAAGTCGACGAACAATCGGCTTTGTCAAGCGACTCCCTAGTGCTGGCAAAAAACTTGAAGAAAGAAGAGCGCTATAAAGACCGACAACCTGGTGGACACGAGGTTGGGTAGTCGTAACGCTTTGGAAAGAGGACAGATCTTACTGGAATGGGTGGCAGAGCAGAGACCTATGGATGTTAATGACGGAAACATTCCAACATTTTCACGGGCATGGAGGGTATCCCACGTAGATCTCACGCTGGCCAACGAACGGCGATAACCAGGATAGCGAGGGTCGGTACGATTCATAACCACAGCGACCACAGCTACATTTGCTCTGAGGTACGAGCCCCAACCGTGACTCTCCCAGCGTCACATACCCGGGTTAGACGGTGGCAAATAAGACAGCTAGAAAAAGAAGCGCTGGTAAAGGAGATCGGTGCGAGGTGTCGGACAATGGGAGTGGGAACAGTAGACGATAATCGACTCATCGAAACACTCATTGCCGTGTGTACAAAGGCTGGCCCTTTCCACCCGAACGGCGGAGGTGACCGACAGCACCGGTCCGTTTACTGGTGGACCATTCAGATCGGGGAAGCGAGAAAGCGATGCACAAGGCTAAACAGGGCGTATACTAGGCAACGCAGCTGGCTGAGTGGAAAAGTGAACCAAGGGCAGACGGGGCTAAACGTTGACAAGCAATCGGCCACGCTCTTGGAAGGTAACAGAGCTGCTCAGAAGGACCTTCAAAAGCTCATTTGAAAGAGTAAGGCATGGCCGTGGAACAGCGGACACGGGACATGAAGTCAGACGTGTAGTTGCTACCGTACCGAATCGTTATGGCCAAGCTCCGGGCGTCTTCTCCGAGACTCTTCCCGGATGTTCAGAAGCGTCAGGTTCATAGGTTGTTCCCGGTTTACCCGTGGAAAGGCGACGGAGAGATCCTCTGGCTGCCGATGAAGATATTCCCGAGGTCACGCTGGCAAAAATCGAGCGAGCACGGCAACGATTGACACCCGGTAAAGCATTCGGCCCGTATGGAGTACCCCCTGGAGCGGCCAAGCTACTAGTGCAGCGATTGCCGAAGCTGTTTCAAGCACTGGTGACGCGCCTTTTAAGAGAAGGGCGATTTCCGCGGCTGTGGAAAAACGCCAATCTGGTCCTAATCTCCAAACCAACGAGAGAAAGCAATGCCTCAACAAGTAGTTTTGCTTACCGGGCTATATGTCTCCTTGACACGATGGGTAAGATCTTGGAGAATGTTATCGCTGAGAGGCTCAACGCCGAGATTGAGCGCAAAGGGGCCTTGTCAGACGCCCAGTATGGTTTCCGTAAGGGGAAGTCTACGCTTGGCGCTCTTACACGGGTTTTGGAACGCGCGACCGTTACCGCAGTAACCAAAGACCCCGAAAACAAGGGACTTTGATGTGCTTGTCCTCCTGGATGTCAATGAAGCCTTTAACTCGATGAACTCGGAGGTGGCCATGGACGCGATGAGGCGCAAGGACATCTCGCCATGCATTCGCCGGATAATTTCGTCCTACCTATCGGAAAGAAGACTATCGGCCGCCGACCAGGAGTATGAGATATCTGCGGAGGTTCCTCAGGGGTCGGTCTTGGAACCGATTCTGTAAAACCTAGCCTATAATTGGTCTTTGAGCTGCCGGATTTACCGGCGGGTGCCGAGATGGTGGCCTATGCCGATGACTTGTTGCTGGCTATCACGGTACGGTAACTGGGGCCCTGAAGTATGCCGCTAATGAAGCCTTGGAACAGGTGGCAGAGTGGCCCTGCACTAGACAGAAGCACTGTATCTTACAGGCAAGGAAAAAAAACAGGAACGTCCGCCTGCGTCTGAACAGTCACTGTGTCAAGCTTGCTCGGACAGCAAAGTGTCTCGAACTGGTGCTTGACAAAGGTTTCAATGGATTGGCACAGAGCCAGCATGTAGCTGCTGGCAAAGTCCACAAGGTCGTGGTCGGCCTGGCACGGTTAATGCCCAGAGTCAGTGGCTGCACAGAAGGTAGGCGGCGCCTGCTGGCCAGTGTAGCGGAGTAGGTAGCGCGTGTACGCGGCTCCAGTGTGAGCAGACATGGCGCAAAAAACACAAAGAAACAGGAGAGCGCTTCGATCGTCACAGCGGCCGGTAGCCATTCGTGTTTGCCGGGCTTACAGCACGGTGTCGGCCGCGGCCCTTCTGTCAAAGATGCTGCCATGAGTCAGCTGGGCACAACCAGTTCCAAACGTACATGGTTAGAATTAAGGAGGCGAGTGTTGACATCTGCGCGTTATGCAGATCGAGTAAGACGTACGATGTCGAGCACACAGTTATGCGGTGTCCGGCTCTCCAAGAAGCCAGAGACGTGGATGCAACCACCGTGAGGGGAGAATCGATCAAGAAGGTTGTAGCACACATGCTGACATCGGCAAAGGCGTGGAGGGAGTCCTGTGCCCTCTGCGAAACTATCGTGTCCTTAAAGGTGGCCAAGGAAACTGCCAGGAAAGCTCGTTTAAACGGTAGACCCCGATCTAGTCGAGAAAAAAGTGCCCGTAGGCAAGAGGGAAAGAAAAGAAAATAGGCAGCAAAGGCTAGCCAGCCATAGGATTAGGCAGGGACAGCCAGGGACGGTCCTGGCGATAACTCTCGACGCATCCCCAGGTGGTGGAGCTGTGGAAGGCGTTAATGGTCTGGCTGACGCGTCTGAGCTGCACCAAGGCAGACTTGAGGCGCCGGATGATGCCAGATGGAAGTGGAATGTAGGAGTTAGGGCAACACCACTCCCATAAATTGGAAGCAATGTCTACACAGTTACCGATCCCTGGGGGTGGAGGGACACGGGTTTACTCGGTCTGCGATTCCCAGACTAGTCACCATGTCGAGTCCGGTGGCGTGGTGCAGTCGTCTGCGCCTCGCAACCGGAGAAGACACATAGATGCGCGGGTTCGAGCCCCACCGTTGCACATTTGTATTTATGGGGAGTCCTCTTACTCCTGGCGAAAGTTGTCCCTGGGAGCCGCAAAAGTCGCAGCTTGTTGGCCAATGTCTTAGCTTGTAAAATCTTGTTAAAAACCGCTCTTGTCAAGTTACAGTGTTCCAGGGATTCTGTCATCTTTAGAACGACGTCGCGTAGATTAAAAATGTGCGTATTCATTAGAGTCCTCAAGGCGTGACGCCGTTCCGCCCATGCGGGACACGCCTGAGCTGTGTGCTCTGGAGTGTCCTCGAGTCGATTGCCGCAGTGGACGCACGTGGGGCTGGGGGCCTTCCCGATCCTGAATAGGTACGACTGAAAGTCGCCGTGCCCCGTCAAAATCTGGGTGGTGTGGAAGGTGAGCTTCCCACCAGGCCGGTACAGCCAGTTCTTAATGATAGGGACCAGCTTGCGGAGACTGGCACCTGGGTCCCCCTCCGCCAGGCCATCCCACTCTCCCTGCCATAGCTGCAATGTGTGTTGCCGTGCTTCTTTCTTCTTAAGGCTCTGGTCGCCCCACAGGCGGCGGCGCTCTTCTGCCTTCAGGTCCCATAGGATAGTGCCCGCGAGCACGAGCGCCGCCGCTGTACTAACCGTGCGGTACGCCACGGTGACCCTAAGGGCTCCGACCCGTTGAGCCCGCCGTAAGCGGTTTCTATTTGCCTTAGTCTTCAGAGCGTTGGTAGGCCAGGCCGGAGCCCCGTATAAGGCGACTGACTTAACCACGGACGTAATAATATTTCTTCTTGTTTGTTTAGGGCCGTATGTGTTTGGCATGAGGCGCACAAAACTACTGGCGACCTTCAATGCCCTCTCTGACGCCCGCCGTAGGTGTTCAGGACCCTGGAGGCTCCGGTCCAGAAAGACCCGAAGGTACTTTGTAGTATTGACTGCAGCAATCTTCTGGTCCTCCAGGACAAGGTGCGGCGGGGGCAAGCCCCTCCGACCCACCAGGAGAATAGCTTCGCTTTTAGCGGGGGCGAGGGTAAGCCCCGTTATTTGCATCCAGTGCGCAATGTCGAAGAGGGCTTCATTCGCACGCGCCCCAAGCTGGCCCATTGTCCGGGCCTGGACGGTGAGGACCAGGTCGTCAGCGTAGGCGAGGAGTTCGACTCCGGGTGGGAGATCCCCCAGCCGCAGCACGTCATCGTACGTGATGTTTCATATCAGGGGGGCTAGCATTGAGCCCTGCGGCACCCCTGCGGTCATGTTAAAAGTTTGGTCGTGTGGGTAGATAATCCTGTCGTGTAGGTAGCTCGACAAAATCCGTCTCAGGTAAAAGGGCGTCCTTTTCCTGTGGAGAGTATCGAGGATGACTCTCCACGGGAGGTTATTAAAAGCGTTCTTCACGTCCAGTAGTATTGCTAAAAATAGATATCGGCGTCCGGGCGGGGAGTTGCGAATGCTTTCGGCCATTAGTTGGATTTTCTTTATCGCTGCAAGAGTGGAGCGACATTTACGAAACCCATATTGGGCCTCGGTAAGGAGGCCGTTCTCCTCCGCGAACTCTCGGAGTCGTGCCTCGACGATGGACTCGAAGGCCTTGGCCAGGGAGCCAAGAAGTCATATGGGCCGGTACGAGCCGGGGCCCTTAGGTATTAGCACGAGGTCCGCGGCCATCCATGCGATAGGGAACAAGCCCGTCCGAAGCATCTCTGTCGCCGCGGCGGACACTGCCTTTGGGCACTCATTCAGCAGGAGCTTAACCGCGAAGACGGGGATCCCGTCTGGGCCCGGTGCCTTTTCCGGCTTGAGGCGTTCCCATGCTGCGAGAACTTCGTGCGGGGTTACCTCTGGTATGCTGTCCTCAGACTCCCCTGTGTCTTCCAAGTACGAAGTTCGGTCAAAGGGCGGGTGCCGCGGGAAGAGTGCCATGACTGCTTCCCGGGTTCCCTCCGACGTGAGGCCCACCCTTCGTTTGAAGGGGGGAACACCCCGCACCATCTTTTACGGGCGGCCCCATGGGTCGTCCTCCAGCTCTTCGAGACCGGCTTTGCAGGAGCGTTCCTTGCTCCTGGAGATTTTCCTACGCAGGCAGGCTCGCAGCCTTTTATATTCCGCGCCGTGTTGCAGGGCGGCTTGCCCCTCAGGCGCGGCTCGCAGAGCGCGGGTGAGGAGACGCCGTGCCCGGATGCACCTTTTCCTGAGGCCTCTTATTTCGCTCGTCCACCAGTTCTTCGGGGTCCTTTGATGCAACCGGTGTGCTCCGCGGCCCGTGACGACTCCGCAGACGGCGGAGGTTTTAGAGGCCCGCGGGTGTTGTTGGCATCCCGTCCTGGTTGGGGACGGGATGCCAACAACACCCGCGGGGGTCCTAAGGGACTCCCGGATCTCGTTGACCCCCTTGCGCCTGGTTGTAGGACGAAGCGTTGTGGGCGGTCCCTCGCGGGAGATGGTCACGTGAAACTCAAGTATATGGTGGTCACTTAGAGATTCCTCGTCTAGTAAAACCTTCCAGTTTAAAAGCCTATGTGCTTCCGTTCTTCTTGCTATTGTAAGATCGATGCACGAGGTGTGCCCAGCTCTGTGGAAGGTGGGCGTACCCGTGTTAAGAACAACTAGGTCCTCCGCCGCCAGCCACTCGAGGACGGCGTGTCCTCTTCGGTTGGTGGCCGTAGAGCCCCATGTAGTGGAAGCTGCGTTAAAATCTCCGGTTAAGACTAGAAGTGGCACGTCGTTTCGGTTAAAAGACTCTGTCAAATTGTCTAAGAACCTATGACAGTCTTCGAGAGGGGCGTTGGGACTGCAGTAGCAGGAGTAAAACCGCCCAACGCCCGTTAGATCCACCTAAGTAAAACCGTACCCGCTGCCGTGTCCGGAAACCCGGAGGCGACAGCGGTTGTCTAGTAAAATGCTTGTCAAATTGTTGCTTCTGTAAAAAGGTCCGGGGTGCAGTTTTTCGCCCACCGGACGCTAGGCTCACTAAGCAGTAGCAGATCTGTCCCATACCTGCTACTAGTTTCCTGGAGCATGTTGTGGGCACCCATGCTCCGGTTGCAGTTCAGCTGTAATACTTTAAGAGTAGTTGTCATATACGTTGTTTAAGAATCGCCCGTGTTTAACTGCTTTGTGAATCGGGAGTCTATGGGAGGAGATGGTTGCCCCCTCTTTTGACTCCTTTGCGTTACCAGGGTGAACCCGTCCTGGTCCTGGGCGCCTCTGGGGTGGTCTCCCGCTGTGGGGAGCACCGTGCTTTAGTCGGGCGCAGACCCTGTCAAGGGAGGCGGCAGCCTGTTTTGGTTGCCAGACTGGTTGCCGCCGCGACGAAGCTCTGCAAGTTGGCTCTAAACGTAGGGCAAGCAGCGGCGTTGGCCGCGTGCCCCTCCTCGCCGCAGTTGTAGCATTTGGCGTTTTGAAAGGCTTCCCTCGACAGGTGCCCCAGTACCCCGCATTTGTGGCAGCGCCTGGAAGTCGCCGCTTCAAATGTGCACGAAGTGGTTGTGTGCCCTACTCGCTGGCACTTCTGGCACGTGGGGACGGTGATCGATTCCACAATGGGGCAGGATAGCCATCCCAGTTGGACACGCTTCAGGTCCAGCGCTCGACGGGCATCGGGCGGCGCCCCACGGACGAGCGCCGACCATCTTCCGGTAGCCCATTTCGGGAGGGGTTCACCATTAGTGGCCCGTCGAATCAAGTTCCTCTGCGGAGCGCCTCCTTGACTTCCTTTGCCGTTGTCCCCTCCATGATGTATCTGACAATCAGACGCTTGAGGGATGACCGATCAAGGCTCGCCTCGCCCTCCCCGGCCGCCTGTAGGGCACCGAGGAATGCGCTGGCCCCTCCTGGCGCCGCCTCCGTCACTACAAGTCTCACGTCCCCGCTGGGAAGGTGTTGTGCCCGTTTGACCAAGACCTTGTATTAGCCAGGATCCACCTTGGCCCTAAGATCCCTAATGGTTTCTGCGTAGGTCTTCCCTTCCTTCTTTTTAAGTAGAACGGTAGTCGTTGGCGTGGACGTGGGACTTTTCGAAGCCTCGGCAACCCGTTTTCCCGCTACGGGGGTAACTGCTAGGCGCAGCTCTTGAGTGCGAGCTAGGCACTTAAGGAGCTTGTCGACTCCCGTCCGCTCTCCCTCGCTGGTCATGTAGCAAGGGATCGCCGTTAGGTCTTCTGGGCCCTGAGGGCCTTTGCTTTCATTAGTACATCCAGGAGATTCTTGTGCTGGAGCAGCGTCCCGTCTTTGAGAAGCCGAAGTGCCACCAGCGCCCTGGTAGTCGGCTCCCCGTCGTCTCCCGACTCCGTTTTTCGGCGGGACAGTGCCACGCCTGCCTTGCTTCCGGCTTCCCCGGCAATGCCCTGGAACTGGCAGGCCATGCACCCGGAGGGGACTATCCCTTGTTATGCTGGCTCCGAGGGTTGTCACCCTTGTGTAGACAGCTGAAGGCCAGTCTTCTGAGAGGAGGCTTTTGAGCTCCTCTTCGGTGTCGCAGCCCTCGATCATATTATTGATCTTTTCGGCCTGCCTTTCCAGGGCAAAGCCTTCTGGGGTGCATTGGCATCCTAAGTCCGTTGTATTTCTTTCCGTTTGTGTGCCTGCGTCCGCTCCTTCTGGCCTGTTAAGTGCCACTTGAGCCCTCTTTACAGCCGCCCGGAGTTGCTCCGCCAGAATATTCACGGCCGTATCTAGAGTTTTTCGTCCGCTGACATAGGCGCAGAGCTCTTTTGTCAGTTCCGCGACGTCGGAAAGGCCACCAGGGGGTGCCGTTGAAGACCCGCCATTCTCCTCTTCGGCGATAGTTTGGGGGGCCACGCGCCGGTCTTATCATGGTCCTTTGGGGCAAACGGAACATCGCCGAAATAAATAAATAAAATAAATTGAATTAATAAAAAAGGGATTAAATTAATAAATATAAATATAAAAATAAATTTAAAAAAATATATAGTTTCCGCTGGGATTTGAACTTCGTTCTACTTGATCGAAGTCCGAGGCGTTGCCCCTGCAGCGCCGGCTATTTACAATCGCACAGTGTCTACTACCACCTCTAACCACTGCTTGTGGTGTGTGGTAAATATACACACTAGTATATACACTTCGAGCGCGTTATATACACGAAAGCACCGCGGCAGCACGAACTATGTACACTTGCAGGGTATATAAACAGAATTATATACACTGGCCCTACTGCGCTAGTCAGCTAATGCCACTACTTGTAAACAAGCGAGCCGATAGCACCGGTCGTTCTCAAACGTTCGAAATCGAACGCTCGATCTCGCTGCGTAAACTTTGCGTCAAAAACAGTTTCACGGTGTCTTTCGCAGTTTTTTAAAAATCACGCCGGATTCTTCACCGCTTTACCTTCCAGGTGCGATTGGTCAGCCCGCTAAGGGCCTTAGGTTCCCGCACCTTTCAGCTAATGAACACAGTGCAAAACACGACGTGGCCGCACGAATCGAATGCTAGAAGCAGGCTGCCCGAAAACTTAAGACTAAAGACTAGTCACCATGGCTGGAGTGGCGCATGTCCGTTTCGATTACCGTAATCCCTCAAAGTATTGCTGAGAGGTTTCATTTGAAAAAAAACGCTGGGCGCTCCACTACCTCAGCCTATGAAACACTCTTTGAGCAGATTTCAACTTCAATAGTCCAAAAGGAGTCCAAAAGTCCTTATCTCGATAATGGCGTGTGTGAGCATGACACGTTTGGTCAGACGACTGCACATTGTTGTTCAGCGATCCGTCACACATCGCAA
Source organism: Dermanyssus gallinae (assembly GCA_003439945.1). Lineage (NCBI taxonomy): Eukaryota > Metazoa > Arthropoda > Arachnida > Mesostigmata > Dermanyssidae > Dermanyssus > Dermanyssus gallinae. The sequence goes on along the minus strand of QVRM01005923.1, from coordinate 213,918 downwards.
AAGAGCGGCACTCAATAGTCATGAACCTGCTCTACGCAGATGCTCTGGTAATATGCGGCAGCATTCGTACGGCCCTGCAGGCTGCCCTTCGAACACTTGAAGCAACGTCACTCAATTCAAGTGCTCCTTTATTGTTTTCAAAGGGCAGATAATTAAATACATGGTTATTTACAAAAATCCTGTATTCAATGTATACAATGCACAATATAAGAGGTATAGATAACTATTTGTCATATAATAGGGCGCAATAGTACTATTTGTGTGATCTAGGTAGGTAGTAAGTCAAGACTGCTACGCTCTACTTTACATCTCAATGCAACACGTCGAAGGAATTTAGACTGAACTGTTTTAATTGCATACGGTCGCCAGACTTTACAGCTGATTAATTTGAAAACTACAAGGCTATTATAAAAGCGGATGTAGAACATTGAACATTCGATAATAAAACAAAGAAATATCATATTACATATAAGACTAGCAGCTTGGTTAGTTGGCGTGATGTGAATGTTAAAATCTAGCTCCGGTGTCAACGTTACCTCAAAATCGTGAATGCTGTTTACTCTAGGTATCTCTTGTCCATTAAGTGTGTAGACGTGGTTTTCTTTCAGACACACAACGGCGCATTTAAGGACCAAAATTATCATATCATTTTTAGCGCACCAATTGGAGATGAAGTTAATTATTCTCTGTAATATCTCCCTCTCGGTCTTTATGCCAGATGGCCCATAATTCGTCAGATAATTTGATATTCATAATACAGTGTGTTTTCTTAAAATTACTTTATTTAAGTCACTTCGTTTGTGTAAAAGTTTCAAATGGTTTACTTTGTCAAATGCTTTAGAACTATAAAAGTAAATACAATCAAATGTTTTAGAAATATAGAAGTAAATACAATCAAATGCTTTAGAAAAATAAAAGTAAATACAATAAAATGCTTTAGAAATATAAAAGTAAATAAAATCAAATGCTTTAGAAATATAAAAGTAAATACAAACAAATGCTTTATTTTTGTTATATAGATGGCCCAATCATGCCACCAAAATCAGAATGGATCATTTCAACTAATTGCGTTACTTTGGATTGGCCCTCAGTAAAGCCATGTTGCTGCTCGTCAAGCACTCCCTCAGATTGCATAAAGTTAAGTCAATGATCCACAAGTAATTGTGGATTATTACTTGTGGATAGTATATTTTATTATATATTATCCACCTACTACTACAATCACCAATAGCGTGTATATTACTTGAAATATACACGCTGCTGATGTGTAGTATTAAACGCATACCTCAAATCAGTAGCGCATATATTTTAAGTAATATTCACGCTACTAATGATTGTGCCACAGGTCTATAGTTATCAACATTCGACTTGGATCTCTTTTTATATACAGGCGTTATTACGGATTGTTGGAAAAAATCAGGCACAACACCATATTTATAGGACCTAACATATATTAATAAGAGTGGCTCAGTTATAAAATGCGCCACTATTTTTATAAAACCATGGATGTTTACAGTCCTGGGTGAGGCTACATTTAGATGGGAGTTGATTTATTTTTTTAGAATATTAGATTCCGACACAAATAAGTACGGACACATCGATGCCGTTGGCGGGGATACAGTAAGTGTTTTCGTTGGACCTGCTTGGGACACGTAAACAGAGGAAAATACATTTATAAAGGCATTCGCTTTGAAGATATCATTAGTGATTACCGCATTACTTATTTTTAGTGCCGCTATATCCTCTTTTCCCCTTAACCGCTCATTGGCATGCCTAAAAAAGGATTGGATTCTTCGAATACCCCAAGTCTTCTGCTTGCCATACGCAGTTTGGTTGCATACCGCGAACTCGCGTCATCTTCAATATGTGGTTTTAGACAAGATATATACTCACGAAGCCTAGAGTTATTGTTAGACGGTGCGTTTGGGAATAAATTACTCGATCACAGCGTGCATCTGATAAACAATACAATTATACATATTATTTAAGGTAACACAGTTTAGGAATATATATATATATATATATATATATATATATATATATATATATCTCTATGGAACAAGTGTCAGGTTTTCTATGATTTAGTCGTAATCACCCTTAATGAAGTGTTACCCTCCCTTATAGGACGATATTCGGAATCGAATAAAAAGTTAAAGGAAATTGCGTTATTGTCCGAGGGCATTGGGGATTTAAAAACGGATATATCTTCTATTATATCTAGATCGGTAGTAAGAACCAAGTCAACCAATATTGCCCTGAGGTCTTCGTTGGTGAAAAACTGAGCTTATTTCATCCGACAGATGACTGTTTGTATTAGTTACGATGCTGACTGCAAACCATTTGAACGTGCCGCATTCTCAATGGCACCGAGTGTTTTGATTGGGCGGGAACCGTTGCGGTGTATCGGCAACTTTAAATCCTGTACTACTTGTGTGTACATTGTTAACGGTGGTATAATTGTATGGACTATTTAAGCTGCGCATACGTTTAGTGAGGCTGGAACAAGCGCTAACATATTGAATTCAGTGCACTTCAACTTTCAATCCTTGTAACTCATGCATATAAGGTGCAAAGTTAATGATTACGTTTGTGTGACAGCTATTGACCTTATTATCACTGTTCTTACTGACTGATTACTGGCGACCCACCTGAAGTAATGCCTAGCCCTGAGTATGCGCACGCAATCCCAATTTCCAGTTTGGTTTGCTCTTTAGACCTGACGCCTGAGATAATTTAGTGGCAATGTAAACTAACAGTTGTTCAATAGCCAGTTGGAAAATTGGATTGCTCGTCGGTCCGACGTTTGCCCAACAGACAAGCTAATATGTCTTTTGAAACACCTGACTGGTGACAAACCGAAAAGGCGTGTGGTTTAGCTCGAAATTTGTGTCAACAATTACAGTATTGCGCTTCAATTGCTGAGGTAAAACTATGGTCGGGTCGACGTCGTTCGTGAGCGACAGTTTTACGACCTGATGAACGAACGTTCGTCGTGTAACAAACCCGAGCGATGTTCGTGGGTTACGCTTGCTGCTCAATACTGTGACCGCGAAGATCTAGACGTTGGCTGCCCTTAGTAGCAGCTCAATTGAGACGTATACAGTTGCATTCTGGCCTGCATTACGTGCTGCTGTTCCTGGTTACATATTCTTGAATTACAGCGAACGGCACCGATACGGCGGCGGGTCCACAGATCATGTTGAAGGTGTGGATAACCCCATTCGAGCCAGCAGACCAGTGTCCAGGATGCTGCTGTTAAAGATGTCGTTTTGTTATTGGCGTTTTTTCGGCGGTTCGCTGATCATAAGGAGGCATACACGGCACTCCTTTCAACACCTGCTACTCCTGAGCAGCCAGCCCGCTATAGGCAACAATCAGCGACGACACGACAAGGAGAGGTTATCATATTTCAAATAAACTACAATCTACAGTAGTGATGGCCAAAAGCACCAGCAACAACAGTCTATGCACAGATACCCTGCCGAACACACACACAGGGATCTGCAACGGTTTTGGCGGGCCCTGGCTCATTGGCAGACACTATTATTCTCTACATGGTTTCCGCGTATCTCATCAACGGCGAGGATAGAAAATTAGTCCGCTCGTTTGTGGATATGGGTAGCTCGGTAACATTCGTGTCGCCGAAACTAGTAGCGCAGATGTCTAACATTCGGTCACAGTAGCAGAAGACTCGACTATCTAGCCAAGGATTTGTTGCGGACGACAGGGTGGTCGACTCCCTACAGTACGCCACTGCGCTTTCAGAACACACATGACAACCAAACGATTGATCTGGTTGCACATGAGTTTGCTGACATCCGCGTGGATCGTCTAGTTCCATAGTTCAATGCGCTGCGCGAGGCTCTAATTACCTTCGGCAAGGACCACCAGCTTGCTGATCGCTGCTTGCTCGAGCGCGACCCCGAACCACCCTGCATACTTGTTGGTATGGATCAGCTCTTTAGGGTTGTTTGCCAAGAAAGGGAAGTGCCGCTTCTTTCGGGGGAATTCGCTAAGCGTTTACGGCACGGTTGGCTTATTGGTGGCCCCGTGGAAAAGCCAGTAAATGCTACGGTGCAATCAGTCGAGGTTCACTGCTGTATACCACTCTGGCCGCGTCTGTTGGCGGCATCGAGAAACTGTGGTAGCTTTGCTAGCTTAGAATAAAGCCATCTAAAGAGACCTGATTTATTTAGGAAGAAGAGACCGCGTGAAGGTTGTTCGAAGCAACAATCCAGTATCAGGACGGCCGCTATTCGGCAAATATTCCAAAGTAAGATAACATCGCGAACCTAGCCAATAAGTAGAACCCTTACAGAAGGAGCAGGAGGTGAAGAGATAACAGGCGTTAGGGGCGATAGAACCGCACGATATGGTGAATGTAATAATTTGGTGATCGCTGGCTATTGGCGGTACTAATACAGAAATGTTATTAACTGAGTCATCATTTGTCAGGGCAACGTCCAATAAGTTCTGTCTAGAAGTGGGAGCAGCGACAAGTTGCTTCAGACCAGGTTCACAGCAGAACTGAAGAAATTCTTTCCTGAATTGAGAATGCACTGTTAGTCGATTCTTCGGTTTGTCGTGATAATGTTACAGTACACCAACCAGACCAGTTTATTTTAGGTTGATTTAGATCGCCGGAGAGAACAACGCTTATGTCGCCAGTTACGATGTCCTGTAAATCAGCAATCGGATTCTCTAATCTTGTCGTCCGCTTAAGATGCGAGCCGTTCCGACTGAGATATGTACAGACAAGTCGGACTCTTTTTTTCTACCAGTAATAAATCTCCCGCAATTAATTCAGAGGAAGTACTGCTTAGGTTGACCTCAGCGCAGGGAAGCTTAGAATTCACAACGCCTTCACCTGTAAGTCCAACACGGTCCTTACGGAAGACTTCGTATCTTCCACAGGCAGACAACTCAGCAGACGTTATCCTGTCGGTTAGCCAAGTCTCAGTAATGAACGCAATATCAGTTTTATCAGTTTCCATAAACGCATGTAGACAGTCGATAGCTTCAGGTTTGGCTAGTGATCGGGCGTTTATAGATATACATTTGAGTTCATTATTTATCATCATATCATGTGAGCCATAATATTTACTAACCAGACCTGGAAGGCATAAGGATGTCATCACCTATTAAGTCTTGTCCGCTGGGTCTCATGATCCCAGAGAGGACTGCAAATTCCGTCGTCGTGGCGGTTCATGCCCCTCGAACGATCTCACCGACTGTGCTGAGTTCGTGTCGCTCTCTCAGCTCCAGCGAGCATACTCCTATACCGTTTTACCATGTGTGTCAAATATATTATGTTCATATTTACATACCCAAAAATGATGCATTTTTAATAAAGAAATACTTTTACTGACAAAGCTCCACTGTGTGGGACAGTGCAAATGTGACCAAACATGGCAAAGAGTGCTCAACAATCTCGATTACCGTGACTACACCAGTTTGAATGACGGCAGTCTGACTCTCGTGACACGGTACCGTTCTGGATTTATAGAATCTCACACTGATGTCGACGGAGTTAGCAATGAGCTAACAAATTACTTCGTTCTAAAGATTGAGGGCAGTGCAATCATTTTAGACCATGCCCGACACTACGTATATCTACGCTACGGATACAAAAATCATACGCGCGATATATAAAGTTTACCGTAATAAAGGTAAGAGAAACCCTTCCCCAATCTTCTAGGGCTAGTAAGTTATTTCGCATATCTAGACGTGACTCTTAACCCCAAGACTCTTGTTTGACAGGCACATAGAAGAAAAACGGGCCAAAGCAACGGCAGCTATAATGCTTATTTGGAAGCTTTGTGATGCCGACCTAAAGATTGCACCAATCATCCAAAATAGCTTACAAGTGATTGCGCCTTACCTTAGACAGACAGACGTTAAAAACGTCAATCGATAATTGCCTCATTCAGCGTGTGCTTGAACCAAGGAACGCATTGGCAGCGTTGGCACTATGTAGAGAGAGAACCTTTACGGATGACCTCATATCAGACAGAATACCACTTAGTGCAGATCAGAACTATACAGGAGGACAATCGTTCTCCAGAGATACGTGCGAAAGGCCATCCTGCCTAGTTTGAACACTGAATTATAAAACATGTGGATTACTTGCAACTACCTGTGAATAAACTGAATGATGACTACTTATAGCCCCTCTCTGAAAACAACGGGTACTGAAGTCAGTACTACTATCAGAGAGTCCTACAAGCTGACTACCAAACAAGAGGTATCTCCACCGGATGTAAAACTTACTGGCTTACTCCATGAGGTCTGTTCGATCTAGTGTGGCTACTGCGAACGCACAAGATGCGGCACCAGCGACAAGCAGCTAAAGCCACTAGATGGTACCAAGAGGGAATTTGTTTAGATGACTCCCACGCTATTCTCATAAGAGGAGAATTTCCAACTGACTGGAAGTCTGGAGAAGGGATACCACTTTTGAAACAAGGTAGACTGCAGTCACAACTAGGCTCGTGCAGGGTGATATTCAAACCATCTCATGCATAATATATTCTAAAACGCCTGGACTCCTGTCGCCCGCTTGCATTATCACAGAATAAAGGAAAATTCGCTTATTATCTGTGCGGTTAATGGTCATTACTATTTATTATTACTACTACATTACTAACGGGCAAGGACAATATTCTGGATTTATATACTGATAATGATAAACGAAACCGCCAAAGGGGACCATATTATAGTCGTGTTCTTTGACTTCGAGAGAACGTATAACAATATCGGCCACATTGCAGCTGTTACTAGTTTGACATAGATATAATTAAAAACAAGCAATTAATCTTTCATCTGACTGAAACATACCTCAACGATTGTCAAAAACTGGTCGAGTGCCAAGGAACACATACACTAAGTTACACTTTATAGGCAATGTCGCTCTCCCTCTGGGAGGTGCACTTTCCCCAATGCTTTATATCATGGCACTGGCTAGGTCGGCTGACGTCATACCAAAGGGCTTTAGGTTACCTCAATGTTCTAACGGTGACGGGCTTTGAGTTTGCCTTGGGGGTCGCTCAGTTCAGTCGATCCAACGGTAGCAATGGTGCTGCAACGTATCTTAGTGAGACCAGCATCGGCCCTAGAAGCCCAAGGTCCCTGTACAAAACACCATTAAAGCAAGAACGTGACGTTTAGTGCTAAAAGAGGATACATTATAATGTTGAGACTGTAGAATTCACAAATGGAGTTAGTTATTCAGGTGAAAAATTCTGAAGCAATCCTTCAAGACAATAGCAAATTACACAAAACAAAAACTCGATTTTTTTTTTTTTGAACAAGGTTATTTATTTATTATATACACAATTACAATGGTATGTTGTTTCATACATTTACAATTATTTGCAAGGAGGATATAGTAATTCAAACCTACTACAGTTACCATTGTGTTGGTAAAAAGTTGCAGCCGGAATAAAATTACTTGTGTTTACCTCTATGCGAGGGTCAATTTAGGAAGACTAGTGTATCCATTATTGACGGGGTAATAGGTGTGACTTTAAATTCTCCTTGAAGTTATTTAAGGATATATTATATCATCAATGAAGGACGGGAGGTATGCGGATCTATTGAGGAATGCTTGTGGGGGTCTCTTGGGGAATAAACCCTGACAGAAGAAGAAAATTCTTGGGTAACGCGCGCAAGATCTGCACAACATCTTCCATTGTAAACGGTAGAAGAAGCTTCATGTTGAGCTTTAGTTGCTTAATAACTGGGTCAACTGGGGGGGCGTTTGCGTCAAACAAAGGAATTGTAAAGTGCTGTCGCAACTATTTCTGTGTCACGCTATACCTGCTTTTATTCTGCCGGCGGACTGTGCACACATAGGGTTTGCGTCCTAAGCATACGCATGCTCTCATCCTCATCATAACGGCGCTAACTCTTCATAAGCATTTTTTGTAGGTTGCTCTTTGCGTTACAGTGTCGATGATCCCTGCTAGCAATCACAACGATATTGTACAATTTAGAAAGCTCTCTACATACTTATTCACGACGCTCTCAATCCATGTGTGCTTGCAGACCTTCGTGTAACCTGAACAACTGTAAATACTCAATTTTTTCCTTGGCTGACAATACCTCTTCTTCTCAATTTATTTTAAATCATCAGGCGGAAAAAAATCGCGAAAGATGATTCCCCTGTAGTCGAACAAAGCAGTCGAAAGAACCTTAGTGTTAGATCTACTTCGTCCGAGCTTCTTCCCTTGGCCACCGAAAGGGCCTTCAGTTACTAAAAGTTAAACTTTTCAGAACAAACTTCGTTTCTAGTTTTTCTGACGAATATCGGTTAAAACGATTGCAGCGATATCCCCAATTCGGCATGCAATGTTACAATGTGTTTTAACGATTGATTATCTTCGATGAAATCGACGGTACCACGTATACACGATGTTTCAGGAAAGTGCTTGGTTTTTAACATAGAACATGGTGCAGATGCGTTTCTGCTTAAGTTTTGGCTTTTTTTCAAATCGCCGAATTCTGTTTTCTAGACATCTTTGAGCCAAACTCAAAAATAGACGCCGCAACCGATTGGCGCGAAATTTGACTTGAACTTAAAAAATGACAAACCGGTGTAGCCGGTGAGCCCTGCTTGTAGGAGACTTGTATCCGCCTTCTGCTGAACTTTCGTTATTGGTCTGGGCTATATATATATATATATATATATATATATATAGCTCTCTACTGTGTAGTCCTCATTGCTGCGATGACGATCGACAAGTGCTTTTCGTACGACTGAGCTCGTCCACTAGTGTCCGTTGGGTTTTGCCGCGCGAACTGAATTCTGCGACCGTTGGGTGCATGCGCAAATGAATTGATTTCGAATACAGGTACTCAACAACGGCGGCAGATACGGCTCTCACTATGGAATATTTCTGCAGCCTGCTGCCGTACCTTCTACTTAGTGATTATTTCGGGTCGACGGGATATGTTAAGGCTGTTTGCATGAACGGTAAGTTCATTCGAGAATAGTGTCCATCTCATACCCAAAATCCTCAGCTCTGTGCAGTCGAGATGTCCATGCCCGATATCGCAAAGGTGATTGATGACGGTTGCGGAGTTCATTGTCCACTTAGCCAGTTTCGTTCCAGCGTGGCTGAGTGCATCAATCAACCTTGTTACAAATTGGCATGCCTCGTCTTCGCTGTTGAAGCTACGCAGCATAGTGTCATGAAAGAACGAACTCGAAAGCACGAGTTCGTTCGTGGGGGTCCATACGGTGAAAGTTTTTAGCAGGACTGCAGGTAGTAAGAAGCCACCGGAGGCTGCACTCCACGTCACGCGACACATCTGATAGGAACAAATTCCTTTGTCATTCGGGCCCTTCCATAGGAAGCAAAATAACCTCCTGTCCTCAGGCACGATCGAAGTGTTACCAGTAATTTTATCATATCGGGTTTGAGATTAGGGCCGACTTGAAGATGGCGATCGAGAGAACATTCTCCTGGTGCAGCGCTACTGTAATCAAATACAGTTCGAGACCTCTCGTAGGGGCCGATGCGATGGTGAGGCATATAGTAGGGTCCGACTCGCTTTGATGGTTCCTCGGCCTGGAAGCCGTGAACCTCTTCGGAGCCACCAATAAGCCATTCGTGTCGTAAACGCTTAGCGAATTCCCCCGAAAAAAGCGACACTTCTCCTTCTCGGTAAACAGCCTTAAAGAGCTGATCCATACCAAAGAGTATGCAGGGTGGTTCGGGGTCGCCTTCAAGCAAGCAGCGATCATCAAGTTGGTGGCTTTTGCTAAAGGCAATTAGAGCCTGCCTCGCGCAGCGCATTGAACGATGGAACTCGACGATCCACGCGGATGTCAGCAAACTCATGTGGCAACCAGATCAATCGTTTGGTTGTTATGTGTACTTTGAAATGACAATACTGTAGAGAGTCGACCACCCTTTCGTCCGCACCAAATCCTTGGCTAGATAGTCGAGTCTTCTGCTACTGTGACCGAATGTTAGACATCTGCGCTACTAGTTTCGGCGACACGAATGTTACCGAGCTACCCATATCCACAAACGAGCGGACCAATTTTCTATCCTCGCCGTTGATGAGATACGCGGAAACCATGTAGAGAATAATAGTGCCTGCCAATAAGCCAGGGCCCGCCAAAACCGTTGCAGATCCCTGTGTGTGTGTTCAGCAGGGTATCTGTGCATAGACTGTTGTTGCTGGTGCTTTTGGCCATCACTACTGTAGATTGTAGTTTATTTGAAATATGATGACCTCTCCTTGTCGTGTCGTCGCTGATTGTTGCCTATAGCGGGCTGGCTGCTCAGGAGTAGCAGGTGTTGAAAGGAGTGCCGTGTATGCCTCCTTATGATCAGCGAACCGCCGAAAAAACGCCAATAACAAAACGACATCTTTAACAGCAGCATCCTGGACACTGGTCTGCTGGCTCGAATGGGGTTATCCACACCTTCAACATGATCTGTGGACCCGCCGCCGTATCGGTGCCGTTCGCTGTAATTCAAAAATATGTAACCAGGAACAGCAGCACGTAATGCAGGCCAGAATGCAACTGTATACGTCTCAATTGAGCTGCTACTAAGGGCAGCCAACGTCTAGATCTTCGCGGTCACAGTATTGAGCAGCAAGCGTAACCCACGAACATCGCTCGGGTTTGTTACACGACGAACGTTCGTTCATCAGGTCGTAAAACTGTCGCTCACGAACGGCGACGACCCGACCATAGTTTTACCTCAGCAATTGAAGCGCAATACTGTAATTGTTGACACAAATTTCGAGCTAAACCACACGCCTTTTCGGTTTGTCACCAGTCAGGTGTTTCAAAAGACATATTAGCTTGTCTGTTGGGCAAACGTCGGACCGACGAGCAATCCAATTTTCCAACTGGCTATTGAACAACTGTTATTTTGCATTGCCACAAAATTATCACAGGCGTCAGGTCTAAAGAGCAAGCCGAACTGGAAATTGGTGTTGCGTGCGCATACTCAGAGCTAGGCATAACTTCAGGTGGGTCGCCAATACTCAGTCAGTAAAAACAGTGACAATAAGGCTAATATTTAACGTCCACAGAATTACTTTCGCAATGTTTCGTAAAACGGACACCAAAAACCCCAAACATACAATTGTGCTAAACTAGAAACCGTGCACATATGTGTCTTCTCCGGTTACAAGGCGCATGCGAATGCACCACGCCACGACGAATTACCTCAAACCAGACACCAATCAGTTACGGTTCCCTGGCTGGGACAACTGTTAAGGTTGAACTTAGCGGAGCTAGGCCTCTTAGGTTGTTTTCTCGCACAATCGTTATTTCTAGCAAACATGATTTTTGTGCAACCCAGTATTAGTCTGCGTTTCTATTATCTTGCTTAGACCTGACATTGCGTGGCATTTCGTCGACAGCTCTCAAACAGTCTAACGTGTTTGTTTTGTAAATAGTTCCTTTAATAGCTATAGAAGAAAAAATCATGTTCGGCATATGTATTTTTCGCGAAGACTAATTAACGATAGTATAAATATCAACACTTTCAGACGAGGTTGGGGGAGCTCGTATGGAGCGCTAAGCTTCGCGCTCACCGTACGAAGAATGTGGCATTTACCGGTGAACGTAAATAAGTGAAATGTTTGGTAGTCTACTAGAGCCACCGTTAGGCTAAATGTAAATGTTATAAACAACAATATTATGGAATACATTCACGCAAGCATGTGAATATAACTAATTAGCCAGTAGCGGTTAAGATGTTGATGATCACGACGTATATATACGACTTACGGCTCCTTTTAAAAGGCAAAAAAGAAAAAAAAAACGGATTTTTTTCGTGGAAGCACGCCTGTGAACGCTGCGACGACAGTAAATGCTGCAATGAGCAGTAATCGGACTAAATATATTGTTAAACTAGTAAAATATATGGCTATGAAAGCTCTACGATAAGCTTATAGCAAGCTCAATAGACTTATTGTCCAGCCTTAATAGTGTGTCAGATTCCGAAACCGTTGTCCTTAAATAGAAGGCTCACTTTCTCTAACCATCCGCTATTGGATAGACGTGTCATCACTGCACGCTTTCTTAAATTATGTTTGGTCACGGCTAGCCACAAGACGCCTTTATCAAATATATGAGGTCATCTAACGACAGGATCGAGCCTGACGCGTTTCAAATGTGTGTCAATTTGCCCGCTTTTTTCGAATATAACAGGCCAAGCTGTCAGACAAACGTAATCATTAAGTTTGCACTTTATATGCATGAGTTACAAGGATTAAAAGTTAAATATGTAACAGTCTGGATCTTTTTTGAACCCTACACTGAATTCAATATGTTAGCGCTCGTCCCAGCCTCACTAAATGTATGCGCAGCTTAAATAGTCCATAAAATTATATCACCGTTAACAATGTACACACATGTAGTACTGGATTTAACGTTGCCGATACACCGCAACGGTTCCCGCCCAATCGAAACACTCGGTGCCATTGAGAATGGGGCACGAATAGGGTCTCCCTTGTATATAGAAAGGGACGATTTACAAAAGCGACATAGGAAATTGTAGAGCTCGTTCAAGTAAATATTTTTTCACTGAAACATGGTCTGCGAGAATTTCGAGACAACCAGTTCGCCTATACAGAAACTAAGTACAACATTGTGAGCTGACATGGTGAACAACTACCTCATGGACCCATACACACTTCCTAACAGGTTGTGTGGAGAAGCATACCATACATTCATTTTCATTGCGTTAGTTTTGAGCGCTGCAAATTGTCGAAGAATTAGAAAAAGAAATAGAAAAATAACGTCATTGTGTGTCGATTCTCTTCTGAACTACCATGTCGCATCTTCTAGCCGGCGTTATATGCTCTTCAGTGGAAGCAGCATTTTCTCACGAACTCGAAATGTGGCTAGCTTCTGTATAGGATGACTGACTGTCTCGCAATTGTACATTTTGTGCTCCTATGTCGGACAACAACACCAGTGTCACGAACTTTAGTAATATCATTTTCACTCCAAAATAACATGCATGAACTTCATATGCAAGGCCGTTTGAGGTTTAAATCTCAACGATCTCTCGAGAGGCGGTGGAGCCCGCATCGCTTATTTACTAACATGCAGTTATCGCAATGTCGCGCTCTTTCGTCAGTAAGCTTATGAGAGCTCGACATGCACCTGGTATAGATGCACTGAACATACCTAGAAGCATGGTCGCGTGCGGAGTAATCAAAGGCGAGTTTGGCTTGTCTTGACTTAACGCCCAACGTAAGATACTCTTTCTAGAGAGAGAAGAGATAGACAAGTATCTTTGGGAGTTCTCAGAAGCAGAGTCCCGTGCATATGTACCGTTGAAAAGGTTGGTGCATGTATATGCATGAGGACATAATAAAGAGCTCCCCTGCTAAAACATCAGACGACCCAACCCAATATTCGCAATAGATCCCGTCAAGACTACTACTCTTATTCTTGGGTAGCCCGCGTAAGGTCTGCACAACCTCTTCCATTGTAAACAGTAAAAGGTGCTTCATAGTGAGCAGTTGCTTAGAAACTGGGCCTACTGCGAGGGCGTTTGCGTCGAACAAAGGAACTGTAAAGTGCTGTCGCAACTGTTTCTGTGTCATGCTATACCTGCTCTTATTCTGCCGGCGGACTGTGCACCTATAGGGTTTGCGCTCTATTCTATCACGCATACGCATGCTCTCTTCCTCATCATAACGGTGCTCACTCTTCATAAGCAATTTATTGGAGGTTGCTCTTCGCGTTACAGTGTCGATGTTCCCTGCTAGCAAAAACAACGATATTGTACATTTTAGAGAACCCTCTACATATTTATTCACGACGCTTTCAATCCATGTGTGCTTGCAGAACGTCACTAATTCCTCAACAGTGTAAAGTCGCAGGGCATGGACGGTCACAACAGTCAAGTATAGAAGAAAAGCAGCGCTGAAACATATTTAAATGGTTATTTGGTTTGGTTTTCTAGACAATACTTGGTATGCATGGTTGGTTCTCTCAGTCAAAATCTAACTGCTTTCACACAAATTAGGCTTTTCTGACAGTAGATACGCGTTATGTAACAGGTCCAAGTCCTAATTAAATATTGAAGTCGTGGCCCGATATGACGGAAGGAGTTCATAAACTTCAGCATTTGGCCACCGCAATGTATCTTGTCAGCAGCGGCCACACGTCATCCACGTCTAAACTTTGTATTCTTTGCCTTGCCGTTATTAATATTAAGTCTCGTTGCTTATTGTTGGTGTATTTACATTAGACGACGGAAATAATATCAGCTAATCAAAAAAGAAACACCCTGAACGCTTATCTCCTAACTCAATTAAAATTACCGACATAGTAACATCCAGTATGTCGGTGTTAACTCTGACATAGACAACAGCCATTAACTGTGACTTTAACTACGGAACTAATGGTGGAGCAAACCTAAAAGGTAGCTTTACGTAAACAAGTCTTAACGGATGTAGCATCATCGACTTGTTCATCATAATTCCGGTCCAGTTCCATACAGGAGGTCAGCCAGCTTTGAAAGCGACGAACCGGTGTCGCCGGCCAGACAAAACTTGACAGTGGGGGCGGTGAGTCCTGCTTGTAGGAGACTTGTAGCTGCCATCTTCAGAGCCTTCAGTAATCGTCTGGGCATGATATATATATATATATACTCGTATATATATATATATATATATATATATATATATATATATATATATATATATATATATATATCATACAATTGCATGACTTTAGGACGACAAATCAGTAAATAGTCATTGCAAAGTAAAGCAAGGTAGAAATGGTTGAGGAAACGGAAATCACATACGAGTACGTGGTTTGCAAGAGCTTGTGGCTTTGTCTCTTCGCGTCCTACTCTAAGACAGATTTACAGTTGCATGCTCAGAGAAAACGCGATTACATTTGTGTGAGGGTACGATAAGCCTGATTCCGCTCGTTAAGCTTCCGCTCACAGCTGAGCAGTAGGACAATAAACCAGGCACTATAGGCACTTTCGAAAATAAAAGAGTCCGGCCCAAACCAAGGCTATTAGGAGCACTTGCATCAGTCGAAGCTGATTTCGTCAACAGCTCTTAAACAATCTAACGCGTTTGTTTTGTTAATAGTTCCTTTACTAGCTTTAGAAGAAAATGTAATTTCCGGAATATGTATTTTTCACGAAAACCAATCAACGATCGTATATATATATATATATATATATATATATATATATATATATATATATCATCACTTTCAGGCGAGGTTAGGGGAGCTCGTATAGAACGCTAAGCGTCGCGCTCATCGTACGAAGAATGTGGCCTTTACCGGTAAAAATAATTAAGTGAAATGTTTGGCAGTCTACTGAAGCCACCGTCAAGCTAAATGTTACAAACAACTATATCATGGAATACATTTTCGCAAGCATCTGAAATATAACTGATTAGGCAGTATCGGGTAAGATGTTGATGATCACGAAGTGAGATAACACTTACCATTCCTTTTTGCATTATGCAAAAGATATTCTCAATATCCTCAGTCAGATTTTTTTGTGGAGATACGGCTGCAAGCGTCGCGACCACAGCAAGTGCTACAATGAGCAGTGCACGGACTAAATACATTGTTAAATGTGACTACGAGTGCTCAACAATAAGCTAATAGCAAGCTCAATAGACTTATTGTCCAGGCTCATTAGTGTGTCAGATTCCGAAACCGTTGTCCTTAAATAGAAGGCTCACTTTCTCTAACCATTCGCTATTGGATAGACGTGTCATCACTGCACGCTTCCATAAATTATGTTTGGTCACGGCTAGCCACAAGACGCCTTTATCAAATATATGAGGTCATCTAACGACAGGATCGAGCCTGACGCGTTTCAAATGAGCGTCAATTTGCCCGCTTTTTTCGAATATAACAGGCCAAGCTGTCAGACAAACGTAATCATTAAGTTTGCACTTTATATGCATGAGTTACAAGGATTAAAAGTTAAATATGTAACAGTCTGGATCTTTTTTGAACCCTACACTGAATTCAATATGTTAGCGCTCGTCCCAGCCTCACTAAACGTATGCGCAGCTTAAATAGTCCATAAAATTATATCATCGTTAACAATGTACACACATGTAGTACTGGATTTAAAGTTGCCGATACACCGCAACGGTTCCCGCCCAATCGAAACACTCGGTGCCATTGAGAATGGGGCACGAATAGGGACTCCCTTGTATATAGAAAGGGACGATTTACAAAAGCGACATAGGAAATTGTAGAGCTCGTTCAAGTAAATAGTTTTTCACGGAAACATGGTCTGCGAGAATTTCGAGACAACCAGTTCGCCTACACAGAACCTAAGTACAACATTGTGAGCTGACATGGTGAACAACTACCTCATGGACCCATACACACTTCCTAACAGGTTGTGTGGAGAAGCATAACATACATTCATTTTCATTGCGTTAGTTTTGAGCGCTGCAAATTGTCGAAGAATTAGAAAAAGAAATAGAAAAATAACGTCATTGTGTGTCGATTCTCTTCTGAACTACCATGTCGCATCTTCTAGCCGGCGTTATATGCTCTTCAGTGGAAGCAGCATTTTCTCACGAACTCGAAATGTGGCTAGCTTCTGTATAGGATGACTGACTGTCTCGCAATTGTACATTTTGTGCTCCTATGTCGGACAACAACACCAGTATCACGAACTTTAGTAATATCATTTTCACTCCAAAATAACATGCATGAACTACATATGCAAGGCCTTCTGAGGTTTAAATCTCAACGATCTCTCGAGAGGCGGTGGAGCCCGCATCGCTTATTTACTAACGTGCAGTTATCGCAATGTCGCGCTCTTTGGTAAGTAAGCTTATGAGAGCTCGACATGCACCTGGTATAGATGCACTGAACATACCTAGAAGCATGGTTGCGTGCGAAGTAATCAAAGGCGAGTTTGGCTTGTCTTGACTTAACGCCCAACGTAAGATACTCTACTTCGCCAGAGTCATGCCCCATGGACAAGTATCTTTGGGAGTTCTCAGAAGCAGAGTCCCGTGCATATGTACCGTTAAAAAGATTGGTGCATGTATATGCATATGAGGACATAATAAAGAACTCCCCTGCTAAAACATCAGACGACCCAACCCAATATTCGCAATAGATCCCGTCAAGACTACTACTCTTATTCTTGGGTAGCCCGCGTAAGGTCTGCACAACCTCTTCCATTGTAAACGGTAAAAAGTGCTTCATAGTGAGCAGTTGCTTAGAAACTGGGCCTACTGCGAGGGCGTTTGCGTCGAACAAAGGAACTGTAAAGTGCTGTCGCAACTGTTTCTGTGTCATGCTATACCTGCTCTTATTCTGCCGGCGGACTGTGCACCCATAGGGTTTGCGTTCTATTCTATCAAGCATACGCATGCTCTCTTCCTAATCATAACGGTGCTTACTCTTCATAAGCAATTTATTGGAGGTTGCTCTTCGCGTTACAGTGTCGATGTTCCCTGCTAGCAAAAACAACGATATTGTACATTTTAGAGAACTCTCTACATATTTATTCACGACGCTCTCAATCCATGTGTGCTTGCAGAACGTCACTAATTCCTCAACAGTGTAAAGTCGCAGGGCATGGATGATCACAACAGTCAATTAAGGAAGGAATGCAGCGCTGACACGGAGACATATTTAAATAGGTTATTTGGTTTGGTTTTCTAGACAATACTGGGCATGGTTAGTTCTCTCAGTCAAAATCTAACTGCTTTCACAAAAATTAGGCTTTTCTGTCAGTAGATACGCGTTATGTAGCAGGTCCAAGTCTTAATTAAATATTGAAGACGTGGCCCGATTTGACGGAAGGAGTTCATAAACTTCAGCATTTGGCCACCGCAATGTATCTTGTCAGCAGCGGCCACAGGTCATCCACGTCTAAACTTTGTATTCTTTTCTTTGCCGTTATTAATATTAAGTCTCGTTGCTTATTGTTGATGTATTTACATCAGACGACGGAAATAATATCAGCTAATCAAAAAAGAAATACCCTGAACGCTTATCTCCTAACTCAATTAAAATTACCGACATAGTAACATCCAGTATGTCGGTGTTAACTCTGACATAGACAACAGCCATTAACTGTGACTTTGACCACGGAACTAATGGTGGAGCAAACCTAAAAGGCAGCTTTACGTAAACAAGTCTCAACGGATGTAGCATCATCGACTTGTTCATCATAACTCGGGTCCAGTTCCATACAGGAGGTCAGCCAGCTTCGCCGGCCAGACAAAACTTGACAGTGGGGGCGGTGGGACTCACATGCTTGTAGACGACTTGTAGCTGCCATCTTCAGAGCCTTCGGTATTGGTCTGAGCTTGATATATATATATATATATATATATATATATAATTGCATGGTTTTAGGACGACAAGTCTCTGTCTGGCAGTCGAACTGTGCGGACGTGTCTAGCCGAGCTCTGTGGTACAAACCAGAGAAACTCGCGTTACTCCGGGGTGCCCGGTGCCGGACCTGTAGCGTTGGTGCGTGGAGGCCTGCGACAGAGTTTTATCTTGTTTTGGTGGTTTTTCGAGGTTTATTGCTCACTTTTCGAGAATAATTGGTTCACACTCAGTATCGGCAATCCCAACGACGACGAAGAGAGAACCACCTGGTCGGCGAAACGGTACACGCTCGCCTACAAAGGTACTGTACTTAGTAGCCCTCTCTTCCAGATACTAGTTGGGGCCGCGTTTGTTGAGGACAGACGGACCAAGTTGGAATTTTTTCTCTTTCTACTTCTCGATCACTAGGCTGATACACGAGGGGCCGCCAGTCTTGGTTTCCGGCCACTGGGGGCCGCCATATTGGTTTCTCGCTGAGAGTTGGTCAGTAAGGAGTAGAAAGAGTAGGAGGCGGGGGGTGGAGAGGGAAGCGGCGAGGGGTGGAGAGAAACCGGCGCAGAGGGAAGAAAGCCGGCCCAAGAGGCGTGACGGGGAAAGAGGTGATTATTTACTGCTCAACAACGGGTGAAGAAGAATCACCAGCCAAGAAACAGCTGGGAGGGTGTCAGTCCGGGAGATACATATAGGTGTGTGTATATGTATATGTATATATGTGTATACATTTATGTGTGTATGTATGTGTGTGTATTAGGATACATTAATATATATTGTATGGTATGCTATAGTATAGTATATTATATAGTAATAATATTGTATATATGATATATTACGGTATGTTATATGTATGATATATTATATAGTGATATACTAATTATTTACATTAAACAGTAAGGGGATGGACGAGAAGGACAGAACGGAGACGCGGGGCGCCGACGGGAATAGGAAGAGGGTGGCTATTGAATCTCCAAAAAAGGGAGAAGCCGCCAAGTGTGCCAGGGACGGGGAGGCTGTGAGAGAAAAGCAGCTCCAAGAGGTCCTTCAAGTGATGCGGCAACACATTGGGCAAACGCTTAATCTGTGTAAGGCCAGTAACACGAAAATCGAGCTCAAGGAGCTGTCTCAACAGCTCTCCAGGACCCTGGAACGTCTAGAAAAGGTCCTGGACGACAGAGGGAAGGCCTACCGAGAAGTTAGGTCAGCTGATAAAGAAGAGATAGGACAGCTTAGAGAGAAAGTCAAAACTCTACGAGCAAACGAGTGCAGACTGAGGGAGGGGCTCGAGTGTCTAAGAGAAGACGGGGTACTGGAGAATAAGAAAGACATCCAACAAGAGGAGATAAGCGAGCGGGTAAAAGGCTTCGAACTCCTATGCGCACGCTGTCACGGGGAGCTGAATAAAGAGAGGCCCAAGGAGCTGGAACTGGAAACAGAGGCCACGGAGATAGAAAATAGTATAGAAAGGGCTAGCACTCCGGAAGAGCTGGTGAGAGCCGTCAACGGACACTGGCCTGAGAGGGTGATTAAACACTTAAAGGTCACCACTGACGCCCTCACCACTCAGAGGTAGGTTAGGGTAGCGGTTATCACTAAAGGGTCAGATTCAGATAGGGGTTTAATAGAGGGGCTGGCGGCACAGTTTCTCACGCTCGCAGCGGTGGCTGACATGAGCGCAGGGACGGCCGCTGTTCTTAAAAATAGCGACGCCGTCGAATTCTTAGAGGGTTCAGGAAACCAAGCGGCCTCTCAACGGTACTTGGTAGTGAAAGTGATAAACCCGGAAGAAGAACTAGGGACCACGACCCTGGGGGTGCTCCAAGCTGTCGTTGGAAAAGCGCTGGGGCTGGCTGGCGGGGAGAAACCCCCGCTGATGCACGTCACAAGGGAGCGCCGTTTACAGACGCTTCTACAGGCTCTGGAAATCTGCTGCCGTAAGACCGGCGACGGCAGTGGCCTTCTAGAGGTTTGCTCGAGACAAACAAGGAAGACCAGAGCCGAACCGGAGGCTAGCACCCGGGCGGAGCAGGGAGCAAGGAGCACCCTCAGAGTTAAGGTCGAAGAGGGAAAAACCTTCGCCGACACTCTCCGGGATGTTAGAGAACAAGTCAGGCAGCAGGAAGGCGCCGGGATAACGGTTAGGGGGGTAGTTAAAAGTAAGGAGGGTGACCTTATAATTAGAATAGAGAAGAGTGAAAAGGGCGCAGGAGAGAAAATGGCGGCGGCCATTCGGGAATCTGCAAAGATGCAGGCCGACTGCCGAGAGCTTAACCAGGGGCAGACCATCGCCCTGTGGGGGATTGACCCACTCTTGGACGGGGAGCAGGTCGAAAGGGAACTGCAAAAGGCCTTGCGGCTTCCGGCCGGCGCCAAGATCACAGCTACCAAGCCAAGGCTCGGAAGAGCTGAAGTTTGGTACGCACTGGTTACGGCGTCCCCGGCGGCGGCAAGAGCCATATGCTCCCGCAAGACCCTTAAGCTGGGCTCGAGGTGGTGCAGACCTGAGGAGTGGATTAGGCTCCCCAACTGGTACAAGTGCCAAAGGCCGGGCCATAAGGCGGGCCTCGGGTATGCCAGAAATGTGGTGAACCTGACCGCCTGGGAGCCAATTGCAAAGCAACGACACCAAAGTGCCTGGTCTGCAGAATAGAGGGGCACCGAGCGGATAGGATGTCTTGCCCGGTCTATAGGGAGCAAGTCGAGCAGCGGCCTGAGGTCCGAAGTGGCGTCGCCAAAGGACAGGTAGATGGCAAGGAGACCCAAGTAGAAGCCCAAATAACCAAGAAGAGCAATAAAAAAAGAAATAAAGACAAGGGGGCTAAGAATAAGAAGACAACCGTTATCCCAGCAGACCACGGAAAGGGTGATTGGAACTTAGTAGGTAGGGGCCCTTTATTCGACCAATGTTAAAGATACTTCAGGTAAACCTTAACCGCTGCAGGGCGGCGCATGACATGCTCGATGAGATAGTACGCAGAGAGTCCATAGGCCTCTGCCTGCTCTCCGAGCCAAAAAAAAAAGCGGAAGGCAGACTGGGTATCTGACGCAGAGGCGGATACCGCAATCTGGTGGCCGGGTTCCCCCGAGAAACCTCGCGATTAGGGGCGGGGGTCGGGGAGAGGGTTCTCCTGGCTGGAGATTGACCGGGTAGGGGTCTTCTATAGCTTCTACTTCTCTCCCAACAGGGAGGAGGAGGAATTCGAGGAATTTCTCGAGGAACTTGCCTAGAGCGCGGGGGCACATGCAGGTAAGAGGGTAGTGATCACCGGGGATTTTAACGCAGCCAGCATAGCATGAAGTAGCCGAACCACAACCAGACGGACTCAAACTCCACAGGAGTGGATGGCTGAAAAGAGTCTAATAGTTCTTAATGACGGAAGGGATCCCACCTTTTCCAGAGTGAGCCAGACGGCCTTCATTGACCTAACAATGGTCAATGAGGCGGCCTCTCCACTGGTGGTAGAGTGGAGGTTAAGGGAGACGGAGGAGACCATGAGTGACCACAGATAAATCTGTTTCACCATCAGTACCCCCGAGGTGGCCCTTGCCCCGCCCCTAGTAAGAGATGGCAGATGCGGAAACTCGACGCCAAGATTCTAGTGGCTGAAACAGACGAGGGTTGCAAACGACTGGGAGACACGGTGGGGGATGAATATCAAATATTTAACATACTCTCTACAGCATGGGAGAAAGCTGCTCCCTCACAACACCACGGGAGCCGCCACCCTCCCAATTACTGGTGGAACAAAGGGATCGCAGCTGCCCGCAGGACTTGCATTAAGCTAAATAGGGCTTTCACAAGAACACGCAGCTGGTTAACGCAAAGAAGACGACGGTGGGATTTTACGGGGAGCGAGAGACCGCAAGAGCTGAATCCCAATTGACGGAGTACAAGGCTGCTCGATCGAGACTCCGAGGACTCATCGCCAAAAGTAAAGCCCGAGCGGAGAAAGAGCTGACAGACGCGGTGGAAAGCGACGTATGGGGCCTGCCGTACCAAATAGTTATGGTCAATTTCCGGAGACCTCCCCCGAAACTCCCCCCGGAGGTGCTGCGGGAGACTGTAACCGGTCTTTTTCCGGCACAGCCGCGGAGAGAAAACGAGGAGTTCTCGATCACCCCGGAAGACATTCCGGAGGCGACGCTGGAGGAGGTCGAACAAGCCCGGAATCGGTTGGCAACCGGTAAAGCGCTCGGCCTAAACGGAATTCCCCCAGAGGTAGCGAGGCTACTGGTCAAAAGGTGGCCTAAGGTCTTCCAAGACCTTGCCAACAAGCTTCTGAGAGAGGGGAGATTCCCGAGGCTGTGGAAAAGGGCAAGCCTGTTTCTGATCCCCAAACCCGGGAGGAAGACGGGGCCTTCGGCTTACCGGCCCATATGCCTTATTGACGCCATGGGTAAGATCCTGGAGAACGTTATAGTCAAGAGACTAAACGACGAGATTCAGGAAAATAACGCCCTATCAAATGCCCAGTACGGTTTCCTGAAAGGCAGATCCGCATTAGGGGCTCAAAAGAAGGTTCTGAAACGGGCGGGTGAGGAGACTATGAAGACCCCTAAAACAAAGGGATTTGTGCTCCTGATCCTCCTGGATGTCAAAAATGCCTTCAACACAATGAATTGGAAAGTAATTGTGGAGGCTATGAAGAGGAAGGGCTTTTCCCTCTACCTCCGTCGAATGATTTCATCCTACCTGGATGACAGAGGCTTGGTTGCAGGGGGGCAGGAGTACGGGGTTACTGCCGGAGTCCCACAGGGCTCGATTCTAGGACCCGTGCTCTGGAACATAGCTTGCGACGGGGTGCTCGAGATCCGAGGTCTCCTGTATGGGGTGGAGACGTTGGCGTACGCCGATGACCTTGCACTCATGATAACGGCCAGGACCGAAAGAGCCCTGGAGAGCGCCGCCAATGAGGCCTTGTCAATGATGTCCGAGTGGATGGAGTCCCATCACTTGACGACGGAGGCGACGAACAGGCAGAAAGAGGACGACCGGCATTAACCTCGTGGTGGCGGGCCACCCGATAGAAATCAGAAAGAAGGTAAAGTACCTTGGGGTCATGCTAGACACTGGACTGACCGGATCGGCACACGTTAAGTACGTGGCCGAAAAGGCCCTAAGGGTCTCCCGGAACCTAGCGCGGATCATGCCTAGGGTCGGTGGGGTGGCTGAGTTAAAAAAAAGCTCCTGGTCTCGGTGGCCGAATCAACGGAGCTATACGCAGCCCCAGTCTGGGGGGACATAGCATTGCGGACGGCGAAAAATAGGGGGGCACTAAGGTCGACCCAACGAACGCTGGCAATCAGGGTAAGCCGGGCGTATCTAACAGTCTCGACCGAAGCTCTCCTGGTCCTAGCCAAAATGCTGCCATGGGACCTCCTAGTGGCTGAACGAAGTAAAATATACCTAGACGAAGGTCTGGATCTCACCAGGGCCAGGAGTGCCACCATATCGGCCTGGCATGAGGAATGGGCGCAGGTAAGACCCGGTGTGACCACAGGGAGCTGGACCAAGAGTCTGATAGCGGACCTCAGGGTATGGTATGACCGCCGACATGAGGAGCTTTCCTACTGGACGACTCAGGTGCTGACCGGACACGGCCAGTTCCAGAGCTACCTGTCAAGGATCAAGAAGGCCATCAGCGATATTTGCGTACTGTGCGACTCTGGAGAAACGGACAACGTAGAGCATCAAGGAGGTGGTCGCCCATATGATGACCTCGGCGGAGGCATGGAGGGAGGCGACGAACTTGTACGACGCCGTTTTGACACTCAAGACAGCCAAGGAAACGGCCAGGCGGGAGAGGTTTGAGCGGGTCTCTCGGGAGAGCGGTCGAGACGAGAAGCCGAGGGAGGGGGGAGGGGGTGGGGAGCAGCCAGGCCCTCATGGTCTCGACGCACCCTCACAGGACGGATTACAAAATGGCATCTCCCTATCCAACCGCAGGTAGACATGCGGGATAATAGTCAGGGATAGAGCTTATTGAAGGAGAACGGCAGAGACGCCTCTCCCACGGCTTCGATGTAATGCCAAAGTAATACCGAGCCTGGGGGGTGGGGAGGAAACCGGGTTTAGCGGGTTTGCGAGTCTCACACTAGTCACGCAGGCTGCTAGTGGCGCATGTGCATCATGCATTGCCAAAACCTCCCAGAACTATTAAAAAAAGGATGACAAATAAGAAAATACTCATTGCAAAGTAAAGCAAGGTAGAAATTGTTGAGGAAACGGAAATCACATACGTGGTTTACAAGAGCTTGTGGCTTTGTCTCTCCGCGTCCTACTCTAAGACAGATTCACAGTTGCATGCTCAGAGAAAACGCGATTACATTTGTGTGAGGATACGACAAGCCTGATTCCGCTCGTTAAGCTTCCGCTCACAGCTGAGCAGTACGACAATAAACCAGACACTATAGGCACTTTCGAAAATAAAAGAGTCCGGCCCAAACCAGGGCTATTAGGAGCACTTGCATAAGTCGAAGCTGATTTCGTCGACAGCTCTCAAACAATCTAACGCGTTTGTTTTGTTGATAGTCTCTTTACTAGCTTTAGAAGAAAATGTCATTTCCGGAATATGTATTTTTCACGAAAATCAATCAACGATCGTATATATATATATCATCACTTTCAGGCGAGGTTGGGGGAGCTCGTATAGAACGCTGAGCTTCGCGCTCATCGTACGAAGAATGTGGCCTTTACCGGTAAAAATATTTAAGTGAAATGTTTGGCAGTCTACTGAAGCTACCGTCAAGCTAAATGTTACAAACAACTATATCATGGAATACATTTTCGCAAGCATCTGAGATATAATTGATTAGGCAGTATCGGGTAAGATGTTGATGATCACGAAGTAAGATAACCCTTACGGCTCCTTTTTGCATGATGCAAAAGATATTCTCAATATTCTCAGTCAGATTTTTTTGTGGAGATACGGCTGCAAGCGTCGCGACCACAGCAAGTGCTACAATGAGCAGTACACGGACTAAATACATTGTTAAATATGACTACGAATGCTCTACAATAAGCTAATAGCAATCAATAGACTTCTTGTCCAGGCTCAATTGTGGCAAATTATAAAATCTTTGTTCTTAAATAGAAGGATTATTTTATGTAACCCCCCACGATTGGATAGACGTGTCATCGTTGCAACGCTTCCGTTAATTATGTTTGGTCACGGCTAGCCACAAGACGCCTTTATCAAATATATGATGTCACCTAATGACAGAGCCTGACGCGTTTGAAATGTGTGTCCATTTGCCTGCTCTTTTTCGAAAAGAACAGGTCAAGCTGTCACATATACGTGACCATTAACTTTGTACTTTATATCTATGAATTACAAGGATTGAAAGTTAAATATGCAACAGCCTGGATCTTTGTTGAACCCTACACTGAATTCAATATGTTGGCGCGCTCGGTCCAACCTCATTGAGCTGATGCCCAGATTAAGCAGTTCACAAAACTATACAACCACTAACGACGTACACACATATACTACTTAATTTGAATTTGTTTATTGACATTTCTTGCAAGATAATGTCATACGTTAATTTGGAGCACCGTTAAGCACGTAGCTTGTTCGGAATTTTTTTTTATGAGATAACATTGTATAATTTATATATGCTATTTCGACTTATTTAGATTATATATTGCAACATGGTTGTATTTATTGTATCACTTTTAACCAGATACGAAAGTTTCAAGATAATGCTTTTTCAGATCGCATTTGAATTTGAGCAGATCCTTTGGCTGCCTGACCTGATGTTTCTGATTGATAACTTTGACTGGTTGGCGTGTCACAGAGTAAGCAAGTTAGAATTGTTACCCCTTGTAGATATGGGTGGTGCTGATGTTACCAAACCATATAAGTTTAGATGCATTCCAAGAAGTATAAGCTTAATTTAAATTACGCGAGAGTAGTTTTTAAGTATTGGAAACGGCAATATGCTTTTATCTTGATACTGTGATTGCACTGAGACTCGCATCCAGAGGTTCAGAGTTTGTTTCAGTGCTCGCTTTTGGAGTCGGTAAAGCGACCTGGCGCATCTGTGTTAAGCTATAAACATCTACACCGTAAGTCAGGTGACTATGAATGTAGGCAAAATACATCGCCATCAGGCGTTTTTGGGAACGAATTCGTCGAGCTCTGTATAGAGCGCCATTACTGCCAGATATTTATAACGCCCAGAAACTTCGTTTCCTTTAGAAGCAAAAGGGCTATGCCGTCGCACTGGAATCGTAAGGGATTGATCGTAACGTAACCCCGCAGTGAAAGGAATTGCATTAAA
The DNA here is from genome assembly GCA_003439945.1 of Dermanyssus gallinae. Lineage (NCBI taxonomy): Eukaryota > Metazoa > Arthropoda > Arachnida > Mesostigmata > Dermanyssidae > Dermanyssus > Dermanyssus gallinae. The sequence goes on along the minus strand of QVRM01005923.1, from coordinate 187,295 downwards.
CCTGTTTTCCTCTAATTCATATTATTTTATAGACCGTTACTCCTGAACCACGGTGATAACCTCTGAATATTATCTACCTCAGTTCGGGAATTTCGAGCGAATACGGCTGTGGTAGCGTCTGCAAACAAAGCCAACCCTGCATCAGTTGTTACGCTAAATATATTGTTAATAGAGATGTTAAGGAAAAATGAACTACATATACTGCTGTGACAACTCTAGCCGATACATTCCTTACATCAGAGAGTGCATTGCCCACCTAAACGACTTGCCTTTTTTTCGACATAAACGACTGCAGCCAAGACAAGAAAATATCATCCGCTCTATATCGAGTTAACTTCTTAATTAGAACATTCACATCAACTGTATACAATGTTTTTCTAAGATCTGTAAATACTTTGGCAACTGTCTTTCTTTAACATTAGATTTCTACGAATATCTTTACCAAAACTCAGGATGGGTACAGTCGCCAACATTTTGGATCAAAAACCAAACTGACGCTAAGTTGGGGCAATAAACATCTTAAAGTGTTCGTTTAATTGTTTATATATAGCTTTTTCGAAATTATTGAACATTAGAGGGGGGATACTGACCGACCTGTAACCTTCCTTGCTTAGTTTGTCACCGCTGTTAAACAGTTGCACAACGCAATACTATTTGAGGGCCGTGGGGTAGACCCCCTGGCGTGTCGACAGATTAACTATGAATGCCACTGCGTCAGCAACATTGTCTCAAGACTTGAAACGGTATGTGACCTTCTCCCACCGAGCAAACCTCGATCCACAGAAACCGGCCGAGGCGAAAATCGCTCGTGCAGTTCAGGTATGGACATCAGTACCTCGTAAGCGGCCGAGCATTCGGCGTCGACCGTTACGCAAGTTGCATAATAGTCACTAAGAATTTTAGAAAGGCGTACATAGACTGTGACGATCTCATCATCAATCTTCAGTTTAACACAACTTTTTGCCTGGGCACTTTCCATGACTGGCTGGATAGCTTCCCATGGGCTTCGCCTCTTCTGTATTTGATCGTAAACAATCTGTATTAGCTTCCAGCCTGCACTTTCTTGAAAACGAGAAAACTCTGTTTCTCAGTCTTAGATACGCTTAACGCCGGCGGGCGTTGAGTGGGTCACTGCGAGGCGTCGTTTAGGCTGCCTTCTTCTCCTTTATCGTTTCAGGCGGCTCGGCAGTGACCCATGGCTTGCTAGTTGTGAGAGCTCCAGATGCGAGTAACGACAACGTCGGCACGTTAGTGTAGATATAATCGATGCAAACGATGGAACTGACCGATATTTGATAGGAGAGCCTCTAACGATGCAGACTCTCCAGAAGCAGACTCTCACAGAGCAGATCATCTGAGATTCTCAATTTGCGATTATTGCGTTCTCGTGCAGTGTAATCACTCCTTACATATAGTGCCACTCCTCCAGTTGCTTGAAGTGAGTAACGGCATGGGTGAGCTGCAGACATTCACTCATCTGCAACTGCAATGCTTTTATGTATTTGCTCAGACAGTCCTGCCAAACTGAGTATGATCTTACGCATATCATTAATATCACCAACAAGACCACCACTATCGACAGTCGCACCAGTCACCAGCCGTTGACCGCTGTAGCCCACACAAGTGCCGGTCGCGCTGTCGTTGCTGCTCGAATTCAAACTGTCGTTAGAATCAATCTCAAGTGCTCCTCCGTCGTCACCAGAGACCGAAGTTTAAAATGGCTTAACGGCTGTTTGAAGGGGCTGTGGCCCGCTGGTTCTGCTGCTCGATGGAGCTACCAGTTTATCGGACACATTTGTATCTGCTGCTGTTGTTGCCGACGCCTTGGTTGTTTTTGCGATGTTTTTAGCAGCTCCGGACTCAGTAGTATTCTTAGGGCTAATTGGCTTGAGAAACCCGCGTTTCTTTTCTGCAGAACAGTGGATACACTTTCAGATGAACAAGGCATCTTCCGCCTTCTTTTTTGCGACGATGTTGAAATTACATCAGCACAATGTGGGTGAAACAGCCGCGGGCACACATCACATTTTTGTGACACTTAAGCGATCGATAAGCCACATTTACCACATACACGCTTCTTGATTGTTGATTGCATGCTCTGCTCCTCATGCATATAGAAGGGGAAGATTTAAAAAGCGACATATGGAATTTTGGAGCTCGTCCAAGTAAATATTTTTTTCAATGGAACATGGTCTTCGAGAATTGCGAGACCGCCAGTTCTCCTATACAGAAACTAAGCACATCATCGTGGGTTGGCATGGTTAACGACTACCTCATGGTTCCACACATACTTCCTAACAGGTTGAATGTAGAAGCATACCATACATTCATTTTCATTGTGTTAGTTTAAAGTGCGGCGAATTGTCGTAGATTTTTTTTATTTTAAGGCATTTGGCGCAACGGCTAATAAAAGAACGCCATTGTTTGCGAATTTTCTTCTAAATAACCATGTGGCATCTTTTATCCGGCGTTTTATGTTTTTCAGAAGAAGAAGAATTTTTTAACGAACGCGTATTTAGTTTCTGTTTGGGATGACTGATTGTCTCACAACTGCACATTTTGTGCTCTTATGTCGGGCACCAGCACTAGTGTCACGTATTTTAGTAATACCACTCTCACTCCGAAACACGACTTCTTAAAGACTATGTGCCATTGGGAAAAAATATTTTTACCGAGTTCTACGTAGCTACCAAGACCTTACGAGAGTCTGACATTGGAAAGCAGAGATGTTACGGCTTACTGCAGTCGCAAATGGAACCACTATAGATATTTTACCAAAACTATTTTTGTAAAGTGTATTGCGGTTGTCCTATAAGCGTTGACCATAAAAAGCATTTAAGTGAGTGAACGTAAAAGTTACAAAATGTATTGTTTAGAACCATTATATTTTTTGGCAGCCAGCGTGAGCATCTCCACTCAGGCAAAGCTGAGCGCTCCGCAGTGGTACGTCTGATGTCTGCCCCAAGCAACTCGCTCACTCGCAACGGCGCTTTTTGTGAAGCTATGTCCGTGTGATGTTTATGCAGATAAGTACAGCAGTAATGATTTTACTCTCACTACTTAACAAGATATTCCCGCCTCTTTTGCCAAGATCTACCAACCTTTCAAATGCGTGTACTTAACTACGGAACACCCCGCATAGATACAGTACTTAAATAATATATAATATACCGCCTTCAATTCCCGACTACCGCGTCACTGCGAGAGTTCCGTAAGCACTTTGAGCAGAGGATGAGAGAAGCGCTAAAAGCGTGCTACAAAACTCCGGCAATGTTGGACAATACATGGATGAAATCGCTCTTCGAGCAGCGTCACGTTCTCACCCGCTACTCCGTGCATAAGTTCTACCACAAGCTGTTTTTATATTTGTATATATATTTACAACATTACATATTATATATATATATATATATATATATTTACTAACCCAACAGGGTTACTTGTAATCTTTGTCGCCAGACCTTTACTAGGCGAGGTCTCTGTAGACACGTCACCGTCAAACATGAGGGCGCGGACACCACACATATCCGTAACGAAGCCATAAACGAGTCCAATCCAGACCTCACGGAGCTCATTCAATCCTTCATGAAAAGTGGAAAGCTGGTACGAATCCTACCGAAAGCAGTAAGGAAATCGGTGACTGACGTCTTATCGGAGGTGTACTTAGGAGCAGCCCTGGACAACGACGACGCTGCCCGGCTTGGGCCGTTCTCAGGTTACTAGTAGGCCGCAAAAATACACGCTCCCTGACAGTTATCATCAGAAAGAACCTGATGGAATTTCAACGTGGAGTCCGGCTGACTCACCTAGCTTCCTCGTCTGGTCAGACGAGTCAGGCCCTGGTGTTGAGCGGATTCGTCCAAACGCGCGAGCCGTGCTGGCCAAACTATCCGACGGGGACGCTGCAGGGACAGCCCGCCACCTTCTATCTGATGACGTTATAGTAGATGAGCCAGCTGCTATAGCACTGTTACGAGCGAAGCACCCCGTCGGACAGTCGGACCTGGTTTGGCCGTCCCCCCCTCTCAACAGCTCATGCCTTCTTCCACCTCGGCTGAGGATGTGCGCTACGCGGTGGGTTTATTTTCAAAGAGCTCGAATGCCGGCCTAGATTTCATCCGGCCCCGTCTGCTGCAAGACCTTCTTTCACCGAGTCTTGGCAGCTCGCCCGAAAGACTTGGCGAAGCGCTGGCAAAGCTGATTGACGTACTGCGCTGGGGAGCCCCACATCCTGGGTGGCGTCCTCTCATTTTTGGGGCGAGGCTGTTTGCACTGAAGAAGAATGACGGCTCATATAGACCTATCGCCTGTTCATCGGTGATACGCAGGGTCGCGGCGAAACTGACATTGAGGGACTCCAGAGATGTCATCTGCCGGGTTATAGGGCGTCACCAGTTGGGTTTTTCTACCAAGCGGGGTGCAGAAATAATGGTTCACGCTACCAGGGCATTCATCGACTCTCGGCAAGAGTCTTCCGTACTGGTTAAACTGGTTTTTAAGAACGCGTTTAACACCGTGAAAAGAGATCACTTGCTAAAAACAGTTGCAGAAGAGGCTCCCGCCATCTACCATCAAGTCAAACTGGCCTACGGTGATCCATTACACCTGGTCTTACCCTCGGCATTGCTTACCTCGTAGTGTGTCCAGCAAGAAGACCCCCTCGCTCCCCCTTTGTTCTGCCTTGCCGTGAAAGATCTGGTCAACTCTCTCGAAAGTCTACTTAACCTGTGGTATTTGGACGATGGTGTCATAGAAGGTATCGCCAGTATAGTATGTGAGGACATAAATAAAATACTAAGCTTCGCTACATGCAGCGGCTTAGAATTGAACCCGACCAAGTGTGAGGTCCGTATAAAAGGAATGGGCGCAAATGATGCCCCTGTCATTCTGGATTTACTTCCGGGGTGCCGCGTAACTGGCGACGACCTGGACCATTTTGGGGTGCCTTTATCCTCTGACAACCACACCTCGACGATCGAGCGATAGAGAGAAAAACTCCAGGTCGATCTCAGCCGCCTCCCTCAGCTTGGCGCTCATAGGGGAATGTACCTTCTACGCTCGTGCTTCTCCGCTTCGAGTCTAAACTACCTGTTCAGAGGTGTCAACTGTATAGCCTTTTTATCTCACGTGGAAGAACCAAATGTGAAGCAAGGCGATGCGTTGGAATCTCTACTTAACCTGCGGCTACGGGGCGACCCCTTAACCCAAGCATCACTACCAGTTGCGGCGCACATTGCCTTCCTGCACTCAGCGATCAGTGACATTGAGGCTATCCTAGACCCCCAGGCTGTAGCACATTTCCGATCTACGTTGGAGAAGACCCAAGGTAAAGCCATTGCATTCTGTGGGGCTCTCCGGGAGACGCCTTCTTTTCAGTCTGCGTGGTCAGATTTGGCACACGACCATCGATGGAGGTACCTGTGGAGCCGAGCAACTTCCGACGCTGACAAAGCGAGGTTACAAGCCGTCTCCTTGCCGGGTGCAAGCGTATGGCTACACGCCCTCCCGAGTCCTCAACTGGGTACCCTTTTAGACGATGAGTCTACACGAATATTGGTCGGTTTGAGAGTGGGAGCAGAACTGGTTTCCCCTCATCGCTGTGGTTGTGGTGACGAAGCGACTCCCTAGGCCACCACGGTCTTTCTTGCGCCCAGAGATCAGGTAGGGTCGCACGCCACTCGGCCCTGAACGAGACGTTCTCCAGAGGATTACGGTTGGCAGGCTACCCATGTGTGCTGGAGCCCCCCGGTTTAGTCAGAGATGACGGAAAAAGGCCTGACGGAATGACTCTGACCCCATTTGATCGGGGCCAGATGCTGGTGTGAGACTGTTACCGACTCTTTAGCCCCTTCAATGGTCGGCACTGGCGCAGCCCGCCCTAGGCATGCGGTTGCCTTAGCGGAAACAGCCAAGTGCAGGAAGTACTTAAGCCTGGACTATCCCCACTTGTTCTCACCTCTAGCTTTTGAAACGTTGGGGGGACCAGGGTTGCTTACCAAAAAATTACTCAGAGACGTCGGGAGAAGATTGGCGGTTGCTACAGGAGACAAAAGAACGGGGGGAGTACTTACTGCAGCGCTTGCCGTTGGACGTTCAGAGGGGGAACGCTGCGTCGGTGAGAGAAACTTTGGCCAGGTGGACCAGCCCCAGCTTGGACCTAGAGCCTTGAGTTGTTTTATTATCAGTTCGTTATGTGACACATTGTGATAACAGACAACATGGACAAATACATTTGCCGGCGGGCTATGTCGGTCCATATTATATATATATATATATATATATATATATATATAACGGCGGGAGTAACTACGACGTTTCTTTCCGGCGTGGGCTGCTGGCGCGCGACTTCCGCGTGCTGCGGGGACCTTCACGCGCCCACTTGAAAGTTAGTCAGATGGTGTAAACTCCCAATAATAACTTTCCCGAGGTCACTTATGTTGGCATGGGAGGCAAGGCATACGATATTGATTGAGTGGCAACGAATTCATATTGTCATTTTGTCGTGGCCCATTCGAGGGCTGTTGAGGCTACTATTAGTATACGGGGAAAGTGTGCTGCACATGGAACCCGGGCCGGACGATTAATGCCCCGGGCTTTAGCAACCTGGAAGTACCGTCTGGGACGCCTGCTGCCTTGGCTTAATAGGCACAGTGAGAGCGAGTTAGCCACATAAACGCAGACCGCCTGTCGAGAGGACCATCTGGCTCCGGTGCTGCCCTTCGGAGCGGTGGGGAACCCCTGCTCTGGAGTAGTCGAGTTACCCTTCGGGGGGGGGGGGGGGATGAGTGTATATTCTGGGGTGTAACGCGGAATCGCGAGGTGATCGCGTCTAATTGGTAGGGCGGAGTAGTGTGGTACCTCCATTCCGAGCTTCGATAGGGGGAGAATGGGGATCTGCTGGCCTGTCTATTCGGGCTGGCGGGCACTCCCGCATTATGTCCGCGCGTAACCTTCGCGGGCGGCGGGAGTGTAAGTATCTCTCTCTCTTTTGCTATATATATATATATATATATATATCATCATAATTGCCTTCTTTAATGTTATTAACATAACTTGGTCACGTGGTGTTCTCAAGGATGCGAGTCTTTTGGTCACCTCTAATGTTTCCCCGATCCGAAGAGTCTCAGCTACGCTTGACCTGATCGGTGATTAAAGCGTGCACGTAGCGCAATTCGGCAATGCACACATCAAATATAATTCGAACAGTTGTTTCCAATGTCGGCCTCGTCCAACCTGTTTCCAAAGACGCCCAGAAATTAATGTTTGCCTTGCGGTGCACCGAATTTTACGACATTTGATCTACGTAAGGCAATAAAACCGAAATTTAACTTTGCCGATGTGGTGCCTCTAGACTCAGCAAAATTCCTACTTTGCATTTTGTTTGTTTGTTGGCAACTAAAACAAAAAGCCTTGTTAACCCGGTTATCAAGCCTTATATGAGGCTTATAAGATGAGCACAAAGGTGGCCAGCATTGCCTACTAAAGTGTTTTTATTTCAACTCAATGGGCCAGCAGCCAAAATAAACAATCTGGATGCTCATAACAGATATCTTACTATTTGACCTTAGCTTCTATTTTTTGTGCAAAACTTAGTTTGATGAAGTCCATTAGTGATGCCAAAGTGTCATTCAAAGGCACAGCTTATGTGTACAAGCACGATCACTCTACGTGCGGAGATGTTTGTATCTTTTTAGATCAATTCAGTTTACTCAGATACATTTTGATGCAGTTTGATACCTTTCGACTAAATCGCTGAAACGTGTCGTAATTCAGAGAGCTTTGCCCTGCCCGTTAAACTGATCCGTCAATTATCTGGTTTCATAAATACATACTGCTCCAACGACTTCCCCGTGGCTTTAGTCAGACAATATCGTTTACCGAGTAATTAAAGAGCATTATGTCAAATATACCGAATGGTTATTCGTCTGCTGCCGTTATGTTTGAATGTGCACAGCGTTCGATCCCGTTTTAAACGTGAGAACAACTGGTTATTTGTAACCTGGGCTCTTCGATTCCACTTCACGGGGGGTGCCTATGGCCCGTTCTTCCCGCGGACACACAGTTGATGAGGTGGAGAGCCAGGCAGGTTCAGCGCGTAGCACAGCTGACGGCTAAAACGTCAGCAATTAATCTACACGCATGGCTTGTCGACAAGAGCATTTTTGTGAAGACGTTACATATAATGCGGACCCAGGGAATTGATGGCGTGTTTTGTGTAGTGCTGGGTGACAGCGACTACGCGAAGTGCAGCAAGAGTGAATTCTGTCCCAAAGGTATCCTGTTTCTTCGTTGGGCTGGTGTGCTCTCTACGAGAAAATTATCAGGGAAAGCTTTATTACGCCTAGCGGTCCGGCTCTTTGCAAGTGACTAAACAGATCTAGAGATGCTAACGCGGTGACCACCAGGTCTCTGCGGCTGCTTCTTTGGAACTGTGAGGGACTAAGGAGAGCAATAGAGATAGCGCCAGTTGACATGCTTACGTCGGTGGTCGATTTCAATGCTCGTACTGATAGTGGGGCTACTAACGATAAAGGAAAGATACTGCTCTACTTGATGGAATGCTTTGGCCTGAGATGTGCAAATGCACGCGGAGATCACACGCATATAAGTCAAAACGGAAGAAGCACATTTGATCTTATGCTTTACACCTTGTCGATGGCAAAGTTAAGAGCTTCGATGTTCTTGAGGTGGCTGCAAGGAAGCATCTACCGGTGTAAGCAGTTGTAGATCTTCCTGATATGGTGGGCTAAACAGCAAGGCCATCCACACCTGGCTGCCATAAGGATCGCTAGACTTTTCACTTTTAGCGACTGATGACCGTGAGGTGGGCCGTGATGTGTATAATTGCTGTAAACTGCTAGAGGGAGTCATGAGAAGTGCCTCAGGTGCAAAAGACTGGAGCAGAGGAGATCACGGCAGTGGCTAAGTATTTGTTTTTACAACATGGACCCTCGCTCTAGTCTCATAGGAACGCCGGTAAACATCCGCAAACTCACATTCTCATTGAGCAAAATGATTCTTAAAGGCCTCCGTTCTCGGTAAAGCATAGGTCGTTATAAGATCTTACACAAAGAGAAGTACAGATGAACAAGCCGGTTGTGGCTAGTGCGATAGACCACAAGCAGTTTTTAAAATACTAGCTTTAACTTTGTCGAGTACTTCCAGACTCGCTTTCGATGGGTGAGGCCGCATGGGCTGTATCCCGTAGGTCATAGAGTCACAACAGCGGTCGGTGCAAACTTTAGATTAAAAAGGTTGAGAGCGACCGATGGGGCTCTGGAATTCATTGAAGCGGCAGAATACATTTGCGAGCTCTTACCTCAATGTGTTTAGTAAAATGAATTCGCTGCCTTGAAAAGACTACTTCAATATGTAAACAGCTGAACAAAATTGAACAATTGAGCTGAGCTCAATCGCAATCTTTTTGGGCGGGTCTACCTCCGCAGCGAAACTTCGATGCTTTAATTTTCGATACATTTATCATTTGAGCGTTAAGGTCAACAAACGTTTGCAGTGATGCAAACGATTGATACAGGTGAGTGGAGGAAAAGGTCATCAGCGTACATAAGTGTGAAAACTTGCGAGCGCCGACGTTGGATTTTGTCCGGCAGATCGGTCAACAATATTGAGAACAATAACAGGCTAAAATTATCGCTTTGTGCAACCTCTGTAGTCTGAATAATTGAAATGCGCTCAGTTACTCAGTCGTCGATGATTACATACCCTTACTGCAGCGTAGCTTGTAATAACTTTCGTATTACCATTGGAACGCAAATTTCACTAGGGGTATTGTTCGTGACGCTGTATCGAAAGCCGTTTTTAAGTCTGATTTTCTGTCTGAATTTAAAGTCATTCCGCCACGCAAGGATTGGCAGCTCTCTGTTAGGCATAATTTCGAGCTCCTTTAATAAGGGAACTTTACTGGAACAGGGTAAGCAATAAGTGTTGCGGGTAAGGCAAAATTTAGGAACCCTGCAAGAGGACTTACTGAACGTATGATTAGAACGTATAATTTGCTTTTTAACACAGAACTTGATGCAGATTTGCTGTTTCTCCAATTTCGGCTCCCTGAATATCTACACACCTCGTTTCCTAGTTCTTTAAACAAGCAAATGTAAACCATAAACGCCGCCACCGATTGGCTAGAATATATAGCTGATGAATGGCGCTTCTAAGTAAAAACTACCGAAAGACATTGATAATTTCGGTTTAAATTTAAAATCAAGGTGCTAGAACTTGACGATCCGCCCTCGCACATATGTATATGCAAGGGCGGGTATAATTGGCGTTTCCAACAAGTTTTCCAACAATCTGTCACCTTTTGTTCAAAATATAAACATATACGTGTATTTGCACAAATCACCACTGTGCAGGCAATAAAACCACAAATATGTGAATAATTAATCCAATTAGAGTTTAAAATCATATAATTAACCCAATACAAGTTTAAATTGTTTCACTGCGAGTTGCTTGTTTCCTCGTTTTCTAGCTGCAAAAAAGATTTCGTTTTAAAACTACGGGCCGGCCTGCATTTCGAAGCGTCATTGATAACCCTATTCAAATGCGGGCAGTCTGTAGGTCAGGGGTGCCGGTGAAGGGTGACCCACATAGCGCCGCGACCGTACTGGGGTTAGGGCAAAGTCAAACGCATAATTTAAGGAAATTCCATCGTTTGTACCATATAGGCTAGCACGGCTAACTTTAAATGTGTTAGCTTATTGAGCTTAAAGAGCCCGATCCTGGTGTACCACGTTACCCTCGCAACGAAGAAGATCAATTATGGCTCTATTCTCGTTTTTTTTGACGACGCAGAGCTTGCTTAGGGTCGCTGAGTACGTGGCGCCCCATAGAGTAATTTCGTAAGCTAGCATTGGCTCCACAAGCGCTTTGTAGGCACGTATAAGAGTCGAGCCCGGTGGCGTGGTGGCTTAAGTCTGCGCCTCGCAACCGGAGGAGACGCATAGGTGCGCGGGTTCGAAACTCGCCGTTGCACATTTGTATTTGAGGGGATGCGTCTATGAAGCAATGTGAAAAACAGTTTCGTGAACGTTAAATCTTGGCTGAGATTCCGCCCGAAAACTTAACTTAGACACGTATAAGAAGGTCCCAGGTGTTTGTATTGCTTCGTATCGCTTCTTCGACTTGTTCCTCGATTGCTGCACGACGGTGGTGATCGAGCATGGCACAGTCTGTCTCTCTCTCTCTCTTTCCCCTCCAACACCCATACCTCACCTTTCCTTCCTTCCCTTCATCTTACCTCAATTTACTTCACAACAGCTACTTCTGATTGACTGACAGTTCGTCAGTTTGTCCGTCCGTGCATACGTCCAAATTCGGGCTTAACGCCCAAAGCCCCGCTTGTCGTTTGAGGCACGACAAATCGACAGAAGACACGAAAGAAGCAAAACAAGAATAGGTGGAGGGAGCAAACGCACCGTCACTACCGAACCGCTTTATCGATCCTCGAACCATCCGCGACCCCCACCAAGCAAGCCTCTGTCGGGAAGATCTACTTTATCCGAAGGTCCAACAAAGCCTTGGCTCTTCTCAAACGCATGAGTGAAGCCACCACGTGGAACCAAAACGCAGCACACCCTGACACATGACCTCAACTGACTCAAACATTCAATACGGCAGCTAGAGGAACCACAAAAATATCAATACGTTTAGTGTGGCATTTTTAAGCACGTTTCTATCGCTATTGTGTGTATCTAGCGCTACCTCTTTAGCAGCGATAGGCAGTTTCTGAGCTGCAATAGCGCTAAAAAAAAACGCGTTGGCCTCGAAGTTCCAAACTGTCAATCGGCTTTTTAGAGGGTTTTTGTACCAGTAAATGAGAATATATCATTTAGTGCGTCCAATATCTCCTGGACCTCCTCCAGCTCCCTGCCTTCGACCAATATTCGACCTGGGAGCGCTCGGGGCTCCTTGTCACGGCCGCAGATTTTATCCAGCCCGAGGTCTAATGCAAAGCACAGCCGAGCAACGGATGGTTCTTAAGCCATGCTGGTCGGTCTATTCATTGATTCACGTGGCACCGCGACGTGCTGACACCCCAAAGGGTGTCAGAACCCGCTCTCAAATCGGTCGATATTTACAGAGGTTTGTGTTTGTTTCGTATAGAAACACACGTTAAGTGACTGTTTGACTTGCCGATCATAAGTCGACCCTCTCCCGATGTCGGCCGATGATCGTTCGGAGGGCGGAGGACGTTGGGGTTTCGGCGCAAAAGGCTGTGGCTGTGCTTCTCTACTGGCTGGTTGAGACATGTGTCGGTCGGTGAACGTTGTGTACGTTGATATTTTGGCGCGGGCGCTGTAGCCGTTGGACGTGGTCGGTTAGGACTTATGTGAATTGCGCTTTTGTGCGTATACAGTGGGTAGACTTCGTCACTATATATATATATATATATATATATATATATATGCATATACATAGTATAAAACCTACTATAAAAAGCGCGAGAACATCGTCCCAGATCGAAGGTTCCGTGCATTAGTCAGGGCTACAACCTCCAAGACATATGGAAGCCGTACCTAAGCCATCCTCCCTATATCGCTTCCTTGGGTAGAGCTAAGGAAAATAAGATTAAATTAGACAGGGACACTCTAGTTGCTCTAGCGTAAAATATGGTAGAACTCTGTAGCAGCCTATGTACGAGTATAACCGGTATATGCAATGTCCGGAATCGATGGCGGTTGCTTGTGTAAATTCAAGAAAGAAAGCGCAGAGAGTAGCATACCGTAGTGATCCGTGAAGTTCGGCGATCATTTCGGTGTATTGTGTGTGGCCGTGCGACGAAGGGAGTCAGGCCGCAGTAAAGTTTAGTTAAGTCCATTACAGCAGGGCGAAGCAAAACGAAACCACCCACGCAGCCGTCGAGAGTCTACGAGCGGTCCGGCGTCTTTCAAATTCAAATTATAACGGCTGCTCAGCTAAAGTAAGTTAACACAGTGTTAAAGCGTCTTTAGGTTAGTGAGCAAATTTCTCTATGGCAAGTTATGCTGGATCATCACCAGGTGGGACAGGGAACAACCCAATGGATTCAACTATGAATCTCCCTGGCCAAACGCGCAGCTTAAGATACGTGCCGACCAGTTCATTGTCAGTATGCAATTGTGGAGGAGTATTAGAAAAGAGAAAGGTTACTGAGCGCGGTCCTCCATAAACCGCGACTGACAGCAGAGATGGAGCTGGCGAAGAAGAGCGCTAAGACATGGTGCGATATAGCACAAGCTATGCAGGATCGCTGGCAAGGCATTATTACAGATGTCTAGCAGGGCCTAAAAAGAATCGAAGAGAGAGAAACTTAAGTTGAGAAGAAGAAAAAGCGCGCAGTGGTCGTACAGCAAGAACTGGCCGTAATGATCAAAGAAATCAAGCAAAATATGAACGAAAATAAAAAGCAACGTCATATTGGCGACAGCAATAAAATTGTGGTTGAACTGAGAGAAAGGCTAGCTGCTGTTGAGAAGACAACGTCAACAGTAGTGGCAAATGTTGAAGAAATAGAAAAATAGATCCGGGGGAAAAAGGACGAAGACGAAAGGCGCGCCGTTGAAGAAAATACAGTAGTATTAGACTTGAGTCACAGTGGCGAAGAGGAAGAAAAAAAGACATGACGAAAAGGGCGGTGGGGCGAAAAGGGCGACGGAGGCGAAAGGATGCAGGAGACGACAACAACAGAGGAACAGAAACAAGACCGCCAGAGGGGATGCGCATACAAGTGAAGAAGAGAGAGGGGGAGGCTAGTCAGCGAAAAGAAGAAGAAAAGGTGCTAGCGGTCGAAAAACGGCAGCAGCAACATCAACCGCTACAACAACAAGAGCAGACATCTCGGATTAGTTCAACTGATCGAACAGGGAAAGCGGCGGCTATTAAACCAATGGGCAAACGGGTGGTAGTTGCCGGAGATTCAAACGAATGCAGAATAGAGGAACATGTTAATCGGTTGGTTACTAATACAGGGGGTTTATTTTATCTCTATGAGGGGTCGAGAAGTAAGGGATATTGTAGCAGCAACTAAGCAAGCTATTAAAATGTACAATAATGTAGAACATAGACTGGTGTTTCATAAAGGACTGGTCGATGTTTTTTTTTAGGCCCGGGATATGGAAAGTGCTGTGAATACGATTAGCACACATGCACAAGACCTAATAGAATTTTGCAAACGGCAAAACGTGGTGTTGACAATGTGTTCGCTTCCAGTGGTGGTGGGTGCTAAAGAAGACGAAACTATCGGGGTACGTGCAGGGCAGTGATTAGGAAGATAATGCAGTTGGTCAGAGCAGCAAATTACGAATACTGGTCTCTTAAATACATTTAGGACAATCCAGGGTCATGGCCTCTGATGGAGTGCACTACGGGGAGGTAGGTGCTCTAGTAGCGACACGGCCAATTGGCAAGAGGGCGTGCGATTGGCACAATGTTAGGCCTATTAATAATAGTTAATAGGCCTAAACTAATAGTTAAAGTAGTCAATGCGCAAGTAGGACATAGGGGAACGGAACACGGTGGGGGACTCAGACGTAGAATCAACAAAATTGGGACAGCGCAAATTTCTCAGACACGCTGTATGAGCATTTAAACGAGGGGGGGGCGGTAGGGTACAGACACACAGGATGGGACAACAGATACAGGGTCAAAAGAGAGAGGAGGGGGCATTATGGATACAGGGAAAAGTGGGACAACAGGTACAGGGGAAATCAAGACAACGGTATCTACTTCCCGAGGGAGGGAGAACACATAGGAGCAGTGGAGATCAAGGGAGCATTGGAGGTCATCAGACGGTTGGCCATCAGTGGCATAGAAAGGAGGATATAAAGGTTGACGTAAGATCCAAAAGAGGAAGCAGGGCAAAAGGCATGCGTAGAAGCAATGTTCCTTTCGACGGGGTTGCCATGCTACACATAAGAGGACGGAGGCGAAGAGGAAAGTAGGAAGAACTATATAAGTTACTAAAAATAAGGTCTGTCATTATCATGATAGTAACGAAAACGCATTTGTGTAAGATGGAGGTGCCGCCTGGTTTAAAGGGATGCAGTTGGTATGGTACCAATCGGAATGCGGACAATGGGGAAAACAGGTTTGGGGGAGTTGTGATAATAACCAGATTTACTATTTCGCGCAAGGGAGTTGAGAATGCTAAAATGAAGGATCTGGTGGTTATAGAGATACACCTGAAAGGAACATTATGGGCAGTTATGGGGATATACAGAGCGTCAAGCAACACTGAAGAAGAGGATGAGCAGCTATTTAGAAGAGTACATAAAGTGAATGAGGAATATCAGGATAAGGGAGGGGTAATATGTCTGGGAGATTAGAGTGCGCATATCAAACAGCTGGATGGACAAGAAGATATGGCCGGCAGAAGACTAATACAACTGGCAGAGTCCATTGAGGCACACCTTTTAAATTCGGGTCCGCGGGTGGAAAAGAGATATACATACACGCAGGGGGATAAAACGTCATGCGTAGATTATGTACTGGCAAAGGGAAAAATAGCTAAATGGGAAGAGGAAATCAGGATAGATCAAGAAAAAACAAACAATGTGGGAAGTGATCATAATTGGGTAGAAGTGAGCGAAAAAAAGAAGCCGGGCGCAGAAAGTAGAATACATAAAACAGCTCTTAGTGGCACATGGGGTAAAGCTAGTAGACGAGATGCATAGGACTATTAAAGACGCATATGAATATTGCCGTAAGATAGGGATGGGAGGAAAACGAGGGTGGTGGAATGATCAAATAAATAAGGCAATCATAGAGCGGAAAAGATAGAGTAAGGATCACAGAAAAGTAATGGGAAGCGGCGCAGACAAAGCAGAAGAGTATTTTGAAAATTACAATGAAGCCAATAACAAACCTCAAATGTTAATACAAGATGCAAATAAAAATACAGACGAGAAGAAATTTAACAGGATTTTGGGGGCCCCCAAGGGCCAGCGAGCAAAAGAGTTTTGGGACTATGACAGACAGGAAAAACAAGAATGACAAATACCGTCCAGGATAGAACATACTCAATAGATGAAATGGACACCGCGTTACAAGCACTATTTTTCACGACTAGCGTGAACAGTGTAGAAAGGACAAGATCTAGCACGGAGATTACAATCACAGCAGATGAGATCAAAGGCGTGGCAAAGAAAATGAATTCAAAAACGGCGTGTGGTCTTGACGGGATTTCGGTAGGGTATTTCCAGGCGTTGGGAAAAAAGTACGTGTATTATCTAACGAAGCAACTTAATAATATATTTAGAGCGGTCAGAATCACGGAGGGTTGGCGCAGGTGTTTAAGAGTAGAGTGCAGAGTATTCTGGAGATAAATGAGAAAATAGAAAAATGGCAGTGCGGGATTAGGAAAGGGTATAGGCTATATGATCATCTTTTTTCATCAAGTCAGGTTGTAGATACATAGAGATTGCAGGGACAAGGTTGTGTGGCAGTATTTTTAGATCTTAAAAAGCATATGATATGGTGGACAGAACAAAGTTGTATCAAATCATGTTAGAGGAGGGTTTGAGAGAAGCTGGTTAGAGTGACTAGAAGAAATTTACAGGAATAACAAGGTAAACGTGATAGCAGCTAAACAATCTAGAGAGTTTATAGTCGCTACAGGGTAAGACAAGGCTGTCCGTTGTCATTGGGGATTTTGTTTATGTATATACAGAGAATAGCGCGAAGGATTAATAGAACGGGTTAAGGATGGCAACCAGGGGAAAAGGGTGTATATATCAAGAAACCCGTGCTGTTGTTTGCTAACGATATGGTAGTGTTAGGGCGGGGCACTAGCGAAGTTCAACAAATGTTAAATGCATGTGGAGACGCAGCGGAAGAACTGAGCATGGCGTTTAATGGAAAATGGGCGCAGTTTTAGTATTGAATGGGACTAGGGGGGGGGTGGGGGCAAGGAAGCTTGTAGTACAGGGAAAAAACATTGAATTATAAATATCAGTACAAGTATCTTGGGGTGACAATGACTACAGGAGATGATTATTTAGAGGAAGAAGAGATAATAAGTAGGAGAAAGAAGGCTGAAAGATGAAGAAATGCAATAAGGTGTAACGGCCTCTGGGTGTTTATTAAATATATCGCAACAGGGAATATATGGAAGGTCATGTATGCGCCAGGATTGACCTTTGCTAATGCCTCTCTGGTCCATAGCGCAGGGTTGAGAAAAAAGTTAGAAACAATACAAATAGAGGTAATAATATTTTGTTTTAGATTTTCCGTAAGGCAATTGCCCGTGTACGGTTTTTTCATGTCATGGCTAATTTAAATCCACTCCGGCATTGACCTTGTCTAAATTGGAAACCATACGAACTAATTTAAGAGTGGCCGGTCTAGGTCTCGAACCCAGTCCTCCTGAATGCAAGGCAAATGCTTTGCCACTAAGCTCGGTATATCTGCATTGGGTCGCCGTTTTAATTGCGCCAGGGAATTTCTTAAGGAAAAAGAGGGAATATTAAAATTTATACAAAGGGAAGTGCAAAGTAAGGTTAGATTTAGCAGTATTATTGAAAATGTCACAAATAAAAGATGAATTAAACGGATGCAGCTGGTAAAGACGGCACTTAGGATTGAAACGAAGTGGGATCGCAGAGTAGAGTTCACAGCTAGAGAGATTGGGTACAATAGCCAGCAATGGGCAATAGCGAAGGTATCAGAGAAAATGGTGAAATTGAAGGTAAGCAAGTCATATACAGACAAACGGAAATTGGCGATTTGTTCCAATTCATATTTGGCAACTATATATAGAAAGGACAAGCGGGAAAGAAGCGGGGTAGTATGGATATACAATAATTCAAGAGCGAGTGGGCTATTGGCAGATGCCATGACAGGGATTTTGGATACAAGGATACATAGAGCTAAGTATAAGGAGGGACAAAGTACAGAATGTCGAGCATCTCGGCTAGAGAATGAGTCAATCGAGCATATTACTAAAGAATGTATAGCTTTAGTGGTAGCAGAGATATAGAGCTGTCAGAGGCCCTCTAGGACTAAATGTTAGAAATGACCTAGTCGATATTAAAAAGAAGAGGTTGTCACAAGGGAAAGCAAATGCTCAGTAGGTATTGAAGTAGACATGGAATATATGGATGCGTAGGTAATATATATGCTGCCGCTCTAAGCGCCCCTGATATAAAAGGGTAACATGTGTATTTAGGTTTTTAACGCAACGATATGTTTATTATAATTTAGAAGAAAATATAAAATGCTTCACGGCGTTGCTGCTCGTCGACCTAGTTGCTCCTTCTGCGCGCCGTAGTCGCTCTATCGCTCATGCCCGTGAGGAAGTCCTGCCCGCCCCCTGGCACGAAGGCCCGGGTCCATCCAGTCTCTCATAGTTCCGAGCACGGAGGTCGCGTGACCTCTTTAGATCTCCAGGGAAAGTCGCTGGGAGAAGAAGGCGTGCGCCCTCTTGTCCATTGTCGCCTGCCGTAATGCGTCGCCAACCCAAGAGATCAATGTTACCGTGAGGGGCCCAGGGCCACCCATCGTCTCGAACGCGAATGGCGAAAAGTGGTGCGCCCGACTTAGGTCCGCATACTTTCTCATCTTTGAGGTCTCAGCTCGCGTAACGGCAGTCCCCGGGCGGGACGCGCCGGGACCGACAAGGGAAGGGGTCAGAGAGTCGGTCACCGTCGCATCCCACACCAGGGAACGACCCTTATAGAAGGGTATCAAAGTCATACCGTCGGGGCGCTTACCGTCGTCTCTTGAAAGCCCAGGTGGTTCCAGGACGCACGGAATCCCCGCCCTCCGCAGCGATCTTGCGAGCATTTCATTGAGGGCAGTGTGTCTTGGGCGCCGGCCCGCTGCGTGAGCGCAAGACAGGCCGTGTCTGGCGAGTCGCCCAACGTGCTCGCCACAAGAGCGTCTGTGTGGCTCAACCAATTCAGCCCCCAATCTAAGGCCAACGCATATCCGGGTGGATTGGTCATCAAGGCAGGTACCCAGTGAGTCAGCGGATAGTGCATGCAACCAGTCGCTTGCTCCTGGGCGAGCGACAGCTAAAAGGCGTGCCTTGTCCTGGTCATCCCTGCATTCTTCAAGCAGCAAACTAAGCGAAGCTCTGTAAGCCTTCTCGGCCCAGGCCCTCTGGCAGGCTAGTCTATCGGGACCAGGCGATGAAGCTTGAAGTCCAGTCGCTATATCGTCACGAGCCGCCTCGAACATTGCCTGAGCCGCCGGCGGGAGCAGGCGCTGGACATTATCCGACGTAGCATGCATCGAGGCAACCACGGCCGGGCCCGCCAAGGATCGAGCTGAGAGGAGACCAAGGCCGCCCATGGACGTGAGGAGGGCCGCCTGGCGCACCTCTCGTGGTCGTAAGTTTACGCTCAGCACCGCCTGTAGGGCCTTTACCACCTGGTCGTCGAATGGTTGGAGAAGATGGTTCAAATCGCCTGAGCAGTCTATGGACCGTAAAATATGTATGATGCGGCACGCGGAGAACCACGAGCAAAGCAGGTAGAGTCCCTGGTGGGCTCCAACAAGCGGTAGACGTTCCTGCATCGCCCACAATCTGTCCATCAAGGGGTCGAGTTGTTCCGGCAGCGCAGAGGGCAGAACCGGTGCGCCAAGAAGGTTTATTTCGTTGTCAGCCACGACTCTACACCCCGGCAAGGCCCTCAATGAGGGGTCGTCTGGGTCTGTCGCCGGAGCGAACACCTCGCATTTGGCCGTGTTCAGCACCAGACCACTGACTGCCTCGAAAGCAAGGACTCTGCGCACCTCATCGAACAAGTCCACAATCGGTCCACCAAGTGTGCCATCGTCTAGGTACCAAGCGTTGAATGGCACTTGAACGGAGTTAACCACCTCAGCCGGCAGTCGGCCCCATCTCAGGACGTTCATCACTCTGGCGAGTGATGCGGCCAGTCTCCCGGCCACCGGTCCGATCCCGGGGGAAAGGAGATCCTTTAGATGGCGCGGGCGGAAACCGTCAGGACCAGCGGACGAACTGGCCGGAAAGCCGGCTACAGCTCCCAAGACGTCATCGGCTGATGTTTGATGCTGCGACATCGGGTTAGAAGGGGCAGGAAAAGCCAAGTGCGGCGGAGCAGGTGGGTGCTTGGTGGCAAGCGAAGCTAGGACTCCGTCCCCCGAGGCAAATGAGTCGGTAGAGCATAATAGTCGGGCCGCCCCGGAAACGTCTCCTTCAGATAGCTTGCTCGAAGCGCGGCGTGCCGAGTCCTCAGGCGAGTCGCACGGGTCCGTTCTGGCTCTTCTAATACCTCCTGCGCGATACTCAAAACGCCAGCCATCGCGAAATGCACGGAGGTTCGATCGGACAGTCGCTGCCAAAGAGATTGACGACAAGGTGCGAAGTGGCAGTTGAAGTACCACATAAGCGAATGACAGGAGCGACTCCCACGAGGGGAGGTCGTTGTTGGCCGCCACAAGGTCGGGGACGTCGCAAAGGACCTCGGCAACCAAAGGCCTCACCGCCCGGGGAACCACGCGCATCACCCTTGATTGTTGGATCGAAATGCTGAGCCTGTCGACTAGCGGCTGTCTCGGCTGCGACGGGAGTGTTGGCGCGGAGGATACAGTCGGAGACGGTGCGGCAGTCGCAGACGTGGAACATCATATAGCTTGATGAATGGGGAGACCCGAGCGGGTGAAGTCCCGGCCGCATCTGGGACAAGTAACCCTTATAGAGGGGGATAGGAAGCTGAGCCAGGGTGCGGAAGACACCAGACCTTGCAGCAACGGTGCCAGAGCTAGCAGCGGACGCAGTGCGTTAA
This sequence comes from Dermanyssus gallinae, assembly GCA_003439945.1. Classification (NCBI taxonomy): domain Eukaryota; kingdom Metazoa; phylum Arthropoda; class Arachnida; order Mesostigmata; family Dermanyssidae; genus Dermanyssus; species Dermanyssus gallinae. The sequence continues at coordinate 166,545 of QVRM01005923.1, read as the reverse complement.
CGATGCCTCGAAGCGTGTCGGCTAGCTTCGGGTTGGTACGTGCGAGCAGTGATGCGGCCTTGGACAAAGAACCAAGGTCAAAGTCACTTAGGCAAGCGCGACCGAACGCGGGGGACGGCGCGAGCGCGCGGGACGGATCTACTCGTAACCAATTTGCGACGGCGCTTGGGAGAGCGGTGAGCAGCGTCCATTACTCGTTCCACTTGTTTAGGGGGCTCCATTTCAATAGATGGCGGCGTCTTCGAACGAAGCAAAGATTTCCGGGGGGCAGGGATCGGCCGGAAGGGGGTGAGCACGACCTCGACGGGCGCTGCCGAAGCTTCCGGGGCCACGCCTGAAGAGACTGGAATCACCAAACGGCGTACCGCCGCCGCGTAGGTCCCAGGTGCCGATTCGCGTGGTGCAGGGGGTACGGGGTCCGGGGCGGTGACCAGGGTGGCTGCCGGCGCCGACAACTGCGCATGTTGGAGCATACGCGACCCAAGCAGGGCCTTACTTTTCTCGCGATCTAACGCGAATACGGGGCAAGACGAGTCCCCTCTAGGGTGAGGGCCCCTAGAGGAGACTTGTCTGCGGCAAGATGGTCGTGCGCACCACATATCCTGCATGCACGGGCGCGAGTGCAACGAGTTGCCGTGTGGCCAGTACGTTGGCAACTGAAGCAAACAATCGGCGACGATACTTCGACTGTTACATCGTGATCCCTCCACACAATAAAGACCTTAGCATGTGGTGTCCTTTTGAACAGAACGTGTATCCTGCTAGACGGCACTCGTATGTTCTGCTTATCTTTCCACCCAGGCCTCGTATCCCTCCTTATTTTCATCGCGCCGTACGAGGCGAGCTCGGATAGAAGGCACTCGTCAGAGAAGGCCGGGTTTACGTCTTTGATAACACCCCAAAACGGATCCATTGAGGAACATAGACCCATGACCGTCACGCCTCCTAATACCTTGAGTGACACCAACTCACTTGCGGCCGAGATAGTGGGCACCGTGGCCGTTATCCCTTTGGGACCCCCTCCTAACGTTGCCGCCGGCACAAGGTCATGGAGCGCCTTGAACACTTTCAACAGTTGTTCAGCCGAAAATTCCGGGCGCTGGCTCTGCTGCTGCTGCTGCTGCTTGTTGGGGGCTTCGGGCGGCAAAGCCGTTAAATCCTGTGGCAGAAATCGCACTGTATAAATTGGACCGGCGCCACTGTCAACCGATTCACGGAAGCGCGAGAGTTCCGCTTCAGCTTTAAGCACCCGTCTAGCCGACTTCTTGTTCATAATTGTCACAAAGCCGTCGTCATTCGCCGTATCGCCGGCGCTCCGAGAAACCGGCGCCCCGCACTGTTAGAAGAGTCCTCCGTGTCAGCACGCAGCACGGGCCCGTTTGACAGCAGGCTTGTGCGCAGCTGAGACACCTGGTGCGGTCTCAGTAGCCATTGTGTCCGCCGTCGTTGTGTCGTTATCAGCTGGGCGAGGCTGTTCTATCGGTCGAACAGCAGCATCGCTTGCACTATAGACGGGCGCCGACGTCGCAGGCGACGTGCAGCGCACGTCGGGCGTAGGTGCATCGGACAACAATTCTAAACGTGACCGCATTGTGCGGCAACCCTCCACCGCCATGGCAGACCACGCCGCCAGCGCAGCGGACGAGGTCGGCGTAGCAGACGCCAGTTCGAGTGGATACCCGCGCGAACCGCTGCTCTCGCCGTCCGCATCCGCATCGCCGTCTATCAGCGCGTTTGGTCGGAAACACCAAAACGGCTAAAAAACGCGAAGAAACTCGGAAAAAATGGGAAAAGCACACCCTATTCACAGAGCTCTCACGGAACACGACCGTTTGTCGCCGTAGCAGACGCCCAAAAAAATGTATTTCATGTTTCATATGTTATTAGCCAAATAATAGTTGTTACTGCTACGGCATTTCTGGCAGTCCTTCCCCCGTCGATGGAAGCGACCCCACTATCGCCACTGCGTTACCACGTTGAACTTCTATAGAGGTACGCTGCACCAGGTACTCCCCGGCTCGCGCATCTTTTGTCACAGCAGTTACTCTCTTTCCAAGCTCCTTGAGGAACTTGACGGTCGCCTCGCCCATTGGCCCTAGCGTTTCCACGGCGATCGGCTGAAGTATGTATTGCGGCGAGAGTTCCCTGTACTTCGACAGCTTGCGACTTTCAAGACGTGCGCTCGCGCCAGCTTCCCGACTTGTGCGCGCAATGTAACTGTTGCCGAGTGTACATGAAACCGTCGCGTCCCACACTAGCATAGTCCCATGGTGCTAGGGTTTTTCCATCCGGGCGTAGAAGACTGTTGGCGCACATACCGAGGGGCTCTTTCATTGAGGGAATCTGGGCGCTCTGCAGAGCACGGTGTACGACATCGTTGATGGCGAAATGTCTTGAATGGCGACCAGCACTGAACCGTCAGGACAGCGCATGTTCCGCTGTAGCGGCAACTTTAGACCAACATAGGTTGCAGACGTGCTCTGCGCAGACAGCCTCCCCAAGCCGCAGACCCGAGACAATGCGGAGTGTGTTATTGTCCAGCATCGTCCCCAGTTGCGGCGAAGGGAGGGCCTGCAGCCACTTTCCGCTCATTTAATCAAAACAGGCCTTCAGGCGAGCTTTTTATTTTAAGTCTAGGGTTTGTGCTAGAAGCGCGTCTTGCCTCTTTTTTACCACCAAGTTGTCCAGTGCTCCCTGAGTTTTTTGTTCGCGGGGCTCTCTCCAGCAAACTCGAATACCCTAGCACGGCGAATCCCTAAGCCCCCCGCGCTCACAGGAAGTGATGCCTGGGCCCAGGATGCAAATCATAAGTGAACGTTGAGTAGCCGTTCTAGTCCCGTACGCAGAATGTCGTCGAACCTGTCGAGAAGGTCGGTTCTTTTAAAAGAACGTGAACAACGCAAAAGATACGTCAGACGAGGAGTGGAGAGACTTTGTCGCAAGAGGTGTAACGCCGGGTGGGTATCTAGGGTTTGAAGACTGCTGCACCATCGGCTGATTTCAACAAGTTTTCTGCGCAGGACACCCTCCAGCGCCGCATCGGTAAGGGGGGCTCCCAGAAGCTCGATATTGTCCTCGGCTGCTAATCGAATGTCCGGTAGTATTCCCCGCAAGGTTGAAATAGGCTCGTCGCGGTAATCCTCTGACAGTAGAAAGAGCTCGCATTTATTTGCGTTGAGTGTTAAGCCGGAGCACGCTTGAAATTCCTGAACAGTTTTGATGTCTGCCTGGATCGTTGCCAGGTCGCCTGCCAGCGTTGCGTCATCAAGATACGACGGTCGAAACTTCGATCGAAGCTTCGCCTGTAGTTCAGCGATAGCGATACAGAAAGGGCTGGCCCACACGGGTCGCCTTGTTGTACCCCACACATCGACTTGAGCGTCTCACCTTGCCACAGAAGATTAGCGGGCGGTCTATACATCTGGTATACAGCCGGGTAAATAGCGGGTATCGATCTTTTTACAGCATTGAGTAAATGATCTCGGCGAAGCATGTTAAAGGCGTTTTGAAAATCGAGCTTAACTGAAGCTTTTCCTTGCCCTCTGTTCGATTTGATGAAAGCGGCGGCCGCATGCACCGCCGCTTCTGCTCCTCCTTTTATCCCGCACCCTAGTTGCATGGGAGCCACTAGCTCGAGAATTGCCGTCATAGATTTTTTCATTAAAATCTTACCGACCAGTCGACGCAGGGTAAGCCCCACGGCGATTGGCCGAATACCCCCGTCCTTTTTTCGTAGAGCGATTAATGTTGCGCCGTAAAAAGTGGATAGCGTGAACTCTGGAAGTCGCCCGTTGACTGCTAGAATAACGAAGTGGCGTAACGCTTGCAACAGAGGGTTGCTATCATCCTGGCGGCAACCTATGGGATCTTTTAGATGCCGAGGGCGAAGACCATCCGGACCGCCACTAGAACTGCTTGGAAAACTTCTAATGGCGATTCGAATCTCCTCAGTCGTGACATCAATTTCAGACGCTGGGGGTGCCGGCGTAGGCGCCCCAGGGTACGCTGGATCCGTGGGGTGTGCGGGGTGCTTTTTAACTTGCTCTAGTAGTTTGCGTCGATTGGGGCGTCTGATCTGTAGAAAGCAGGGTCCGAGCAGCGGAAGAGACGTCCCCCTGGGCCAGCTTTGTCTGCACGATCCTTGCTCTACGACTGGCGTCGTCAGTACTTGTAGCTCGCAAAGGTCGTCTACTGGTTATGTGAGGATTCTCTTCCAGGCGTGCGCCTCTGCAAAATCTATGTAAATGTTCTCGTAGGACCGAGGTGAGCGTGCGCCCCTTCTCCTTTTTCACCGGTATACTAAACACCATTGTTGGAAATTCTATCAGCCGTTTCCAACTGTGCTGGCTGGCCACCGAGCACACCTCGTTGATAGTTCTTGACAGTTCGACGAAAAATGTTCTCTCAAACTGCGGGGAATGCACGATATCATCTTTACTTTGGACTTGATAGCGGCAGCCTTTGATACGTACGTTGGAAAGCTATTTCCTGACGGGGTTGCTTGAGACTGTGCGTTGGTGACGGAGAAGCGATTTGATGAATGTGTCGAAGTGGCGTCAGCGTGAGCTGTTGCTTGTGATTGAACGGATGAAGTAAGCCAGTGCCTTATATCTGATTGACCATTTAACATGATGGTGTTTGCGAGTTTGTCCCCCCAGGCTCTCCAGTCGAGGCTCGAGTCGACGCATTGGACTCCGCCGAAAGCAGCGGCGCTGGCGGACTCGGGTTAAGTACAGCATTAATGGCCTTCTCCAATTGTTGGCGTAAATTGAAGGTTAGCGGCTTTGCAGAAGACGCCGAAGATTTAGTCAGCGACTCATGTGTGCCGAGCAGCCCCGGAAGGACGGATGAGACCACCTTTTCGATGATCTCTCCAATTTGCACCATGATTGCTTCGATTATTTGAGGGATGACCTTTGCGGATACCGCCATAACCATTGTGTTTAGGCTATGGCCATGTGCCGTATTGCTTGTGGCTTTGGCCGCCGTAGAGACTGGTGCTGCTAGCCCCATTTTGACTTCGGCTGGTGGAACGCTTGTTTTCTGCGGTACCTTGATCCCATTCTGTACGACCGCAGCGAAACTGCGTCAGCTAAATGACTCTGACGGTTGAATCTCTGCGATTGGAGCACAGAGTTTAACTGGCGCGCTATCCGTGTTTTGCTGAATTACGCGAATAGCTGATTTCTTAAGAAGTTCCATGCGATTTAAGCGATGGGGACACGATCCCCAGGTGGCCTCATGGCCGCCCTTACATAGGCAGCATCGCGCTGCGTCTTTGCAATCTTTTTGCAAATGGTTATTAGATCCGCATCGTCTACAACGAGGGGCCTTCAATAGACAATCAGGCTTTATATGATCTAAACTGTAGCATTGATAACACTGTAGAGGTTCCCAGTAGAGAGTAACGCCATGGGTTTTAAGGCCCAAGCAAACCTCCGTCGGAAAATTATTGCCCGAAATTGTCAGGATGACACTGTCCGTCGCCATGACGCATCCGGTTCTGATGTTCTTGGACCGGACACGAATGGCATGAATGGCATCGCTGACGCCGAGCGGCCCCAAAGCATTTACGATTGTTGCCTCAGTTAGCGTGGGGTGTACCCCGTATATTTTTCCTTTAAGTGTTGATCACCAGCCACTAGCCCTGGCGCTTACAGCCACCCCGCCTAGTATCTGCAAGCTGAGCAAAGTGGCCCGGTCTTCAATGTCTTTCGCAACGATAATTAGTCCCCCTGCTCGAGAAAAGCGCGTTTCTTCTACCTTGCCCTTAATATGCTTTACGATATCGTCACATACAGCATTAAAGTTTGACTCCAACAAGTTATCTACAGCGGAGAAAATGATTGCCTCGGCTCTCTCCTTCGCGCAAACAGTTGGAATGTTCTTCTGTATCGTAACTGGATTTGCAACAATTTTCCCCTTTGGTCCGATTTTATTCCACCCTTCTTTGGATTCATCATCGAGAGGAGCGCCCTCCACCGCCATTTTGTTCTGTTCCAAAATGGATGATAATGGAGATGATGCTGAAGCTGTTCCAATGATGATGATGCTGAATGAAGTAACTAATGAAAAATGCTAAGCACAGCGATGATAATGATGACTATGGTGTTGAAGGTGAGGATGAAGATGAAACTGACGATGATGGTTAAGATGGAGATGAAACTGACGATGATGGCGATGAAGGTGATGATGCTGGTTATGGAGTGCTGATACTAACAAAGGGTCGTAATGGCGAAAGAGTGCTGGCAGGTGATTATGCAGTTGAGAGGTGATGATGATGATGATGACAATGGCTGTTCAGGCATACACTGCACGTATAGTTAATGCGCATCTAATTTAGCAGCAAAGTTTCCCGCTAATTGACTCCTCTGGTTTCAAAGGTTGCTAAGCTCGCGAATGTCTATGGATTTCTACACTAAACTCTAAATTTAGAGATACTTTCCAAGAACCACACTCGAACACGTCCGCACCGGTGAGAACGTAAACAAACACTGATGTGTATTTAGGTATACATGCCAAGCGAACAATAAATCAATATATAAATAAATATATATATATATATATATATATATATATATATTCTGCTGTCTGAGCGGCCTGCGCTCAAGACGCATGGCAAGCCATGATGGGCCAACGCGTCCACAAAATCGTCACATGGACATCGGTGGGGCACGACTAGGTCAACATCAAGCCACACTCCTGCGCTTATGAGCGTTGTCTCATTGCCCAAAAGAGTCCCAACTCGCGGACAGGGTAGAGCGTGTAGCCAAGCCCCAGTGCCTTGACTACTAACAGCTCGAAGCCTGGCTCTATCAGCAATGGAAGGTGTTCCATCGGGTTATCGGGCCATTAATCGGGCTTGCTAGCCGCTTTTCTTGTAGGGGGGCTGTCTAACTGTTTTGGTTGGCCCGATCATCAGGAGGAGAATCAAATAACGACGACAATCCGTCAGTATATTTATATTGATAATCCTATTTATTTACAATTATATTTATTTCACTCAGGTTGAGTATAATATACAGTTCAAGATGTTTCTTCATAATACTCTATCTTCTTCACGCTTTCGGCTAGAGAAGTAGTGCAACGATGTTTTGTCCAGCGCTGTGCATTCCACTGCATGGTACTTGGCACATCTCTGCAGGCAGAACCGACAGGTGCATAACTCGTACTCCTCGTGGAAGGCTGCGTTTGAACGTACCAGGTAGTGATAACCATGCACTATGTATCTGGTGTATACGTGGCGACTGTCACATGCAGGACCAGACCAAAGGTGCACGGCATTGAAAACGTCCAAACCACTGACTTCCAGTCTGGCCTGTTGGACTTTAGCTTCCCATTCAGAAATAAAACATTCGTATGGTACTGTACGCGGCATCTTCAGCCTTAGTCGGATTGTTTTAGTACCCGGTGGACAACCTGACATGAGATACACAAAGCGGCTCCTTGCTTGAATAGACAAGCAAAGCACTTGCTTCATATATAATGAGCAACACCTCTCAAGCTGGTTAAAATTAGCCAGATTCCACACCCTGTCAAGGCCATACATCAGCCCCGGAACAATCTTAAGCATGAAGAGCCTCACTGCTGAGAAAACGAACAGTCTTCGGACATTGCCTACTTTCCCGTAAAGAGAGACAAGTGCCTTCGGTATTGTTTCGTTTATATGCGCTGTGAACCTCGTTCCCGTATAGTGAACCCGAAGGCCAAGATACTGGAAAGAGTTAGCCAACTCCAATGGTTGGCCGCAGCGTATAACGTATCTGGCAGCCAATCGACCTCCACGCCTGAATTTCATGGCTTTGGTCTTCCTGTTGTTTATCTCAAGACCCTTCGAGACAAGGAACGCCTCTATCATAGAGGTAATGCGCTTGATGGCACCTAGGTCGCAATGAGCGACCACGATATCATCTGCATACATCACCACCACGGCTTTTTGGTACTCCTGTCGGACGTAACCAACGAGGTCAGCAAGGAGAAGTGTAAACGAAACGCAGCTCAGCGGGTCTCCTTGCGGAGTTCCCACATTTTGCTTAATCTTCAATACACCCTGCTCACCGTCTACCAACAAGGTGTCCTCCTCAAAGAAACTTGCTATTACACTCAGGAGAGAGTCACCCACTCCTGCTCGTTGGAATGCTTCAACCAGCAGATAGCGAAGGGCTTTGTCAAAGGCCTTGACGCAGTCAATAAAGACTGCATACAGATGACCTCTGAGTTGTGCCACAGCTCGCTCGATCTCTGACTGGAGAACGTGGATTGCATCACGGGTGCCTCGGCCTCTCCTAAAACCGAATTGCTCCGGTGGAAGTGCCTCTTCAGCCACTTGATCAATCCGCCGAATAACCAACTTACAGAAAATCTTTTTTAATGTGCGTTCTGACGCCACTCTACGGTAGAGATTTGGATCCTGATGGTCATCACCATGCCTACCCTTAGACAGAAGAGAAAGCCTGGCGACATGCCAGACCTTAGGCATCCGCCCCCTCTTTATAATTTCATTAAAGAAATCACAAAGAGTTTCTGCCAAGAGAGGGAGTGACTGGATCCAATGCTCATAGCAGACCTGATTGGGTCCTGAGCTCTTTCTCTTCGGGAGTGACCGTAGGACCTGGCACACCTCCTCCACCCCGAAAGGCAGATTCATGTTGTGCTGCTCCAATGTAAGCGGATGCTGTACGATTGGAGATACGGCCGCAACGTCACGATTGAATAAAAAATTAGTTAGGTGGCTCTTTACCTGTCCGTCACTAAGCGGATTCCCCGCTCTACGAGGTCGCACGATGTAAGCTGAGGGCTCTCGTTCTGCTCTTTCAAGCAGCCTCCTCCCGCCTCGCGTGTTCCCTTTTATGATCATAGCAGAGTCTTCTATAGGCCTTTCTACGCTCAAAATAGTCCCGCCTGGCTTGCAGTAATGATGTTGCTTTGGCTCTTGCTTGGCGCAGGAGTTCGAGCACCTCAACGTGGGCTAGGTAGCAGGCTCGAGAGTACCACGGGCGTGATCTCTTCTGCCATAACCTTTTTCACTTCACTGCACTTCTCATCGTCCTCTCCAGCTGGTCGCAGGTTGTATCGATGTCAGGGCTAACTTCAAGACCGCTCTGTCCAAAAGAGATAGATTAATCCGTCTCATTGCAGACCAGCGCGGCGAATTATGCCGGTCTCGCCAAATACCGGGAACATCGACAACGGCCTCCACTGGTTAGTGTTTTCGGACCGCTTTATCGAGAATATCAAAGCTTTCAATTTCACGGCTGACAAGGTTGTGAAACAACAGGTCGATGGTGCTGCTTCCATTGCGACTTAAATATGTAAAGTCTTCGCGCGCGTTTGCACATCTTAGACCAATATTTTCCATTACCTGAAGCAACACCTCGCCTTTATCATCGTTGGCCCCACAATCGAGTATGGCATTGAAATCACCGCCGACGATAGTTGGCATAGTCAGGTTTAACTCTGAAAGTCCAAAGCTTACCATCTCAGCAACCTCCGCAGAATTGAATGTGGGTGGGAAATAGAATACAGCAACGTTTACCTTCCTAGAGGAGAGCACCACGCAGTATTCATCTTTCCTGACGCATTCTATCGGTCGTAAGCGTTTATGTAGGTAGATAGATAACCCACCCTAAGGTCTTCCCGATCTTCCGCAGGTAAGACAGTCAGCTAGTGAAAGCCCCGCATATCATTGATATGCAGTTCGTCCCGCTGAAATGTCTCCGTCAGGAGTGCAATGTCAACCATAATCCTATTTATATAGCCCCCGGAAAGGCTTAACCAAACTGCTGCCAAACATACATGTATGGATAGCAAGGCCAGGAGGGACCTGACCTTCTATCTGACACAGATTCTCATGAGGCATGGCAACTTCCAGTCATTCATCTACCGAATAGGGAAGGACCCATCAGAAGCAATACTTTTCTGTGAAGATGCCCTAGAGGACAGTCCACAACACACGCTCCTTAGGTGCCAAGCATGGAAAGAGGCCAGAACCGTGGTGATTAGACACATTTGCGAGAAATGGTCCAGAGCGGGAATAATCCTGAAATTCAGGACCTCCCGCAGAAATTGTTTAAAATGTTTCGTGGAGTACATCCTGGGTTCGACCCAGGCATGGAAATTGAGAGCGGAAGTAGCGCAGGAGGTGCTAAGACCGAAGCACATAAGATGTAAGGAAATGCAGATTTTTTTAAGCAGGCACGGCTGAGGAAAACGCAACTTGAAGTTAAACGGCTTTGCAAGTGCTGGGATTCGCCTGACATGAGGGGGAACCCGTGCGTGGCCCGGGCCATTTGATTTATTAGGGCACTCGGCACCTTTCCTTATTGCCCATAGTACTGTTCTATGGAGATATGGGTCATCAGAGAGTGAACTTTCAGGGGGGAGGTGCGTTTAGTGGGTATGACTCTCAGCAGCGTGACATACATCCGCTGGGGTCGAGTCGCATACAGCTTGAAAGAGAAAGCGAATTCTACTCGTGGTGGTAGTGCGTAACAGCATTTACTCCTCCACAAAAAAAAAAAATATATATATATATAAGCATGCCCATCAACTTATTTTCACGTATTATCCGCACCAGTAGCCTGTAAAAAATGCTTCTTAAGAAAACAGAGTCCATAGAGGCCAGAACAGCTAGAACGTTCGCACGTTGTATGTCATAGATAACAAAGCCATTAAAAAACACGAAGCACGAAGCCATTAAAAAACATTTCTTAGAGTAGAAAGTGTTTGTGTCGTTTGCCTCCTTGGACCTTATCTGCGAATCAACTTGCCTTGTGTGATGTGACAATAATTCCAAGCTACAAAAGGTACACCATATCCATTTCTCATCGTCTTTACTACTGGCTGAGTCTAAACAGTTCGGAGATCTGTTGTTAACCATTACGTTACTTTATATACATTGGGAGTGCACCTAGGTTCTGTGCTTGATCATTCTACGGTGTGGTAAATGGCAAAATGCTTAGACCTATGGGACCCTAAAATCGACCAGCTTGAAACGTCGACATTATGCATGAAGAACGTTTTAAAAATGTTTTCTTGAAAATTCTGAAGTATGCGCCGTAAAGGCATAATTGGAGGTCATACACGTGAATACCTGGGAGACTCTGACCGTGATTGGTTGGACAGGCCGTAATGTTATCTTATATTTCTTTGTGTCTTTAAAAATACAATTGTCTTGTATGAACGTTTCAAATAATTATACAAATATTAAAAGTGGTTAAAGCTAACCTCCTGCGCGTCCGCACCTTGTCTGCGCCGAGTCGCATCTGATAGGCTATTCAACGACGGTACCGCAGCACACGATTTCGCGTGGTACCTGGGGCATCTTTCACCACATCTTATACAGATACATGTACCTGCAGGTGCATGAAACCCCCCGTCCCGCATAAAACGTGATGAAAGGCATGAACAGCAAAGCGCGTGAGAACGTGTCGTTTCGTTCGTCCGGCCTGTTTCCATGTTTTAGAGGTAATCGCACACGTGCTATAGAAATCAGGATCGATTTCCGCCATTTTTCCCTCCCAAGAGCTGATAAATTGCGCGTAGGCCGGAGTGGAAGGGAGTTTGAATCTACGCTTTAGGTCCTCTATAAGCAACGGCGTGTCACATAGCAGATAAACGTATCTGTTAAGCGATGTGCGATGCAGACCTAGAGCTCGCTTCAGGAATGCAGGCTTAATCCGCTCACGTTTTTCGAGTTGCGCCGACGAGAGATAATCCCAGATGACCTGTATTCCGTAGGAGGCGGCTGGCGCTACCGTCATGTTGAACAAAGCTAGCGTCGTTCGTAGGGATAGTCTCGAAGGAGTTCGTATACTAACACTTGCAACCAGCGCTCGGCGCGCTCTGTCCGTACTGTGCTCCACGAAGGACCGACCGTTTGTAGGAAGTATCACCCCTAGATATTTGAAGTTGTTTACAAATTTCAGGGATGTCCTGTTTATATGCAGAACATCAGAAGCGGCAAGACGACCGCCGCGTCGGAATCTCATGGCTTCTGTCTTTCCCATAATAATCAATAGGCCAGCCTCTTCCACATACCCCGGCAGCCTTGCCAGTGTCTGCTGAACGTGTAACCGACTTCTTCCAAAAATCACAAGATCATCGGCATATAGCAGAGTTTTCACGTGTCCCGACTGGTCTTGAACGCGTCGTGGCAAATCGTTCAGTAATAGGGAGAAGAGTAGCGGGCTTAGATTGTCACCCTGTGCTACACCCGTGGACTGAACAAACGGGTCTAGGAGCGCTACTCCGCCGTCTATGCTCACTGAATTTTCTTGCAGTATGGCCTTAATCAGCAGTAGCATGTTTTCAGGAACCCCGCACTGAGTAAGTTTAATTAAAATCTTGTCACGTGGCGCCATATCGAACGCGGATTTAAAATCCACAAATACCGCATATAGTGCTTGTTTTGGCCTCCGGATCGCCTGATGCACCTCTTGAAGCAAGACCTCACACGCGGTCATTGTGGAGTGATCTGCACGAAATCCCTGCTGCTCAGGCGGGATACAGGAGCAAGCCTCCAGGTACCTTGTCAACCGCCGAGTGATGAGGAGAGCCAGCAGTTTGTAGCAGCAACTCTTTTTCGCGATAGCCCGCCATGAGGATGCGTCATGAGGGCTGCCTTTGTTCTTCGGGAAGATGCTAAGGAGAGCATTGCTCCAGCATGCTGGCAGACGTCCATGTCGTAGGCAGGAGTTGAACAGACTCGTCCACAAGAAAACATGTCGGCCGCATACTTCAGGTGTTCGTTGCGGATCAGGTCCAGCCCAGCCGCCTTGTTCGACTGAAGATATTCCAGTGCACGCAGAACCGTAAACACTAAAAACTCGGCGCCTAAAGCCTCACGCATGGCGGTCGCTTTCTCGTCCCATACACAGGCATAAGATGGGACCTCTCGAGGGATGGTATCTGTCGCCGCGTACATCCCTCTAAAGTGCTCTATTAGCACATCAGAGCTGATAGGGCATGCCATCGGCCTGTCTCGCGTCAGCCAGCTGTACGGCTCCTTTGATGCCCTTATTACTAACTTGTCCTCTTCCCTTCCAAAGTGCTGCTGACGGGCCGATTCGAGTATTCGACGGTACCAGCTTTTTACAAGGATGAAAAGAGGTCTCAATGCTGGATGCCGTCGCGCCAGTTCGCGTGTCAGTTGTAATGCGGTGGACGCCATCTTACATGTCGCACTAAACCACGGGCGCTGGCGTCGCGGCCTCACCTCTGCCACTGACGACTTCAGGACGTCATTTAAAGTGCAGGCGTAAGAATCGATATCTGGATCGCGAGGAACAGGGAACACGGCTGCCAGCTTGGGGCCTAATTTGGTCGGGTCCAGCGCCTTTGGAAGACCAACGTTTCTTCAGAGTGGAGCTGCCTCTCGCGTGAGAAGCAACTCGATTTTCACTGGAACGTGCCAGCTTAGAGAGCTCCCTTTGCATAGTGCATTATTCTTGCCAACGTAGAGAGATCTTTCCGGTTGGACATTTGTAGCAAATATGTCGATTACCGACCGCCCCAGGAAACCTTCGAACGTGGAGATGCTGCTATCGGAGAGTAGACGACATCCGAAGTCCCCGAGCGGCGCGAGGAGAGTGCGTGTACGTAGTTAATCCGACTTGTCGATGCGTGTGTTTAGATCACCGGCCAGGATGAGTGGAGTGGACAGAGAAGGAAGGGCATGCATTGCGCGAGTGATCTTGTCGATCAGAACCGTCGTGTTCTCACTGGTCGAGGGACGAACATAAGCGGCTATGATACTATATACCGTTTGTTCAAAAAGTATCGCGGGGGTAAAAAAATTCGCGGGTTACGTATATTCGAATTTCGATTTTTTTGTGGCGTTAGGTTGTTACTCATGTCTCTCACTTATGCCGACAAGCTCGGCCATTTTGAATGTTCACTTAATTGTTGACAGCTGCTTTGCTTGCACGTGTTTTGGATCGTCTTCGATTTTTACCTATTCAAAAAAATGGATCAAAGAACCTGTATCAAATTTTGTGTGAAAAACGAAATTAAGTGCGCGGATGCATTCCGAATGTTGACTGTGGCATACGGAGAAGCTACCTTGGACCGAAGCAACGTTTATCGGTGGTACAAAATGTTCTCAGAAGGCCGAGAAGATGTGAACGACGAAGAGCGTGCCGGACGCCCGAGCACTTCAACAACAGACGAAAAAATTAATGAAGTGAAGAAAATGGTATTGGCCAATCGTCGAATCACCGTTAGAGAAGTTGCTGAGGACCTAAACATATCGATTGGCTCGTGCCATTCGATTTTTATTAATGATTTGAGCATGAGACGGGTCGCCGCGAAATTCGTACCAAAATTGCTCAATTGCGACCAAAAACAGCATCGCATGAACATTGCTAATGAGATGTTGGACTCTGTCCGCGACGACCCAAATTTGCTCCAGAGGGTCATAACTGGTGACGAATCGTGGGTTTATGGTTATGACGTGGAAACCAAAGCTCAATCATCTCAATGGAAGCTGCCGCACGAACCAAGACCGAAAAAAGCGCGCCAAGTTCGGTCGAATGTAAAAGTTTTGCTGACAGTTTTCTTCGATTGCAGGGGCGTGGTGCATCATGAGTTCTTGCCACAGGGTAGAACGGTCAATAAGGAATATTACCTGCAAGTTATGCGCAATTTGCGCGAAGCAATCCGCCAGAAACGCCCGGATTTGTGGAAGAACAAAAATTGGCTTTTGCACCACGATAACGCCCCTGCTCACACATCGTTGCTTGTGCGCGAGTTTTTGGCCAAAAACAACACACTAATGATGCCGCAGCCACCGTATTCCCCAGATCTGGCCCCCTGTGACTTTTTCTTGTTCCCTAAACTGAAGAGGCCCATGAAAGGACGACGTTACGCTACGCTTGACGAGATAAAGACGGCATCGAAGGAGGAGCTGAACAAGGTTAAAAAAAATGGTTTTTTGAAGTGCTTCAAAGATTGGAAAAACCGTTGGCACAAGTGTATAATATCTCATGGGGATTACTTTAAAGGGGACAAAATAGATATTCATGAATAAATGAATAATTTTTGAAAAAAACACAACAGTCGCGATACGGTTTGAACAGCATATGTACATCTGTTGCCGTTCAGTACCAACAAATCGTCCTCGAAAGGACGCTGAAGAAGATCTTCTGTAAATTGGTTATAAAACGGATCGAGTACGTTGTCGACCAGACCCTTCCACCGGAGCAATTCGGTTTTCGAAGAGGTCGAGGAACGCGTGATGCAATCCATGTGCTTCAGTCAGAGATAGAGCGAGCTGTGGCAAAACCCGGAGGTCATTTGTATGCAGTCTTTATAGACTGCGTCAAAGCCTTCGACAAAGCACCTCGAGATCTCCTGGTGAAGTCATTCCGATACGCAGGGGTTGGTGGCTCTCTTCTGAGCGTAATTTCGAGCTTCTTTGATGAGGACACCTTACTGGTGCAAGGTGAGCAGGAAGTGTTGCAGGTAAGGCAAAATGTGGGAACCCCGCAAGGCGACCCATTGAGCTGCGTCTCCTTCACTCTACTGCTTGCCGATTTTGTCGATCATATTCGACGGGAGTTCCAGAAGGCCACAGTTGTGATGTACGCAGATGACATAGTGGTCGCCCATCACGACCTGGGTGCCATCAAGCGCATTACTTCTCTGGCGGAGGTGTTCCTTGTCTCAAGGGGGCTCGAGATAAACGCCATGAAGACCAAGGCTATGAAATTCAGAAGAGGAGGTCGATTGGCTGCTAAAGACGTTATACGTTGCGGCGGCCAATCCTTAGAATTCGTCAACTCTTTCCGGTATCTGGGGCTTCGGCTTCATTATACTGGGACGACCTTCACTGCTCACATCGTCGAAACAGTGCGCACAGCTCTAATCTCTCTTTATGGAGAGGTAGGCGACGTCCGGCGACTGTCGGTCCCGACGGCAGTGGCACTTTTCTACCTCAAGATTGTTCCAACGCTGATGTATGGTCTTGACAGAATATGGGAACACCTCACCCGGGCAAACTTTGGTTTGCTTGAAAGGTGTTTCACAATGTACATGAAGCGGGTACTTTGCCTGTCAATGCGGGCAAGGAGCCGCTTTGTGTACCTTATGTCTGGCTGCGCACCGGTTGTTGGGATAATTCGATTGAGATTGAAGACGCCGCGTACAGTACCATTCGAGAGCTTTATCTCAGAATGGGAAAATAAAGTTGAACAAGCCCGACGAGAGGTTGGAGACCTGGATATTTTCAGTGCCTCTCACCTCTGGTCTGGTCTTGCATGTGACAATCGCCATGTCTATACCAGATATATAGTTCATGGCTATCATCACCTGGTCTGTTCGAATACGAGCTTCCACGAGGAGTACACGGAGTGCATCTGTCGACTGTGCTCTCAGGCGTGTACGAAGTTTCATGCGTCTGCCTGCCTGGCCCTTGCGAAGAGATCGCTGCACTGCCTCTCTCGAATAACATGCCGCAAGCAGCTGACTATATAATTGTATAATCTATATAATTATCTATGTTATATGCATACTCAATACGAGTGAAATAAATAAGATGATGATGAAATCGTCCTCTGCAAGTACTACTTTGACATCCCCAAGCCTCTGGTTGTACAGCACCGATACCCCGCCGCTCGGTCGACCTCGCCCTGAGGGAGGCCGAGCCAAGCATTGGAATGCGTAGAAACCCGGTAATTCAAATGGCTTTGTTTCCCAGGTCTCCGTAAGAACGACGGCATCAATGCCTGAAAGTGCAGATTGTGGCAGTAAAGATAGTGCCCGCGAAGCGCCTTCTACATGCCATTGCACGATGGTTATCTTGTCAAGCAACTCACCGCGGTCTGCGCCAATTCTCAGTCGAACCGACGGCCCTGGGTCCAACCTCTGCTCTGTGGACGACCGTGAGTTCTGCTGGAGTGCGGATGGTTGTGCTGCGACGTCCGTTGCGACTGCACGTTCGCGAGTACTTGCTTCAATACTGCTTCCAGAGACGAGAGTGTAGCTAGAGACCATTCCTTCTGACGGGATGAAGTTCTGTCGACGGGACGCGGTTTGTGAAGAGTGGCCCGAGCACGGGTTGAAGAGCGGCGGCGAGGCGTGGGTGGCGGTTTTGCGAGAGACGCACTAGGAGGGTGGGCCGCTTTGTCCGGTTACTGATGCGCCCGTAGCCCGCTGGTCCCCGGAGGTCTCTTGAATGTTGCATTCTCCGGTTCCGACGTCAGTACCTTTTTCAGTTTCAGCGGCTTTACTCCTAAAAAAGCTTCTATCTTTCGTGCCAGGATTGCCGCGATTTTCATGGAAACGTCTCCCTTGTAGGAGTACCGACCGTTTTCAACAACTTGTCTTGTATCACAGTTAACGGCAGTGCAAAAAAGGGTGTATCTTCCTCAGCCGCTTTTGAGGAAATAGCATCATTTTCGGCCTTGCATTCTGCCGAGAACAGCGGGACGGACAGCACATAAAGCTCTGACTCGCGTCTACTTGCTTTCAGCTTCGAGCCAAAACTTTCTACCGTCGCAATGTAGGTGTCTTTCTCGATATCCATGCACTCATGATAGCCGGCCTGAATAAAGACGGCCACCGGACCTTCCGTCCTGCTGGTATATTTCTCAGCTTCTTCAACGATGCTCTTCGCGTCCATTCCTTTTGCTGAGCAGATTGCTATAGACGTCTTTTCGGGAAACCGTTCCCTTAGCGCTGGTCGCAATGACTCCACTACACTGTCACTAACTACCAATACCGTTAACCTTGGAGGACGCTGGATTTCGGCTCTGGCAGCTTTAACAGAATCATCTATCATCTCCACGTCCGTTTCTGTTGTTCCGGTAGCCTCGCGTCTCTGATCTAATTTATGGTATGATAAATATATAGTGTGTTAAATACTAAGTATATCGTGTGGCCAACGTGACTTGAACAATGCGGCAGCGTTGCAATAAGGCGGCCTTAACCGGCCATTAAATGTCCCGAACATATGGTGTGGTTATCGGACAGCTGGCCGCAAAATCCATTGACACTCCAGTGTTTGTATTTTTATGTCATTGTTGTAGAACTGAAGAAGGCCATAGAAAAGACAGAATCGATAGATCATCGGCGTCAAAATTTTAGAACCGACATACGCTGCACCTAGCCCATCAGCAGCCAATGAGACAACCAAGGTGTTGAAATCTGACATACTCCCCATAAAGATGAAAGAATTTTAAATAAACTCACTTCGGATACATCAACGTTTACCGTCCAAATCATTCAACGAGATATACTCTGATCTGACAAGGGCACAGACTCATTTGATAACTGGGTAGCCCGCGCATTCGCAATGCATCCTATTACAATAGAGGATGTATCTTCGTATCCTCATCGAAGCCACGGATGATTCCGCAAAAGCCCGTTTGCGGGCCTTTGCTAGCTGTTATGGGCTTAGGGAAATAAATACATATCCTTTACTACAAGCATAACTACATTAAGAACACGGTAGACACGACTCACCGCGTTATCCCAGCGTCTGAGAGCTCTCTACTAGCCTTCGATCAGGTCGTTGGCCGCCAGACAGGCAAGAAGACACTCCTATCAATTGAGGACGGCCTTTACCCAAATTGATCTTTTGGCCGGATGTTCGAAGTTTGTGACTCCATGCTTACCGTCACCTTCCGGATGAAGTAGTAGAAGTGCAATTCGAAAATGAGCCGAAGTGTACTTAAGACTACGCGCGGTGCCCTACGCGATTTCTGGAGGTGTCAAGAAACAGCTACCAGAAAT
Source organism: Dermanyssus gallinae (assembly GCA_003439945.1). NCBI lineage: Eukaryota > Metazoa > Arthropoda > Arachnida > Mesostigmata > Dermanyssidae > Dermanyssus > Dermanyssus gallinae. Next base: position 147,813 of record QVRM01005923.1, on the reverse strand, counting down.
CTTACACAAAGCCATAATTGAACATTTCTATGACGGCTATACGAAATACTATATATTATGGCTATGCGAAACAAAACTAAGATTAAATATTCATGCGTTTGTATGAGAGGAAGAGCGTCATATACACAGATTAAACGCAGTTTTCTTTTGTCTGGCAAATGTTTCGTGTGCGACAGCGCAGTTCATAAAACGAACGTTGGCAAATTTTGAGTCACTAAGTTGTGAGATTGTTCGATCAGTCCGTCTACAACGCCTCAGCGATAATGATTTGCCCGCAAACGTTAAGCAATGTAAGCTACAATCAAATACATTGATAAAAGCATAGTGTGGGCGATAAAGATTGTCTTTGCTAAAATAGGCAAGCGATTGGCTTTGCCAAAGTCACGAAATCCTTTCCGCAAGAGAATCTTGCAAACACACGATTCTGCAGGGTAGAGCAAACAGCGTTGAAATGTTTGTCGAACGCGTTGAACGTTTGAAAGTGCTCACTTGACAGTGATGTAAATCAGTTCCATATCGTGGAGTGGCGTCAGCACGCAAATTAAAGAAGATTTTCTGTAAGTTGGTTATTCGACGGATTGAGCGAGTGGCTGACGAGGCACTTCCACCGAAGCAATTCGGTTTTAGGAGAGACCGAGGCACCCGTGATGCAATCCATGTTCTCCAGCCAGAAATCGAGCAAGCTCTGGCACAACCCAAAGGTCATCTGTATGCAGTCTTTATTGACAGCGTCAAGGCCTTTGACAAAGCCCCTCGCCATCTGCTGGTTAAAGCATTCCAACGAGCAGGAGTAAGTGGCTCTCTCCTGAGTGTAATAGCAAGTTTCTTTGAGGAGGACACTGTGTTGGATGACGGTGAGCAGAGTGTATTAAAGATTAAGCAAAATGTAGGAACTCCGCAAGGAGACCCGCTAAGCTGCGTCTCGTTTACACTTCTCCTTGCTGACCTCGTCGGTTACGTCCGACAGGAGTACCAAAAAGCCGCAGTGGTCATGTAGGCAGATGATATCGTGCTCGCTCATCGCGATTTAGATGCCATCAAGCGCGTTACCTCTATGATAGAGGCGTTCCTTGTCTCGAAGGGACTTGAGATAAACACCAGGAAGACCAAATCCATGAAATTCAGGCGTGGAGGTCGATTGGCTGCCAGAGACGTTATACGTTGCTGCGGCCAATCATTGGAGTTTGTTAACTCTTTCCAGTATCTTGGCCTTCGGGTTCATTATACGGGAACGACGTTCACAGCGCATGTAAACGAAACAGTACGGAAGGCACTTGTCTCTCTTTACGGGGAAGTAGACATTGTCCAAAGACTGTCCGTTCTCTTAGCAGTGAGGCTCTTTATGCTTAAGATTGTTCCGGGACTGATGTACGGTCTTGACGGGGTGTGGAACCACCTCACGCTGGCGAATTTTAACCAGCTTGAAAGGCGTTTTTCATTATAGATGAAGCGAAAGCTCTGCTTGCCTATACGAGCGAGGAGCCGCTTTGTGTATCTCCTGTCAGGCTGCCCACCGGCTGCTGAAACAATCCGACTAAGGCTGAAGATGCCGCGTACGGTACCTTACGAATGTTTTATTTCGGAGTCAAAGTCGAACAGGCCAGACGGGAGGTCGGTGGTTTGGACGTTTTCAATGCCTTGCACCTTTGGTCTGGTCCTGCATGTGACAATCGCTACGTATACACTAGGTACATAGTGCATGGTTATCACTACCTGGTATGTTCAAACGCAACCTTTCACGAGGAGTATGAGTTGTGCACCTGCCGGTTCTGCCTACAGAGGTGTGCCAAGTACCATGCAGTGGAATGCACAGCGCTGGACCAAAAATCGTTGCACTACTTCTCTCGTCGGAAGCGTGACGAAGAAAGGGCTTCATGAAGAAACATTTTGAAATGCATATCATACTCAATTTGAGTGAAGTAAACATAATTGTAATAACTCAGTTCCATTTTAATTATGCAGAAATAGCTAACACGGCAATATCAGACGAACTGATGTGCAGATTACGTCCTTTTAAAATCGCAGATTTTCAGCCAAAATTCAACCGAATCTACTGTAATTACCATCTTATCATCTTGCACGATAATCTTCGTTCTACCTATAGGTATATTAATAGGCAGGTTATTCAATATACACCCAATGACCGGCTATCACCTATTGTTGGTCTTTCACAAGAGCGTCCAGAAATTTGTCCAAGAAAAAACGTTCAATACAACTCGAGTGTGACGAAAAAGATTCCATACTGGTCGCGCTAGGCAACAGTGCAATCAACTAGCAGTCCTCCATTGGGAAGTTTGCCCCCCACTGTGATGGAAAGGTAACTCAGATAATCCAACCAGCTTGACATTACTTTTACGACAAATATTAGTAGTATACTTAGTGCTCTCAGGTGTGTACGAAGTTTCATGCGTTTGCCAGTCTGGCCCTTGCGAAGAGATCACTGCACTGCCTCTCTCGAATAGCATGCCGCGAGCAGCTGACTGTATAATTGTATAATCTATATACGTGTTTATGTTATATGCATACTCAATATGAGCGAAATAAATGTGATGATGATAACGTTAACGTCCTTATTTTCCAGTTAATGCTCAGATAAAGAAGAGAAGCGTAGCCGCGCGGTAACCGCTACGATCGATCGACCGACCATCGATAGGGTTGGTGGCTAGACGGCAATTTTAGGCTACTGGCTATGATACGCATTTGGCGCTGCATATATAATTGCAAAAACCACAAACGAGAGTCAACAATATCCAATGTCTTGCGCAAACTTGCTGTCCGTATGCAAGCACGTTTACAAAGTTATGCGCTTATAGTTACCAGCTAACCTTAGCGAGGCCGTACCTCGCGCGCGAATTCTGTAAAGCGGTTCCTTAAACTAACTTTTACATTCTGATTCCTTCCAGATTTCCCATAGTGCCGGTTAGTGTCATCTTCTTCTTGGTGGTATTGGGACAAATACTCAGAAGGTATTGAAGTAGACATGGATTATATGGATGCGTAGATAATATGTATGCTGCCGCTCTAAGCGCCCCTTATATAAAAGGGTGACATGTGTATTTAGGTATACAAGCCAAGCGAACAATAAATCAATCAATGAGTGGGACATCTAGCGGACAGGTACACATATCGCAAGGCCTGCAAAAAATGCGGAGGTGGAGATCACCTCGCTTCAACTTGCACGAAACAGTCGAGGTGTGTTAACTGTAGTGGTCCCCACGTGGCCGGATCGCCTTCCTGTCCGCGTGTGGCCTACCTCCGCGAGCGGAACAGGATCATCATGGAGGCGAGAGTTTTACAACAAGTTAAGGCATCGCATCCGTCTGCATCGATCACCGAGGGACCTGATGCCACAGCTGCTGTCGTGGAGGACGTGCAACCCGGTGGTTCCGGCAAAGATAAGGCTTCGTACGCTGCTGTCCTTAGGGGCATTTCTACCACACAGGAAAGCTCCTCACCGCAGCTGCTTCTCCCCAATCCGCGACCGCTACCGAGGCCCAAACGGAAGCGAACCAACACATACAGAAGTCGTCAAGCTCGGCCGCGGTATACCGCTAAACTCAGCACGAAGAGACACACCCGTAACAAGACGTCTCGCAGAGATGTTGGGGGCGCCTTAACAGACGTCGCTCGGATGTTAGAGGGTGTCAGCCCTGATCTGGCATCAACTTTGAGAACAATCGCGGAAGCTTTAAAACCTTTATTGGCTCTCCTTCCACTCGCAGATAAGCTTAAAGCCTTTACATCATAATGCCAGATAATAATAACCCAAGCGGAACTGAGGACGCACAAACATCTCCATTCTTGGATACCTCCAACAGGGCTACATGCCCGGTTTGCAAAGGTGTCTTCACGAAAAGGGGTCTTGCCAGACACATATCAGCCAGGCATGCTGACGCCGCCAACAGGCCGTTCACAGCCCATCGGGCTTCGACGGAAGAAATTGATATATCCACTCTACTCGTCGACATTCAGGCAAACATGCGACAAGCCAAACTGCTACGCATTTTACCAAAATCTGTAAGGCCTACTGTTGCAGAGGAACTTACTAACGTCTTCTCAAACGTCGCCAAGGACAACGACTTCTCCGCCTGGTACTCTTTGTTCTCCTTTGCTCCGGTCGTGCTGCGACTTCCTCGAGCGGAAAAGGACGCCCGGTCCCTGTCTGTCGTGATTAGGAAGAACTTACGCGAATTTTCAGCGGGAAAAAGGCTTAGGGACCTGACGCACGAGGGTTCGGGATCGAAGGCTTACCTCGACGATAACCTCTGCAGACGGGTGAGAGTCAAGCTGTCGGAAGGCGATATCTCAGGTGCAGCTAGATTGGTGAGCTCCGAGGATATTCTAGCGCCAGTGAACGAAAATACGGAAGCACTCCGCTCCAAACACCCACAGGCTCCTCGGGATCTAACCATGCCCACACCCCCGGCGGTTACACTGCCATCTTCAACCTCGCGCGACGAGATACTGAACGCCATGAAGACCTTCAGTCGGAGTTCAGCTGCCGGCCTGGATTTTATGAGACCCCGTCTACTTCAGGACCTACTGTCTGGTGCACTAAGCAGCACGGCTGAGCGATTAGCTGACGCCATTGCCAAAGTAGTTGATGTGCTCAGATGGGGCTCGCCCCCTTCCTGTTTTATACCACTTATCTTCGGAGCACGGATGTTTGCACTAAAGAAGAAGGATGGATCATTACGCCCTATCGCCTGTTCCTCGGTCGTTCGCCGATTGGCAGCCAAAATCAGCTGTCAAGAGAATAAGGGTGCTGTTTTAGCAGCTCTTGGCGATCACCAGCTAGGATTCGCTACCCCTGGCGGTACAGAGGTAGCAGTACACTGTGCCCGGACATTTCTGCAATCGCGCAAAGTACCGACGGTGATGGTCAAACTGGATTTCCGAAACGCTTTTAATAGCGTTCGACGAGACCATCTACTCCAATCCGTCAAGTCGTAGGTTCCCTTACTGTTTCACCAGACGAACCTGGCTTACGGTCAGTCATCACATCTGGTCATGCCCCATAACACGATGCTATCGCAAACAGGTCTTCAGCAAGGCGATCCCCTAGGTCCTCCACTATTCTGTCTGTGTATCAAGGATATGGTGGATACACTGCGATCTCCTCTTAATGCCTGGTACTTGTATGACGGCGTTCTAGGCGGAGACCTCCCGACAGTACTAGACGATATTCGAAAAGTCATTGACTTTGGTGGGATTAGTGGCCTGAATCTGAACCCGGGCAAATGTGAAGTCTATGTTACGGATCATAACGGAATCGAACCATTAGATTTAACGGACCTCCTTAGCCTACTCCCTGGATGCCGCGTTGTTGACAAGGCTGACCTGGAGCTGTTAGGTGTGCCCTTGCTGCCGGATGGGGTACCAAAAGCACTAGCCGCCCGGAAAGACAAACTGAACTTCGCCACAGGCAGGCTATCCCAATTGGGGGCCCACTGCGGTATGTTTCTTCTTAGATCTTGCTTTTCAGCCACGAAGTTAACACACTTAGTTAGAGGTTGCAATTTATCCTCGTCGCCTGAACTTTTACAGCCTTTTAATGATCTTAGCCTAGATATTTTAGAGGAGATACTAAATCTTCAGCTTACCGCTGTGGCAAGGGATCAGGTAATGCTTCCGATCTCTCTAGGCGGCTTAGGTATGCCGGACGCGGTTATGATGGCTGGACCCGCGATCGTGTCATCATTGACTCAGGCTTCGGAGAGGGTTAGGGCTTTATTGGATAAGGATGGATGGGAAGCTTATAACGCTGAGCTACAAAAGCTAACCGACAGATTGTTGTCTTTGTTTGACTCCCCTCCCGATGAAAGAACTAAACAGAGCAGTTGAACAGACCCTCTGCAAGAAAAGCGATTAACAAGCCTGATCGATAGAGCCCCCACCGTGGCTGACAAAGCCAGGCTTCGAGCCGTGAGTAGTCAAGGGGCTGGAGCCTGGTTACATGCCCTACCCTGTCCACGAATAGGGACGCTTTTGGATGATGAGACGACGCGCATCAGCACAGGATTGCGTCTTGGTGTCGACCTAGTTGTCCCTCACCGATGTCGTTGTGGCTACCTTGTAGACGCTTTGGCGCATCATGGCTTATCATGCGCCTTAAGTGCAGGCCGAAGAGCACGCCACTCGGCATTAAATGACACTTTCAGTCGAGCACTAAGATCTGCTGGCTTTCCGTGCGTACTAGAACCTCCGGGTCTATCCAGAGATGACGGGAAAAGGCCTGACGGTCTTACTCTAACTCCCTTTGAGCGTGGTCGCATGCTTGTTTGGGACGCAACTGTAACCGACTCATTAGCCCCTTCGATGGTCGGTGCAGGTGCGGACCAGGCAGGTCATGCGTCTAGGTTAGCAGAGGCTAACAAATGTAGAAAATACTCAGGCGTTAGTTATCCGCACCAATTTTGTCCGTTGGCCTTTGAAACAATGGGAGGACCAGGCCCGCTTACATTGAAGTTGATTCAGCGCGTGGGTAGAAGCCTTAACCTCTCCACGGGAGACTCAAGAGCATCGGAATTTTTGCGTCAGAGACTGTCGCTTGACATCCAACGAGGAAACGCAGCATCTGTCAGGGGCACATTGTTGAACTGGGCTAATCCCGGGTTAGATAACCCGTAACCACACGTTAACGCGGAGACAATTGTTCACTCCAAAGTGCTAACATAAAAAGTCGTTTAATGTGAAAGAATAAAACTATATAGCTCAATCAATCAATCATAAGTATTAATATAGAACATCGGCGAGTCAATTAAGGCTAATAGAAACACCGCTCTCGGAAATCGGCTAAAAGAACACTATTCAAATAATGTCAGCTCTGAAATTCCACATAAACACTACAAAACTCGGATGTACTCAACGAAGTGAACAGCCTCCAATTTCTGTCTTCCTGCAAAGAGCAATCTTAGAGTTGATAGTAGATTGATTAGAAACAAATATATTTTATCAGATGATACCTCATTGAGACAAAGCATTAAGGCCTATAGCTCTAATTCATACAAATTGAATTCCTGCTTTATCCTTGATCGCTAAATAAATATGGTGCTAATGAAGCCAAATTATGTTTCACGTAACCGCTGGACCAGCTTAAGTACAAGCGGGCCTGATCTCGCACGCCAGCGCACAAAATTGGTGCGTAGCACCAACGCCTGACATTTTCTGCATTTGGTAACATCTGCCAACCTGGAACTGTAAGCTGCTTGATTCTCACGAGCATTGATCATCGAAAGAACTAACGAGTCGGTAACAGTTGAGTCTCATACAAGCATCGGCATCCGACAAAAAGTGTCATTAAAAGTAAACTGCTTGCTCGTTGGCCTGCATTCAGGGCACACATTAGACCACGATGGGCCAGCGGGTTACATGAATACTACAACAACTTCGGTGAGGCACAACTAGGTCAACACCTAGCCATAGTCTTGCATAAGTGGTTTTCCTCTTGTTGTCCAAAGATGTCTCAATTCGTGCACAGACGAAGGTATGTAACCAAACTCTAGCCTCTTTACCACTCGCATTTCCCTAGGCTTCTTGCTGCCGAGTGCTCTTAATGCGCATCAGAAGCTAGCGCGCCACAGCAGCCTACAACAGCAGTTGACCTCGTAAAGCTGACCTCGCCGAATCTTCATGGCGTTCCTACGACACTCAGCCCCGCTCAAGGAAGAGTATTGCCACACTCTCGAGGGTGGGCGGCCTCCTCCTGCGACACAACAAACTCCCAGATGCAACAGAGTTTAAGGGGCCCCTGGCTGCATACTCCACGTTTAAGTTCATAGCGTCTTTTTGGTAATCTTGGGCAATCGCTCTTAAAACAATCGCTGCCTCCTACCACGGGCCAAGTGCACCACCCTGTCGTAGATGTTCTCCCCCCTGCTCGACTAACAGCTTTATTGACGACGCTTCCTTAACCGTGGCGTGAGCAATCTTAATCGGGCTTTGCTACTGGCAGAAGACACGACGCGCTCTCTCCCTTTCATAATCCTCCCTCAGACATGAGATGCTCGCTTCTCTACTGCACACTAGCACTCGTTGCTGAGTTGCCCACTCTAGAGAGGCTAGCTTTTTGCATGGCTCCACGACCTAGCTAAGAAAGCTATCACTTAAACACATTATTGGGCTAACCCTCAGCCAACATTTAGCGTATACGGGCTTGCTTTCGTATTGTAAGACGAACCCCATAATTATAAATGTGCAACTGTGGGAATCGAACTCATGCATCTAAGTGTCACCTCCGGTCGCGAGGCGCATGCGAATGCACCACGTCACCGAGCTTGAAAGGAAAACTTGCACTGGAGACATAGCAATTTAATTAGGAGAGCTTAAACCTGTCGCCGGGAAGCGACTAGGCTTAGACGTCGAGAAAGTGGACCTTGAGGCAATGGCGCGCGACCCCACTCTAGAGAGTAGCTCTTGGAAAGTACCGCTAAATTTAGCACTTTGCGTGGAAATCCATAAGCATCAATGAGCATAACATATGTGAGTCTATATGAATCGATTAGCGTTGTTAACCCCCTACCCGGCTGCCAGTACTATCATTATCAATCGAACGCGAACTTCAATCTGGCCTGTGACGGCATGGTAATCAAACAATACTTTGTTTGTAAACAGGCGCAGCGCAGCAATAGCTAGTCATGCTAATGCAATGAACACCGACAAATAAGCAGATGGTGCAACGTGACGTACTTGAGTACGTGCATGTGAACGGAGAGGCGGATGGACGCATTGTTGGACCAATCATCAATGCGGGCGGTCCGGCCCACCGTCCAAAGACGGGATGCGGGAAGCGCGTCACATCAAGTCCTGTGGAAGACACTTGCAGCAAAGATATGCGTATCTCACAGGCACTGGCTCACTCGGCGACCACGGTAGTCATTAGCGAGCCAACCGAGGACGGTCGTGACGGTGAAAAGTTTTGGGCTAAACGGAGTTTATAATGGTCCCCCGGTTTAGACGAACTCCTGGGCCAAAGGTTGTAGTGGAAAAGAAAGAGGCAGTAAAATCTTCAACCGACGACAATTCCTTGGAGCCTTATTTCAATGATGTATGCAACTTTTTTGCTAAGCACGTCAAAGGAAAGATGGAAGAACCGCAAACCCTTATTTACAAGAAGTAGAAAGCTTCTAATTGTGGTTGAGGCTAAAGAAGATAGAGCCACGCTACTATCGCTTCAGGAATTAGCCAACGTAAAGGTATCCGCGAGGATCAGTAAAGGGTGATCCCCAGTAAAGGGTAAAATCTCTGGCATGCATCCCTTAATATCGAAGGCTACAATCTTGGCTGCTCTACAGTCTATTGGGGTTTCTGAAGCGGGTGAAAACTAAAGATGCAAGGACAAGTATTGTTTCGAGCTCTGAATAGGTTATTTTGACATTCGCCGGTGGAAATTTCTCAGCCGATTAGGTCGGTTAGGGTTAAAACGGCACGGAGTCGTCTTATATCGGGAACCCATGCAATGTTTTAAATGTTACGGCATGGATAATTTTTTAGCTGAGTGCAAACTTCTCAAACCGAGATGCAGAAATGTGTCTCTACGAAGCATCTGAGAAAGCATTGCAAAGCCCACCTCGATGCAATGTGTGTTTTGAATAACTTAAAGCCACCTGGGGCGTGTATCCACATAGGCTGAAGCGCATGGAACGCATTACAAAAATCGAACCAAAATAGCATTAGGGAACGCTTAGATGCCCTGCTGATACCACTCAGTACACCTGTGGGCCACATACAGGCATCTGATATATTCTCAAGACGCACTTGGTCCTCTGTAGTAAAAAATGAGATCAAGATCAACAAGGCGACACTCAAACCTCAAAAAGCCGAACTATTAAAGGATGCAGCAAAGCAGTAATAAGTGCTCCACCTGCGACCTTCAGAAATAATTTAAGTGAGCAGCACGTGCCGCTGCTATAAGTGGAGGTTATAGTGTAACAAGTAATTTTAACGATTATGCCAATGTTGAAATATATCATCACGCAAACTTTGGCTAGGACCATTCAGGAAGTTATCCCGAGCATTCTGGGAGGACGGATGGGCGCCTCCTTAGCCACCTCGCTTATGCTGTAACCCACGATCAATGACGCTGATAGGACCAGACCTGCATGACAGGACAGAAGCGCAACGACATCTTTTTTATGCTCCAAGTTGATTTAACATCTAAAAACAACAGTGAACAGGCCTTCTTCGTGCAAAAACTTGCAGATCCAACAAGATCCAGTAGTGGAAGCGCGTATTCAGATAGAAATGTGGAACTGCGAGGAGAGGGGGTGTTAGATCTGCTCGGAGACGACGCATACACAGGGGAATGTATTCTCATTTTTACAGAGATCTGGGCGCAAGAGTAATTTGATATACGGAGATTTTATGAGTACCATGCACTGGCGTTATGCATAGAGGATTCGGGTAGGTCAAGCGGGGGAACTTTAATGTGAAATTAGACAGAATTGATTCGGAAAGAACGGTAACCTTTAGACCTTTTAACCGCTAGATTTTCTGGATAAGATCGGCTGCTGGGTAGTTAACAGGGCGTTGGGGCAAAAGAGCAAATATGTTTGCATATGAATGCCACTTCGGTTTGATAGTCATCGACCTATTTGCAGCAGGTATGGATAGAAGGGACATAACATTTGCAGGGAAAAACAATCCCTTACAGGAAGGTGCAGAACTCAGAAAACATACACCGATTGGCATCTGAGTGAAACTTAAGGGAAATACCCAAAAGCGAGGGAGAAAGGAAGAAAGGCTCAGGCAAAATGCTTAACGGTAATATCCTAATATAAGGGCTTAATATGGTACTACCGGTGCTAGGCGTAATCCAGGATTGCTACGAACGCAGCCTGGTAGGCTTATTAAATTCTGCGATGTTGTCCGTGCAGAAGAGAAGCGAAAGACCTTGGTTTAACGAGCGGTGCAGGGTGGCCAAACAGGCCAATAGGTTGACGTGGGAATACGTAAAAATCGTTTCGGTTATGCGGCCGTTGGCTTTGTTGGTTAAACGGTTGACTCGTTGAGGAAACGGAAGGACATCATATAAAGAAGAAAAGCAAGGCCGTCTAGACAGGGCTGACGTGCTTTAAATCAGCGGAGAATAATTAAAATTTGTAAATAAATTTACATACCTAAAGCTCAAATTATGAACAAGGTGCAGCATTTTTTGATTACACACCCAGAAGAGGACCAGAAAAACCACCATCGCAACTGCGGCAATTAGATACCTACATATGCTTTCAGTTGATGCAGTAGGGTGCCCCGGGGGAGGATCAGTTTTTGTTAGACAATTGGTGGAATAAATGAGCGTGGAATTAGCTGCTGAAAATCTGATTACATAATGCATTACATACGAGTAGCGTCATCTAAACGAGAAATAGTGGCCCTATATGTGCAACCGGCGGGGACGGGGTATACAGACACGATGACTGAGCGCCTTTTGTTGGGTATAGAAGCGTTGAGAGAGCGACACAGCCGTGCTAAGACCTAGCCGTGCTAAGTCGCTCTCTCAGCTCCAGCGAGCGTACGCATATACCGTTTTATCATGTGTGTTATATATATTTTGTTCAGTACACTTGTATTACAATATTAGGTCAACCCCAGTAAACCACTGCCTAAGGGCAGCGAGCCTAGCACTGCGGCCGCATTTCTACGTTGCACTTCAATGGATATTCTCTGCAGCAGAAATTCTACCGCCCTTTTCTCATCCTTCTCACTTGCCGCTTTTGTCCCACTTTATCTCAGAAAACTCACTGTAGATTTGCCCATGAACCCCGCTGTTTCTATCGCAACTGGCTGCACTATGAAAGTTGCCTCCAACTTGCAATACTTTAGACTTTGTGTGCTGCTCCGCTAAAGTGGCAACAGCGCCTGCTGATCTCAAAGCTCGATTCCTGTAAGACGGCGAAAGCGCGTTTTACACGGTTGCGTCCCACACAAGGGTCTTTCCGGAGGACCAGGGAACGAGGGTCATCCGGTCTGGGCGTAGGGCTGACTCCATTGTCAGTCCGACTGGCTCTTTTCTGCAGGGCACGTTAGCGGAATGTCTTCCGCAACTTCTAGAACAGCTGAGGCCATGCTCTGCCCTCGGTGACACCGGTGTGTCGCAAAGGGAGCAAGCATGAGGAGCGCATACGGCCACCCCTAACCGCAGGCCAGCAGCGATGCGGAGTTTTGATGCTTCATTTATTGGAGGCTGCTAGAAGGCGTGCTCTGCCAAGTGTATCGACCGTGTTGTCCAGGATTTTTTGTTTTTAGATTGGCTTTGACTACGACGGCGTCCAGGGCAGACTGGTATGCGTCATCAAGCACCAGGGCGGCAAGTTCCTCTTTTTTAGACTCCGTGAGCCGCCATAGGAATGGCTTGGCGTTTGGAAGAGATATAGATGAAATCGGCTCGTAAAAATGAGTGATTGAGCCCAAGAATGCGGTCTGGGCCGAATCCGTCGCACGACGGACTCCCCAACCTCCGGCTGAGGTAGGAACGGAAGCCTAGTCCCAACTTCCTCCATCCAAATTCAAATTTTACACCAGTTCTACGCATTGTCTTGACTTCCTGTCAAATTGTTGTAGAATGTCTCTCTGAGTTGACGCGTTCGTGCAACGGAGAATATAAATAAGTATTGGTGTCGAAAGACTAGTTTGCATTAAATATAGTGCGAGATGCGCATCCAGGGATCCCAACCTATAACACCAGAGATCCATAAGCTCGCACTCCCTGTTCAGGGCGAGTTTTGCTGAAGCCCTTGTGAGGGGAGCTCCAAGATGCTTGATGTCATCATCAGTGCATAGCTGGATGTCAGTAAGCAGGTCATGCGCCCGGCGCAAGCACTCGACACGAAAAGCGTTGTCGTATGATAAAATGAGCAGCTCACACTTTGACTCGTTAAGTTGCAGTCCAGAGGTGACACCAAAATTGATTACCCTTTTCACTTTACCAAGCGCGGAATCAAGAGTACCGCCAATCGTTTCATCGTCTAAAAACCACGGCTTAAAGTCCGACTCTAAAGCGGAAAGCAGTCGGCAAATTTTCAAATAGAAGAGAGCCGGGCCACAAGGGTCGCCTTGCTGTACCCCACATTTGGAAAGTATTATCTCTTTCCCCTAAGATTGGATAGACTTTCGTACATCTGGTAGACTGTAGGCTAGATTGCTGGAAAGTTTGATCTGACAGTGTCGAAAATCACATATCTTCTTAGGGAATTAAAGGCATTTTTAAAATCGAGTTTCATCAACACCTTATTTGATGCCGAGTTGATATTTGCAAAGACTTTTACAGCGTGGACCGCAGCCTCGCAACCTCTTTTAACTGCACAACCCAGTTGCGGAGTATTTCCGACTGCTATTGGGCGAAGACTGCCGTCTTTTATAAGGCTAAAAGGTTAGCTTCATAGAAATTACTAATAGCAAACCCTGGCAGGCGGCCATTCACGACAAGCTTGCAGAAGTCCGGCAGAGTAAGGAGGAGAGAGAAGATGAGATCGTCCTTTCCATTGAGATCATTTAGTTGTCTAAACTTGAGGCCACCCGGGTCTCCACTTGAGCTGATTGGCAAACTCTAACCTGCTGCTCTGACTTCATTGGGCGTGATATTGACTTGGTCGGCTGCTGGAACGTATCTAGGAAAATTTTGTTCATATTTGCATACCCAAACAGCGAGCAATTTTAATAAATAAATACTTTTCCCAAGACACCATTGCGTGGGGCAGTGCAAATGTAACCAAGCATGGCAAAGACTTGCTTAACAACCTCGAACACCGTGACTACACCAGGTTGAATGACGACAATTTGAGTTTTATGCGACAGTACCGTTTTGGATATGTAGAATCTCATCTTAGTGTCGTCGCAGTTAGCACTGAGGTCATCAGTTACTTCGTTATGGAGAATTAGGACAGCGCAATAATTTCAGATCATGTTTGTTACTGCTTATATCTATGCTACGGACCCAAAATCATACAAACAGTGTCTGCTATTTGTAATAAGTGATATAGTTAGTTCGCCGTATTGGCTATAAACGACACCCTGTAGGGCTGGTAAGTTATTTGCCATGTTTGGATGTTTGGAAGTGACCTTTACTCCAAGACTCTCGTTTAGCAGGCACATAGAAGACAAACGAACAAAGAAACGGCAGCCAGAATGCTTCTCGAAAAACTTTGTGGCACCAACCTTAATATTGCCGTCATTCTATTTACGATGCAGCTGGCACTAATCGTCCGATATAGCTTACAAGATTGCGCCTTCTCTTAAGCTGACAGACCTTATAAACATCAGTCGAGTTAAAAATTGCTTAATTCAGCGTGGGCTTGAACCGTATAGGAACGCATCGGCGACGCTAGCGTTGGAACTACGTCGAAAGAGAGCCTTTACGGAAGACCTCATATCTGATAGAATATAATTTAGTGGACATGTACTGGACCGATACTTAGAGTTTAGAGAAGAAAGAAATATCAACTTTGTAATCTAGAACTATACAGAAGGACCAGCATTTTCTTCAGATACGCAGAAAAGGGCCTACAAACAAATCAAACGCTGTTGTGTAGGATAACCTGGCATAGTTATCACCATTATAAATGTCTAAAAAAGCGTGTTATGAAATTGATTAATGTGGGTGCAAGATTTGTAGTGAATGAAACATCAATCGCTCTCACTTGACACGATGCGTGTCAATCGACACACAATCACTGCAGGAACGTGCGAATTACCTGCATAGTTTGAACACTAAATAATAAGACATGTAGGCTACCTGTAATGGTGAATACCAATAATATGGTGAATAAACTAAATGATGACAATTTTACTGATGCTTAAGTCAGTACGGCCATCAGATAATCCTACGAACTAGCTATCAAGCAAGCCAGGGTGCCTACGAATGTTTCTCCACCGAATGTATAACTGGCTGGCTTATTCCATGAGGTCTGTTAGTTTTGGCTTGGCGCTTGCAAACGCAAAAAGTGCGACGTGTCCTAATGGCACCAGGAGCAAGCAGCTAAAGTAATTATATGACACCGGGAGAAATATTGTTTTTTGATGACTCTAACGCTAATCTCATAATAGAAGAATTTTTAACTGATTGTACGACTGAGGAAAAGACACTTATTTTAAAACAAGGTGGACCACAATCACAACTAGGCTCGTGTGGGGTGATATTCAAAACGTTTCAAGCAGGAACTATCTTGAAAAACATAGTCTCCGTGGTCTGCTTGCACTTTACAGAATAAAAAAAAATATTGGATACTATGGGAGGTTAATGGTCCCATTACGATTGGGCGAGGACATATTCTGGATTTAAATACTGACAGTAAAGACAAACCCGCCAAAGGGGACCATATCATAATCGTATTCTTCGACTTCGAATAAATTTATAACAATATTTGCCACACTGCAGCTGTTACTAGTTCGGCATAGGTAGAATTAAAAATGAGCGGTCAAATATTTAACCTGATTGTAACATACCTCAAAGATTGGTCCAGTGCCAGAGCACACATACGCTAAGGTACAAACTATAGGCAATGTCGCTCTCCCTCTGGGAGGTGCACCTTCTCCAATGCTTTATATCATGGCACTGGCTAGGTCGGCTAATGCCATACCAAAGGACTTTAAGTTACCTCAATAATCTGACGA
Source organism: Dermanyssus gallinae (assembly GCA_003439945.1). Taxonomy (NCBI): domain Eukaryota; kingdom Metazoa; phylum Arthropoda; class Arachnida; order Mesostigmata; family Dermanyssidae; genus Dermanyssus; species Dermanyssus gallinae. Next base: position 132,207 of record QVRM01005923.1, on the reverse strand, counting down.
TGACGTGCTTTGAGTTCGCCTTGAGTTCATATCAGTCGACCCAACGGCAGCAATGGTGCTGCAACTCACTTTAGTGAGACCCGCATCGGCCCTATGAGCCCCAGGACCCTGTACTAAACGCCACTAATCAAAAGCGTGATGTGTTAAAATAGAATCACTTAATTGTTGAGACTGTAACATCCACAAAGTTAAATAATCAGGTGAGAAATTCGGGAGCACTGCTTCAAGATCAAGCTATTGTAGGAGTCTTTGCCTCAGTGGCTAGGAGCGACACATTTTTTAGAAACATACGGCAAAATCTAGAGCAAATAACTGCCGCACGACGAGCACCCCTCAGGCCTTCGGGAAAGAAGCTGGCCACGAATAGAGTTACGCCTGCAATTCTCGGTCGGTTGGGAGGATAGAAAGATGACTGGTTTTCAGTTGATTGCAGCCCCACACTACCGGCCCATACTTGCAGACGAGTGTTCTGCAGTGGCGTCTGCGTATGCCGACCGCATTTTCCAGTTACTCCTCCACACAAAAAACGCTTCAAGATAATAGCAAATTAAACACAAAATAACTCGACACCATCAATGGGGAGGGGGAAGTATGCGAATCTATTGAAGAAGGCTTGTGGGGGTCTTTTGAGGAATCAACCCTGACTCTGCGATGAAACCGGAATAATAGATTCTGCTGATACTCTCTGTGGTACAACATCATAAGGACTTCTCTCTGTGACGCTATACTAAATCAGTGTTCTTAGGGTGCGAAAAGAAACCCGCTGAAATACATAGACAGTTTCTCCTAGAATAATATCTTCTGAGCTTAGTCTTATTACAATTGTATTTGAGAAAAAAAAATCCAGCCAAGTTACTACGGGACTCAGATTCATTTTAGGAACCTCTACAGGTGTTTTTGTTCATATAGTTGATGTATCGACGTTTAAAAACAATTATATGTATAAGCTATTAAGGTAAAAGACATATCATCAAAAATCGAACACAACGAATGTGAACTAAGAGCTACGAGTGAGGTCCTCTTGGGTGTAATATGAGTGGGCTGTAACTCCTTCAGAACCCGCCTCGTCAAACATAAGCTAATCTTGTCATCGTATTTATTTCACTCATATTGAGTATGCATATAACATGAACAATTATACATATTATACAATTATACACTCAGCTCCTCGCGGCATGTTATACGAGAGAGGCAGTGCAGTGATCTCTTCGCAAGGGCCAGGCAGGCAGATGCATGAAACTTCGTACACGCCTGAGAGCACAGTCGACAGACGCACGCTCGTATCTGGTATAGACGTGGCGATTGTCACACGCAAGGCCAGACCAGAGGTGAAAGGCCCTGAAAACATCCAGGTCTCCGACCTCTCGTCGGACTTGTTCAACTTTTTTTTCCCATTCCGAGATAAAGCTCTCGAATGCTACTGTACGCGGCGTCTTCAACCTCAATCGAATGATCTCAACAACTGAGCTAATTTGCGCTAAGAGGGGGGGTGACGCAAAGCGTCAGGTGTTCAGGCCAGGTAATTTAGGCCTGCTAATGAGGATGTTTTGTATGTTCTGATAAATGTAAAACATAAGGCACTAATACGAGAGTATGAAAGTATGCCGTGGCTGCTGATCATTTTGATGCGAGCCAATTTACCACTTGTATAAAAGAAAAACGTCCACACAAACTCTTACAATTTATTAGAAATGCTTCACTCATTTTATAGTTAAATGATCTAGGTATGCCCTTGATAGTGTTGACCGATAGTAAAATTTGACATCTTTTAGATTTCTGAGATAAAACCTACAATTGTAATTGCAGTTACAATAAATTCTAAAATGTAAAAAGATTACAACTAGGTTTGTGCTGAACTGTGCTACGCCTGCAGTTCATGTCACTTTCCTAACAAGACCAACCCTATTATGAATTATCACCGTTTTAAATGTTTAAAATATGAGTATGCTACTTCAGACTCATATTTTATGAGTCTCTCTCAAAATTAGACTCCCATAGTCTAATTTTGACTATATTTTTCATGATTTCTCGGTGCAATGTCAAACATTGCGTTTCATTCGACAAAAGCAGATAAGTATCTCCACAGCCTGAGTAGCATGACCCAGACTCCGTCAGCGGCTTCCGTGTTGCTGTATGGGCTATCATTCCTTCCGTGAATCCTGGAGCTTTGTTTGGTGCGAAAAAGTATGATCCGAGAAATGACCAACTGGGTAGCGTCAGCCATTCATTTAAGTGCCAACCGTTAGGTACCTTATTTCCACGTGTGTGACTTTGCATCGTAAGATGATATACAAAACCTCAGTGCCAACTTTTATAAAAGCATAGACTTCGTTCTAATAGCAGGGGACAAAACAAAACTCGACTTCAAAGGACCTTTTGATGTACTCGCGCTAGCTGTCTTGAACACTACGAAAAAGTTTACAGGGCCATTCACATGAAGAGTCAGGTTGTTATAACGCTAAGTTTTTTCATACGGCAGTACAGAAAAAAGACGCTTTGAGCAAGTGTCTTGGCAGCAGAGCATAGAAACTCGCAGACAAATCGACGATCATTGCAACATTAGAGAGTGCGCGGTGGCGCTTTAATGGAAGGCAAATCGAGCCTACTAAATAGTGTAGCAGCCGACATATAAACTGCTTTGTCTGGACCGAGAGATTTTGTGCCTGGAGATAGGAAGTGGTTCTTTGCGTCAGATTATGCACAGGCAAGGGCCGGGCTCCGCCGGGATGTCCGTTTAGTGTGATCCTGTGCAAAGTTTAACTTTTAGATATTAGTTCTTAGCCTTAGGAGGATATCGATTTTACAACCAAATCTAGGAAGGGCGCAGCAATGGTACTATTGAGCCAAGATTTGGGATCACAAATATCATTTGAGGTACAGGAGCAGACTTTACCTGTAAAAAGGGCCTACATATAGGTACGTCGGCATCGAATTGTCGGATCCATGATACAAAATAGCGCACTCAAGCATGAACTGCCGTACAAAGTCGTACAAAAAACACAAATTTATTGTAGGTTGCTCTTCGCGTTACAGTGATGATTTCTGATAGCAAAGACAACGATATTGTACAATTTAGAACTTTCTACGTATTTATTCACGACGCTCTCAATCCATGTGTGCTTGAAGAACGTCACTGATTCCTCAACATCTGCCATCCGGGGGGCATGGATATTCACAACAGCCAATCAAGTTAGGAATGCAGGGCTGAAACGGAAACATATTCAAATGGTTACTTGATTTGGTTTCCTAGATAGCAATTTGGTATGCTTTGGGCTATATTGATAATTGAATCGCTATAACAAATTGAATATTTGTTTATGGTGGTGAACGATTGCAAAAAGCAAAGCATTTCAACTAAATGTACATCCTGTTACCAGAGCCCTCGTGAACCTCAGTATTAAAGCACGCCACGATATCATGCCTGTGTACGATGTACATATGTACGCGACTATGGCAAGGGACTCCATTTCAAAGAGACCGTAACCTGAACAACAAAAGATACTCAATTGTTTTCCTTGGCTGGCAATATACCCAACTGACCTTAAAATATCTGATTAGCTTCCTCAGTCAACATCTAACTGTTTTCACAAAATATTGGCATTTCTGACATTACATACGTTACGTATTTGACACATATATGTAGCCGTTTCAGGCCCTACCTAAATATTGAAGTCGTGGTTCGAGATAACGAATGGAGTTCATAAAACTCAGTATTTCTGACGCATATCACTCAAAACTATTACAACTGATCCATAGGACACTTGAGAACAGTGCTTGACCATCATAGGCAGTTCGTAACATTTCCACAATTTTAGAACGTATGATCCTGATGGTATTCCAGTTTTGGCCGCGGAAGTACTCTTTAAGGAATTCCCGAATGTGATGGCTACTGTAGCCACACGAATACTCCGCAGCGGCTGCCTCCCTGGATGGCCTGGAAGAAAGCGGATCTGGTACTCATCCCGAAAGGAATTAACTCGTATAGGCCAATCTGCCTGGTTAGCATGCTAGCCAAAGGCATAGAATCAATAATAGAGTCCCATGTGCGATACTTTGCAGAAGAGCACGATCTCCTCTCACCGACACAATATGCGTTCCGGAAGGGCCGATCAGTCCTATCAGCCATAGAGCAGGTGGTTACAAAGGTCTCGGACTAGAGGCTTGCCACTGGTTGTTTTGCTGGACGGTAAAAACGCATTCAACAGCTTGCTCTGGAAGGTAATCTTGGATATATCACTCAAGAAGAGAGTCCTGTCCTACCTGAACCGGGCAGACTCCTCCTACCTGAGCGAGAGGCGCTAAGGTCTCACACAAGATAGTCCGGCTGTTGACAAACAACTATGATCCACAGAAGTCAAGAAGGCGCCTTATTATGTCGGTAGCTGAGTCCATAGTTTTATTTGCAGCCCCAGTGTGGCCATCAACCGCACTATTTACAGCCAACAACAGGGCAACGCTAAGCAAAGCCCAAAGAGTGGCTTTTACAATAATAATACAATTTTGTGGTGCCCGGAATGGGCCTCTCAGCGTGCGGGTCTACCTAGCGCTGACGACGGCACCCTTGGAACGAGCATACAGCTTATCATTAAGTTACGCGACGACTGGACCAGCATTGCTCGCACCATGGAGAACATCCTGCGCGCCAAGGAGAAGAAAAACAGTTACTGCATGGCATCAGCCCGCGGGGCATTCCGGGATAGCTAAATTCTTAAACTACTCTCCTCCTTCGATCGTTTGAAGTTATCAGTAGCGGGGATTGGGATATGACTGTTTTAGTGGGTTGGAGCCCCACACTACCGGCCCACACTTGCAGACAAGTTCCCTGCGGTGGTGTCCGCGTGTGCGTACCGCATTTCCAATTGGTCCTTAAAAAAATATGATTTGGTTTTTAACATAGAACCTGATGCAGATTCGTTTTTGCTCAAGTCGTGACTCCATAAAAAGCGCCGAACTTCGTTTTCTTTACTTCTTTGAGTCAAACTCAAACAATAGATGTCACCACCGACATAGCTGTTTAGCGATACTTCTAGGCAAAAATAACCGGAGAACTTTCATGATTTTGTTTTAAATTTTAAAATTCAAAGTACTAAAATACGCCGATACCCCTTGCGCATCCAGAGACAAGCGCGATCTGAGGAAATCATCCTGCCTGCGCCTATCTCCGCTCAATGAAATCCAACTGCTTTCCGCCCTTCTGCAGCATTCTGCAAGTGGACGGGCCCACTCGCCAAACGTAACTAAGGCAAGAGGGCAAAACCCGCATGTCCCTATACTTTTTCACTTTGCCTGCCTCGGCGAGAGTCGAAGCATAATCGGCTTGGGCTGCGCCAACACTATCGATTGAATGGACTAATGAAACACTGACTAACCCGTCCGGGCTAAAGTTAGTTTGAGGGCTGTGATTTGTCGTCATTGTTACGGGCAACTCCTCCGTTCTTAGTTGTTATGTGTACGCAGACCTCATCTTGTAAACGAAAGTCCGCAAGTTGGGCAGGAAGACCTGTTAGTGTTCGATTGCCCGGATCTGTCGAGGTCTGTCTTATCCGTTACACGGCGTTACAACCCTTTCAAGCAGCCCCATCAGAAATCGCAACACCTCCTCCAGAGTCCTCAACACCGTGTAAGACTTGTGTCTAGTTCCATGCAAAAGGTCAGCCAGCTTTGAAAGCCACGAACCGGTGTCGCCGGTCAGACAAAACTTGGCAGTGTGGGCGGTGAGACCTGTTCGTAAACACTTGTAGCCGCCTTCTTTCGAATCTTCCGTTTTGGTAAAAGCAAGGTAGAAATGGTTGAAGAAACGGAAATAACATACGTGATTTACTAGAGTTTGTTACCTTGTCTCATTGCGGCCTACTTTAAGACAGATTTACAGTTGCATGCTCAGAGAAGACGCGATTACATCTGTGTGAGGAGAACCTATATTAGGCTCTGCCGCGACGTTAGATTGGACACGTCAGGAGCTTCGATTGCTTGCAAGAGTCAAGCAGAACATTACACTTTTATTATATTTTACTGGGTGAAAGAAATAACTCGCTTGACAACGAGCAGACAAAGCGTCATATGAAAAATTGTCTGTTTAACTCGGATATGATGAGCCTGATTCCGCTCGTTAAGCCTCCGCTCACAGCCGAGCAGTAGGACAATAAACTCCCCCTTTGAGGTTGACAAGATCTAGCAGGCACTACGGGCACTTTCGAAAAGAAAAAACTCAGGACCAAACCATCTCTATAATGACCACTTGTATAAAAATCCTTTTGAGGCTGATATTGGCAGGGTACTTACTGATTCTTCCTATGAGACTCTGAAGAGCGGGCGCATACTCAGGGCTAGGTATATATTCAGATAGTCGCTAATAATCAGTCAGTAAAAATAGTGACAATAGGGCCAACATTCAAGTCCACGGAATTACTTTTGCATTGTTTCGTAAAATTGTTTCTTAGGTTGTTCTCTCGGACAATCGTTGTTTCTATTAAACATGATTATTATTGTGCAACTCAGTATTAGTCTGTTTTCTATTTTCTCGCTTAGGCTTGACATTGCGTGCATTTTGTCGACAGCTCTCAAACCACTTAACGCGCATGTTTTGTTGATAGTTTCTTCAATAGCTATAGAAGAACAAATTATTTCCGGAATATGTATTTTCGATGAAGACATATCAACGATCGTGTATATATATATCAACATTTTAAGGCGAGGTTGGGGGAGTTCGTATAGAGCGCTAAGCGTCGCGCTCACCGTACAAAGTATGTGGCCTTTACCGGTAAGCATAACTTAGTGAAATGTTTGGTAATCTACTAAAGCCACTGTTAGACTAAATGTAAATGTTGTAAACAACTATATAATGGAGTACATTTATATATAAATATTTTGTTTTTTTGCAATAACATTGCATTTTAATATGTTAATGGAATACATCTATGCGAGCATCTGGAATATAACTGATTAGTCAGTAGCGAGTAAGATGTTGATGATCACGAAGTAAGAGATAACACTTACGGCTCCTTTTGGAAGGCAGAAAAAGGCATTTCCAGTCTGATTTTTTTGTGGAGATACGGCTGCAAGCGTCGCGACCGCAGCAAGTGCTACAATGAGCAGTACACGGACTAAATACATTGTTAAATGTGACTACGAAAACTCTACAATAAGCTAATAGCAACCTCAATAGACTTGTTGTCCAGGATCAATAGTGTGGCAAATCATAAAACATTTGTCTTTAAATAGAAGGATCACTTTCTCTAACCTTCCGCTATTGGATAGACGTGCCATTTGCTTCTGCTTTTTTCTCGGATATAAAAAGGTCAAGCTGTCACGCAAACGTGACCATTAACTTTTCACGTTATATCTATGAGTTACTAGGATGGAAAGTTGAAAATGTAACAGTCTGCATATTTTTTTAACTCTATACTGAATCCAATACGTTGGCGCGCTCGGTCCAGCCTAGATTAGACCGATTGTCTCGAAATTGCACATTTTATGCTCCTATATCGGGCAACAGCAACAGCGTCACGGATTTTAGTAATATCACTCTTTCTTCAAAACAAGACTTTTTAGAGAACGTGTTCCATTACAAAATTTACTTTAACGAGCTCTACAATTCCCTATTCAATATATATATATATATATATATATATATATACATTGACTCTCTGCTACGAAGTTGTTCTAATACTTCTGGTTGCGAGGACTGGCATGACCCTCTCCTTGATCTGTTAGATGATATTCTACCACTAGTTCTTTACTTCCGTGTCTGCTCCTTGGGGATGCAAACGTCAACTTGCTTGCTAGCCCTACGCCGTTGAACTATATATCCTTCCTCACTAGCAACGCCCTAATGCATCTCATCGATCGTATTACGAGACGTCTTTCTAGAACGTGTCTCAATCATATTGCAGTAAATAGCTGTAATATATATTTTTTTTTCTACATAAGTGATCACGTATAAAGTGTTGTTAATTCTTGATCATATACTACAAAAAAAAACCTTACTAAACAACCGACGTGTATTATTCTTTAATTAAGTCAAAATTGCTGGAAACAAAACCAGTTTTAACCGCTACAGCATGGATGTCAGTAGGTTTGCTTTACTGCCCTTACAAGAAGGCCACAGGTGAAATAAGCTGTTGGCACATAGATGGCAGCTGTAACATAATTTGCTTAAAAACCTCATGAGGCAGTGATTGGAAGTAAACAAAAAAAGTGATCGTTTATGACTTCCGGATTTCGTCCTTGATTTACGAAATATGCTCCGTACAACGACCACAGTTAATTGATATAATATATGACCATAGACTCTGCATCACTCTGCATTTTCTAAGGTTCAACTAGCGGTTCTAAACACCTGGTCATTCTCGGACCACATTCCTGTAGTCGTTTTCTTGCTCAAATGCGGAGAAACGTCGACGACGCTTCAGGCTGCTACTTTCAATTTTACCCATGTTCGCAACACTGCTGGTGTGCATACCTTTTTGAATCGCCTAAGCTACATTTCATAAAGTGGTGTCTATGATTAAAATTATGTTAATTTAGCGTTCGAGAATTTCCAGTAAAATCGTCGAGGTATTTATAACACATCAATCGGTTCAAGTCGCATGGAGCGTACGGATGCGTCAAAGGGTATCAAGTTTGGGTTCTCGTTAGGATTGCGTCGCCTAAGAAGGCATGCTAACAAATAGTACATTACGCACAGAAATTTTAATTAGCCAGAAAGTAAACATACTACGGTGAGCCAGAAGAGGCACAAAACTGCCGTTCGTATTGCTCGTTCAGCGTTCTACAAGGAGCGTCTTCATACCTTACGTGAAGATGCCTGCCGTCTCTGGCAGTTCATTAACAGGTCCTGTGGTAAACATAAAAGCTCGGCCGAGTTGCCTTCTGCTCTCGTCATCTCCTTTGGAGAAGTCTCCACAGATCCTGTTTAATTAGTTGATGAATTTAACCGTTGCTTCTTGTCGGTGGGCTTGTAGACGATCTCTTTATTGAGTTTTGAGAATGTAATGCCTCGATTAAGGAACCTTTGGCCCTGTAATGACGTTTCCTTTAGCTTTCACGCTGTAACGGTAACTGAGGTGGCCTCGATATTACTTAAACAGAAACGGAGCTGGAGCATGATACTTCATACATTGCTGGTCCTTTTGCGCAATTAGCGTATCTTTCACTCCCTTCTGGAGTGCTTCTAGCCGCCCTTAAGGCCTCTGTTGTTACTCCTGTTTAAAGAAAGAAATGCGACGTTGCGGAACTTATGAATGCAACTGACCTATTATGATTTGCCATATCTTCAAGTAGCTACTTTTCATATCAAGATCAATCGTAGTTTAGTACGTGCTAAGGTTGCCCTGCCTCTGGTACCTCAGCGGCAGAAAACCTCGCGACGCGCCAAGACTTTATTTAAAAAAATGCTTTGAATAAGCGCGATTACACAATACTTAATCACAATACTTAATCACAATAAGGATATCTCTACAGCGTTTGTTACAATGCGCAGCGATAAGTGAGGCGACACGCTCTCACATATACGCGCAAATGAATTGATGCACTCATACAGCATCTATATCGTACACAACGACATCAGGTAAAACCACACTGAAACATTAAAAACTATTGGGAAGGTGATCCTTTATAAACAGCACTAGTACCCCGATTTAAAATATAAATAAATCACCGGCCTGATTCAGACTGTGAAATTAAAAGCCATTTTTTGCTTCGCAAGCAAAGAGGTGCTTCGATGTGAGGCATCTAATATTTTCAGAAATGCAAGTCCAAGTTTCGGGCAGGCGGCATGCAAGTGAGTGTTGACTAGACTTCAAGGATACTGAGGGCACTGCGAACGTTGTTGCACGCATAGCTGATGTCCGACTTGAGGTAGGAATTAATGAAAACGTAATTCCGAAAAAAACCCGCGCGTACAATACCTCGCAAAAATTAACGTGCTAGCATAGAAGCCCGCAGCGTGTAAATCATTTCTACCCTGAGTGGATAAGTAAATAAATCATGGACCGAATCTCTTCGTCTTCTAGAAAAATTGCTCTGACTCTCCGGAGAATTCCGTCATATCCACCACCTCAGAGAAGGATACCTTACCATAGTACTGATAGGAACACGGCCTTGTACACCAGAAGTAAGCCTTCTGTGGGGGCCCCAATCAATTTCATTCTGCGCAGCGTCGATATCACAGCATAGCACTTGGATGCAATATATTCTATGTGGGGATGCCACTTCATATTTCCCCGGAGAACGAGCCACAGGCACCTGGTTGTCGGCGAGAGTTAAATGTTCCGTAGCTCGAGTAGTTGGTTCGTAGATTTAAAGGAGGTGTTTGGCTTAGCATCAAGGGATAAAATAGTTAAAGAGCTGGCTAGATTGGGAGTGCCGAGACCAATGCTGAGGTTACTTATCAGCATCTTACAATAAAGCAGGGTGCTGATTGACAACGGGATTAGCATTGCGGGGGAGGTAATTGGGAGAGGCACACGGGCCTTTGCTGTTTTTCGTAGTTCGGGGAGGGCTGCCAGAACGCACAAGTGCGAGCTGGGCTTGAGAGTGAGCCAAAGTTTTACTGTACGCAGAATATGTAATAATTTTTAGTTGCGGCCTTTTCAGAGTGAAACAACTCATTGATCGACTAATTGCATTCTTGGATAAAAAGGGCTTAAAGGTAAATTGGGAAATATTAGTATCCATGAAATTTCGACGGGGCGGCCGTCTGGACAAGGCTGACGTGCTTCAAATCAGGGGAAAACAATTATCATTTGCAAATAAATGTACGTACTTAAGACTCAACTGATCAACAAAGTGCAGCAGTTTTTGATTACACATCCAGGAGAGGACCAGGAATGACCACCATCGCAACTGCGGCAATTAGATACCTACATATGCTTTCGGTCGATGCAGTGGGGTGCCCCGGGGGGAGGATTAGTTTTTGTTAGACAGTTGGTAAGAGAAATCAGCGTGATGCATTACATATGAGTAGCGTCATCTAAACTAGAAATAGTGGTCACATATGTGCAACCGGCGGGGACAGAGTGAACAGAAACGATGATTGAACACCTCTTTTTGGGTAAAGAAGCGTTGAGAGAGCGACACAACTGTGCTAAGTCCGTGTCGCTCTCTTCGCTCTAGCGAGCATACGCATATATCGTTTTACCATGTGTGTTATATATGTTTTGTTGAGTACACTTGTATTACAATATTAGGTCAATCCCAGTAAACCACTGCCTGGGCACAGCGAGCCTAGCACCGCGGCCGCATTTCCACGTTGCATTTCATTGGATATTCTCTGCAGCAGAAATTCTACCGCTCTTTTCTCATTCTTCTCACTTGCCGCTCTTTTCCCAATTTCCCTCAGAAAACTTACTGTAGATTTGCCCATGATTCCCATTGTTGCTATCGCAATAATAACGGTACTATAAAAGCCATCAAAATCAAATCGGATACAACGAATGTGAACTAAGAGCTACGAGTGAGGTCCTCTTGGGTGTAATATGAGTGGGCATCTGGGCTGTAACTCCTTCAGAACCCGCCTCGTCAGTCATAGGCTAAGATGCGCTAAGGGTGGGGGGTGACGCAAAACGTCAGGTGTTCAGGCTAGGTAATTTAGGCCTGCTAATGAGGATGTTTTGTATGTTCTGATAAATGTAAAACATAAGGCACTAATATGAGAGTATGAAAGTATGCCGTAGCTGCTGCTCATTTTGATGCGAGCCAATTTACCACTTGTATAAAAGAAAAATGTACACACAAACTCTTACAATTTATTAGAAATGCTTCACTAATTATATAGTTAAATGATCTAGGTATGCCCTTGATAGTGTTGACAGATAGTAAATATTGACATCTTTTAGATTTCTGAGATAAAACCTACAATTGTAATTGCAGTTACAAGAAATTCTAAAATGTAAAAAGATTACAACTAGATTTGTGCTGAACTGTGCTGCGTCTGTAGTTTATGTCACTTTCCCAACAAAATTCACAACCTTATTATGAATTATCACCGTATGCTGTTTTAAATGCTTTACATATGAGTATGCTACGTCAAACTTTGTCCCACAATCTAAATTTGACTATATTTATCACTATTTCTCGGTGCAATGTCAAACATTGCGTTTCATTCGACAAAAGTTGATAGGTATCTCCGCAGCCTGAGTAGCATGATCCAGACTCCATCAGCGGCTTCTGTATTGCTGTATGGGCTATCATTCCTTCCTTAAATCCTTGAGCTTTTTTCGGTGCGAAATAGTTTGATCGGAGAAAGGGACCAACTGGGTAGCGTCAGCCATTTATTCAAGTGCCAACCGTCAGGTACCTTAATTCCACCTATGTGGCTCATGCACCGTAAGATGATATACAACACCTCAGTGCCAACTTTTATAAAAGCATAGACTTCGTTCTAATAGCAGGGGACAAAACAAAGCTCGACTTCAAAGGACCTTTTGGTGCGCTAGCTGTCTTAAACACTACGAAAAAGTGCACATGGAGAGTCAGGTTGTTATAACGCTAAGTTTTTTCATTCGGCAGTACAGAGAAAAGACGCTTTGAGCAAGTGTCTTGGCAGCAGAGCATAGAAACTCGCAGACAAATCGACGATTATTGCAACATTAGAGACGCGGTGGCGCTTCAATGGAAGGCAAATCGAGCCTACAAAAATCTGTAACCATTCACTGTAGCAGCCAAAATATAAACTGCTTCGTCTGGGTCGAGAGATTTTGCGGTAGAGTCCCCATCGCTTATTTACTCACATGCAGTTATCGCAATGTCGCGCTCGTTGGTAAGCAAACTTATGAGAGCTCGACATGCAGCTGGTAGATGTGCATTGAACATACCTAGAAACATAGTTACGTGCGAAATAATCAAAACCAAGTTTGGCTGGCCCACTTTAGCGCCTAAAGTAAGATACTCTACTTTGCCACAGTTAACGGTAAAAGGCGCTTCATAGAGAGTAGTTGCTTAACTACTCAGTCTGCTGCAGGGGCGTTTGTATCTAACACAAGGGCTATAAAGTGCTGTCGCAACTGCTCCTGTGTCACGCTTTACATGCTTTTATTCTCCCGGCGGACTGTGCACACTTAGGGTTTGTGCCCTGTTCTCCTAAGCATACGCGTGTTCTCTTCCTCATCATAACAGCGCCTACCCTTCGTAAGCAATTTATTGTAGGTTGCTCTTTGCGTTACAGTGTCGACGATTTCTGCTAGCAAAGACAGCAATATTGTACAATTGAGAGAACTTTCTACGTATTTATTCACGGTGCTCTCCACCACTCTCCACAAATGCCACTGGGGGGGCATGGACCTTTACAACAGAACATGTCAGGACTGCAAGCCTGAAACGGAAACACATTCAAATAGTTACTTGATTTGGTTTTCTAGACGACTAGTCGACTTTGGTATGCCTTGGTCTATATTGATAATTATATCGCTACAGTAAATAAATATTTGTTTATAATGGTGAACGATTGCAAAAAGCAAAGCATTTCAACTAAATGTACATATTTTTACCAGAGTCCTCGTGAACTTCAGTATTAAAGCCCGCCACGATATCATGCCTGTGTACCATGTACATATAACGACTATGGCAAATGACTCTATTAAACGTAACCTGAACAACAGTAGATACTCAATTTCTTCATTTGCTGGCAATATCTTTTATTTTCAATTGAGCTTAACTGATCTGATTGGCTTCGTCAGTCAAAGTCTAACTGTTTTTACAAAACATAGACATTTTTGACAGTAGATATATGATATGTGGCAGTTTCAGGCCCTAATTCAATATTGAAGTCGTGGCTCGAGATAACGGAAGGAGTTCATAAACCTTAGCATTTGGCCACTGCAATATCATGTCGGAAGCGGCCACACGTCATTCACGTCTAAACTTTGTATTCTTAGTTTTGCCGGTATTCATCTTAAGTTTCGTTGTTCGCAAATATATATTACAGAGTAATAGGGCTATTATGGGTGTTATGCGTTTTATGCATTTATGTCAAACGGAGGAAATAAGATCGGTTAACAATAAACAAAGATGCAGTTAAGTGGAATCACTCTAAAAGGTAATTTCTAGTTTTATGACGCATATCGACCAAAACTATTAAAACTAATCTATAAAGTATCTCCAATTCGTCAACAATTTCTCTGATAGCAATTCGGCGACTGTAGAGTGCAATGTCACAAAGTGCTTCAACGATTGCTTCTGTTATTGACGTCGAAGTCTTTACCGAACGGTAGCCATCCTCGATCATTTCACGTGCGTCGTGAAATAGACGGTACCACGTGTACACAATGTTTGAGAACAGTGCTTGATCATCATAAGCAGTTCGTAACATTTCCACCATTTTGATTAGTTTTTAACATATAACTTGATGCAGATTCGTTTTTTCTCGAGTTGTGGGCTCCTTAAACATCGCCGAACTTAGTTTTCTTCACTTCTTTATTTCAAGCTCAGACAACTGACGCCGCCACCAATCGGCGCGAATTTTGCCGTGCGTATAGCTGTTTGATGGTGCTTCTAAGCAAACGTAACCGGACAACTTAGATAGTTTTGTTTTACATTTTAAAGATCAACCTACTAGAATACGCCCATGCCCGTTACGCATCCAGAGACGAGCGCGGTCTGAGGAAATCGCCATGTCTGCGCCTATCTATCGCCTATCTCCGCTGATTAGAATCAGCCGCTTCCCGCCCTTCTGCAGCAATCTGCGAGTGGACAGGCCCGACTCGCCAAAGGTAACTAAGGCAAGAGGGCAAAACCCGTATGTTCCTGTACTTTCACACTTTGCCTGCCTCGGCGAGAGCCGAAGCATAATCGGCTTGAGCTGCGCCAACACTATCGAGTTAGTCTAAGGGCTGTGATTTGTCGTCAATGTTACGAGAAACTCCTCCGTTCTTGGTTGTTCTGTGTCGACGCTGACCTCTCCTTGTAGACGAAGGAGTTAGCGTCCGATTGCCCGGATCTGTTGAGATCTGTTTTATCCGTTACAAGGCGAGCCCTTTCAAGAAGCCCCATCAAAAATCGCAGCACCTCCTCTACAGACTTCAACACCGTGAATAGCTTAGGTCTAGTTCCATGCAGGAGGTCAGCCAGCCAACGAACCGGCCAGGCGAAACTTGGCAGTGTGAACGGTGAGACCTGCTTGTAGGAGACTTGTAGCCGCCTTCCTGCAAACCTTCGGTATTGATCTGGACTTGATATATATATATATATATATATATATGTCGCATGTCCTCAGGACGTCGTATCAGCAAATAAACATTGTAAAAAGCAGCAAGGTAGAAATGGTTGAGAAAACGGAAATAACAAACGTAGTTTACTAGAGTTTGTTACCTTGTCTCTCTGCGGCCTACTTTACGACAGATTCACGGTTGCATGCTTAAAGAAGGCACGATTGCATCCGTGTGAGGAGCACCTATATTAGGCTCTGCCGCGACGTTAGACTGGACACGTCAGGAGCTTCGATTGCTTGCAAGATTTAAGCAGAACATTACACTTTTCTTATATTTTCTTGGGTGAAAGAAATAACTCGCTTGACAACAAGCAGACAACGCGTCGTCTGAAAAAAAATACTGTTTAACTTGGATATGATGAGCCTGATTCCGCTCCTTAAGCCTCCGCTCACAGCCAAGGAGTAGGACAATAAACTCCCCCTTCGAGGTCGACAAGATCTAGCAGGCATTACGGGCACTTTTGAAAAAAGAAGGCTCCGGACCAAACCATCTTTATAATGACCACTTGCATCAGTCGAAGCTGATATTGGCAGGGTACTTAGTGATTCTTCCTATAAGACTCTGAAAAGCGGGCGCATACTCAGGGCTAGGTATATATTCTGATAATCGCTAATAATCAGTTAGTAAAAATTGTGACAATAGGGCCAACATTTAAGTCCACGGAATTACTTTCGCATTGCTTCGTAAAACTGACCCCATAAATACAAATGTGCAACGGCAAGGATTGAACCCGTGAACCTATGTGTTTCCTCCGGTCGCAGTCAGTTCCGGCTCCCTGGCTGGGGCAGCTGTCAAAGTTAAACCTAGCGGAGCTAGGTCTCTTAGGTTGTTCTCTCGGACAATCGTTGTTTCTATTAAACATGATTATTATTGTGCAACTCAGTATTAGACTGTTTTCTATTTGCTCGCTTAGGCTTGACATTGCGTAGCATTACGTCAAAAGCTCTCAAACCATCTAACTTGTTTTGTTGATAGTTTCTTTAATAGCTATAAAAAAAATTATTTCCGGAATATGTATTTTCGATGAAGACTAATCAACGATCGTATATATATATATATATATATATATATATATTTATATCTATATGCGATATTTAGGCGAGCATTGCCGAGCGTGCAAACGTATTGTAAATGATTAATAAATCATCACAAAATGTTCTATATATTTATATATATCAACATTTTCAGGCGAGGTGGGGGGGAGTTCGTATAGAGCGCTAAGCGTCGCGCTCACCGTACAAAGATTGTGGCCGTTACCGGTAAGCATTACTTAGTGAAATGTTTGGTAATTTACTAAAGCCACCGTTAGACTAAATGTAAATGTTGTAAACAACTATATCATGGCATACATTTATACATAAAAATTGTTTTTTTGCAATAACATTGCATTTTAATTGCTGATTAGTCAGTAGCGAGTAAGATGTTGATACTCACGAAGTAAGAAATAACACTTACCCCTCCTTTTGGACTGCAGACATAAGCATTTCCAGTCAGATGTGTTGGTGAAGTTACGGCTGCAAGCGTCGCGACCGCAGCAAGTGCCACAATGAGCAGTGCACAGACTAAATACATTGTTAAATGTGACTACGAAAACTCTACAATAAGTTAATAGCAACCTCAATAGACTTGTTGTCTAGGCTCAATAGTGTGGCAAATCATAAAACTTTTGTCGTTAAATAGAAGAACCACTTTCTCTAACCTTCCGCTATTGGATAGACGTACCATTTGCTTCTGCTTTTTTTCGGATATAACAGATCAAGCTGTCACGCAAACGTGACCATTCACTTTGCACTTTATATCTATGAGTTACTAGGATTGAAAGTTGAAAATGTAACAGTCTGAATCTTTTTTGAACTCTACACTGATTTCAATATGTTGGCGCGCTTGGTCCAGCCTAGATTGGACCGATTGTTTCGAAAGTGCACATTCTGTGCTCCTATATCGGGCAACAGCAACAGCGTCACGGATTTAAGTAATATCACTCTTACTTCGGAACAAGACTTTTTAGAGAACAAAAAAAATACTTTAACGAGCTCTACAATTCCCTATTTGATATATATATATATATATATATATATATATATATATATATATATATTTATATATATATATACTGGCATGACCCTCTCCTTGATCTGTTAGATGATATTCTACCACTAGTTCTTTACTTCAGTGTCTGCTCCTTGGGGATTCAAACGTCAACTTGCTCGCTAGCTCTCCGCCGTTGAACCATATATCCTTCCTCACTAGCAACGACCTAATGCATCTCATCGATCGTGTCACGAGACCTCTTTCTAGAATGTATCTCGATCATATTGCAGTAAAGGGCTGTTCTGCATTTTCTAAGATTCAACCAGCGGTTCTAAACATCTTGTCATTCTCGGACCACATTCCTGTTGTCGTTTTCCTGGTCAAATGCGGAGAAACGACGACGCTTCAGGTTTGCAACACTGCTGGTGTGCATAACTTCTTGAATCGCCTAAGCTACATTTCTTAAAGTGGAGTCTATGATTAAAATTATGTTAATTTAGCGTTCGAGAATTTCCAGCAAAATCGTCGGGGTATTTATAACACATCATTCGGTTTAAGTCGCATGGAGCGTACGGATGCGTCAAAGGGTATCAAGTTTGGGTTCTCGTTAGGATTGCGTCGCCTAAGAAGGCATGCTAACAAATAGTACATTACGCACAGAAATTTTAATTAGCCAGAAAGTAAACATACTACGGTGAGCCAGAAGAGGCACAAAACTGCCGTTCGTATTGCTCGTTCAGCGTTCTACAAGGAGCGTCTTGATACCTTACGTGAAGATGCCTGCCGTCTCTGGCAGTTCATTAACAGGTCCTGTGGTAAACATAAAAGCTCGGCCGAGTTGCCTTCTGCTCTCGTCACCTCCTTTGGAGAAGTCTCCACAGATCCTGTTTTAATAGTTGATGAATTTAACCGTTGCTTCTTGTCGGTGGGCTTGTAGACGATCTCTTTATTGAGTTTTGAGAATATAATGCCTCGATTAAGGAACCTTTGGCCCTGTAATGACGTTTCCTTTAGCTTTCACGCTGTAACGGTAACTGAGGTGGCCTCGATATTGTAATGATGTTGTGCTACGCTAAGTTACTGGGGATGGTAGCTCAGCCGGGCGGTTACTACGACACGAGGGACTCAGGTACGATGAATGACAACACGGAGCGTAGGTCTGGCGTCAAGCGTAACCGGGCAACGAATGGGTGTTGGCCATGCTGCTTCGGTCCATTTTATTCTCTCAAGGTACGCCGTAGCGTTCATGTAGTAACAATGTTAAATGATGTAATCGAATCTTCTCGAACATTCGGCACCGTGGCGTTCATGTAGTAATAATGTTAACTGATGTAATTGAATCCTCTCGAACATTCGGCAACGGAAGTTTCCACTCGTCCTCTTCGCTGATTGGTCGGTTCAACCACGCATTCTCATAACGTGCATTGTCTCTGGTGGTGCCGTCGCCGCGGGTCGGTCCGTAGGTCTGATGATGATGTGGCGCGACAGGTCGGCGGTGATGCACGTCGTCGCCATGTAGCTGCGCGGTTTCATGTGGAGGCTGTTGACGATTCCGAGTAAGACGAGATGCACGTCCGTTGATGTGCTCGGTCGGTCGACTGTGGTGTCGTCTCACCAGGTTGTTTACAGCAATGCTGGTGTAGCAGCCAGCGACGGCTCTTTGGACGGTTGGGATGGCTGGTCGGCTTTCTGGCGCCGTTGATGATCGACGGCGCCGTAGTTGGCTGTTCTGTTGTGTTGTTGTTGTGTTAACTCTGTTACTCTGTTACAGTATTACTTAAACAGAAGCGGAGCTGGAGCTGCGATGTAACAGGACTCTCTGCTCAACTTCTAAAACATGGTACTTCATACATTGCTGGTCCTTTTGCGCAATTAGCGTATCTTTCACCCCCTTCTGGAGTGCTTCTAGCCGCCCTTAAGGCCTCTGTTGTTACTCCTGTTTAAAGAAAGAAATGCGACGTTGCGGAACTTATGAATGCAACTGACCTATTAGCCTAGTTGACCGCCTTTCTAAGCTATTAGAGAAGCTTGCTCTTGTGCAGCTGGAACGCTTCCTTCTTGAACCCTGCAACGTTCTATCTCCAAATCAATTTGAATTTGTTACGGTCGGTCTACGGGGATGGCACTCGCGCACCTATGACAGTTTGTGACCGACTCAGTTGAATCGACAACTGCCTGTCTAAGCGTCTTTCTCGACGTCACCATGACATTAAATTGCGCTCGCTATTCTTTCATTCTACAAATCTTGCATAGCCTTGGACGTTCTACAGTCGAGTGGTTTAGAGTTCAGTCTGAAGTTTTCGTTAATTACTAAATGTTTGGGCCTCACCTTACACCAAGGCTTAAGTTGACGCGCTCTTGTTAATCATATCACACCCAAGTATTATGCAGTTATATTGGTCTTGCTTTGATTGCGTCGTATAGGAGTTCCGTTGGATGACGCTGATATTGATCTACAAAACGCTGTTTGTGCCGGTACTCACGTACGACATTTTTTTGTGGGAAGGTGGTTAGGATCACGTTCTGCATCGGGCTCAGGTAATGCACAACGATGCTCTGAGGGCTATATTTGGGATGAGACGTAGCCAATCTGTTACAGATATATAGTGCTTATAGGATTCTATACAATGATTCCCCATATCTTCAAGTAGCTACTTTTCGTATCAAGATCAATCGTAGTTTAGTACCTGCTGAGGTTGCCCTCCCTCTGGTACCTCAGCGGCAGAAAACTTCGCGACGCGCCAAGACTTTATTTTAAGGAGTGCTTTGAATAAGCGCAAGTACATAATACTTAATCACAATAAGTATCATCACAAGGATTTCTCTACAGCGTTTGTTACAATGCGCAGCGATAAGTGAGGCAACACGCTCTCACATATACGCGCAAATGAATTGATGCACTCATACAGCATCTATATCGTACACAACGACATCAGATAAAACCACACTGAAACATTAAAAACTATTGGGAAGGTGATTCTTTTTAAACAGCACTAGTAACCCCGATTTAGGTTATAACTAAATCACCGGCCTGATTCAGACTGTGAAATTAAAAGCCATTTTTTGCTTCGCAAGCAAAGAGGTGCTTCGATGTGAGGCATCTAATATTTTTAAAAATGCAAGTCCAAGTTTCGGGCAGGTGGCATGCAAGTGAGTGTTGACTAGACTTCAAGGATACTGAGGGCACTGCGAACGTTGTTGCACGCATAGCTGATGTCTGACTTGAAGTAGGAATTAGTGAAAACGCAATTCCGAAAAAACCCACGCGTACAACACCTCGTAAAAATTAACGTGCTAGCATAGAAGCCCGCAACGTGTAAATCATTTCTACCCTGAGTAGATAAGTAAATAAATCATGGACCGAATCTCTTCATCTTCTAGAAAAATTGCTCTAAGTGCATCATTCTGTATTACTCTGACTCTCCGGAGAATTCCGTCATATCCACCACCTCAGAGAAGGATACCATATCATAGTACTGGTAGGAACACGGCCTTGTACACCAGAAGTAAACCCTCTTGTGGGGGCCCCAATCAATTTCAATCTGCGCAGCGTCGATATCACAGCATAGCACTTGGATGCAATATATTCTATGTGGGGATGCCACTTCATATTTCCCCGGAGAACGAGCCCCAGGCACCTGGTTGTCGGCGAGAGTTAAATGTTCCGTAGCTCGAGTCGTTGGTTCGTAGATTTAAAGGAGGTGTTTGGCTTAGCATCAAGGGATAAAATAGTTAAAGAGCTGGCTAGAATGGGAGTGCCGGGACCATCTTAGAATGGGAGTGCCGGGACCATCAGCATCTTACAATAAAGCAAGGTGCTGATTAACAACGGGATTCGCATTGCGGGGGAGGTAATTGGGAGAGACACACAGGCCTTTGCTGTTTTTCGTAGTTCGGGGAGGGCTGCCAGAACGCACAAGTGCGAGCTGGGCCTGAGAGTGAGCCAAAGTTTTACTGTACGCAGATTATGTAATAATTTTTAGTTGCGGCCTTTTCAGAGTGAAACAACCCATTGATCGACTAGTTGCATTCTTGGATAAAAAGGGCTTATAGGTAAATTGGGAAATATTAGTATCCATGAAATTTCGACGGGGCGGCCGTCTGGACAAGGCTGACGTGCTTCAAATCAGGGGAAAATAATTAACATTTGTAAATAAATTTACGTACCTAAGGCTCAACTTATCAACAAAGTGCAGCAGTTTTTGATTACACATCCAGGAGAGGACCAGGAAGACCACCATCGCAACTGCGGCAATTAGATACCTACATATGCTTTCGGTCGATGCAGTGGGGTGCCCCGGGGGGAGGATTAGTTTTTGTTAGACAGTTGGTAAGAGAAATCAGCGTGATGCATTACATATGAGTAGCGTCATCTAAACTAGAAATAGTGGTCACATATGTGCAACCGGCGGGGACAGAGTGAACAGAAACGATGATTGAACACCTCTTGTTGGGTAAAGAAGCGTTGAGAGAGCGACACAACTGTGCTAAGTCCGTGTCGCTCTCTCCGCTCTAGCGAGCATACGCATATATCGTTTTACCATGTGTGTTATATATGTTTTGTTGAGTACACTTGTATTACAATATTAGGTCAATCCCAGTAAACCACTGCCTGAGCACAGCGAGCCTAGCACCGCGGCCGCATTTCCACGTTGCATTTCATTGGATATTCTCTGCAGCAGAAATTCTACCGCTCTTTTCTCATCCTTCTCACTTGCCGCTCTTTTCCCAATTTCTCTCACAAAACTTACTGTAGATTTGCCCATGATTCCCATTGTTGCTATCGCAATAATAATGGTACTATAAAAGCCATCAAAATCAAATCGGATACAACGAATGTGAACTAAGAGCTACGAGTGAGGTCCTCTTGGGTGTAATATGAGTGGGCATCTGGGCTGTAACTCCTTCAGAACCCGCCTCGTCAGTCATAGGCTAAGATGCGCTAAGGGGGGGGTGACGCAAAACGTCAGGTGTTCAGGCTAGGTAATTTAGGCCTGCTAATGAGGATGTTTTGTATGTTCTGATAAATGTAAAACATAAGGCACTAATATGAGAGTATGAAAGTATGCCGTAGCTGCTGCTCATTTTGATGCGAGCCAATTTACCACTTGTATAAAAGAAAAATGTACACACAAACTCTTACAATTTATTAGAAATGCTTCACTAATTATATAGTTAAATGATCTAGGTATGCCCTTGATAGTGTTGACAGATAGTAAATATTGACATCTTTTAAATTTCTGAGATAAAACCTACAATTGTAATTGCAGTTATAAGAAATTCTAAAATGTAAAAAGATTACAACTAGTTTTGTGCTGAACTGTGCTGCGTCTGTAGTTTATGTCACTTTCCCAACAAAATCAACCCTATTATGAATTATCACCGTATGCCGTTTTAAATGCTTTACATATGAGTATGCTACGTCAAACTTTGCCCCACAATCTAAATTTGACTATATTTATCACTATTTCTCGGTGCAAGGTCGAACATTGCGTTTCATTCGACAAAAGTTGATAAGTATCTCCGCAGCCTGAGTAGCATGATCCAGACTCCATCAGCGGCTTCCGTATTGCTGTATAGGCTATCATTCCTTCCGTGAATCCTTGAGCTTTTTTCGGTGCGAAATAGTTTGATCGGAGAAAGGGACCAAATGGGTAGCGTCAGCCATTTATTCAAGTGCCAACCGTCAGGTACCTTAGTTCCACGTATGTGGCTTATGCACCGTAAGATGATATACAACACCTCAGTGCCAACTTTTATAAAAGCATAGACTTCGTTCTAATAGCAGGGGACAAAACAAAGCTCGACTTCAAAGGACCTTTTGATGTCCTCGCGCTAGCTGTCTTGAACACTACGAGAAAGTGCACATGGAGAGTCAGGTTGTTATAACGCTACGTTTTGTTCATACGGCAGTACAGAAAAAAGACGCTTTGAGCAAGTGTCTTGGCAGCAGAGCATAGAAACTCGCAGACAAATTGACGATCATTGCAACATTAGAGACGCGGTGGCGCTTCAATGGAAGGCAAATCGAGCCTACCAAATTGTGTAATCATTTGGTGTAGCAGCCGAAATATAAACTGCTTCGTCTGGGTCGAGAGATTTTGCGGTAGAGTTCCCATCGCTTATTTACTCACATGCAGTTATCGCAATGTCGCGCTCGTTGGTAAGCAAACTTATGAGAGCTCGACATGCAGCTGGTAGATGTGTATTGAACATACCTAGAAACATAGTTCAAAGGCAAGTTTGGCTGGCCCACTTTAGCGCCTAAAGTAAGATACTCTAATTCGCCACAGTTAGGCCTATGGATGAGTATCTTTGGCCGATTTTATGTGTATGTGAGAACATATTACACAGCTTTCCTGCTAAAACATTAGACGAGTTAACTTCATGTTTGCAATGGATCTCATCAGGACTACTACTCTTATTCTTAGGTAACCCGCGTAAGACCTGCACAACCTCTTCCACTGTAAACGGTAAAAGGCGCTTCATAGAGAGAAGTTGCTTAACTACTCAGTCTGCTGCAGGGGCGTTTGTATCTAACACAAGGGCTATAAAGTGCTGTCGCAACTGCTCCTGTGTCACGCTTTACATTCTTTTATTCTCCCGGCACACTGTGCACACTTAGGATTTGTGCCCTGTTCTCCTAAGCATACGCGTGTTCTCTTCTTCATCATAACAGCACCTACCCTTCATAAGCAATTTATTGTAGTTTGCTCTTTGCGTTACAGTGTCGACGATTTCTGCTAGCAAAGACAGTAATATTGTACAATTGAGAGAACTTTCTACGTATTTATTCACGGACGAAAAGGAAGAAAAGAGGGTACATTTTTACATAGCTGAAACGAAAACACATTCAAATGGTTACTTGATTTGGTTTTCTAGACGACTAGTTGACTTTGGTATGCCTTGGGCTATATTGATAATTATATCGCTACAGTAAATAAATATTTGTTTAGAATGGTGAACGATTGCAAAAAGCAAAGCATTTCAACTAAATGTACATCCTTTTACCAGAGTCCTCGTGAACCTCAGTTTTAAAGCACGCCATGATATCATGGTTGTGTACGGTGTACATATGACGACTATGGCAAAGGACTCTATTAAACGTAACCTGAACAACAGTAGATACTCAATTTCTTCATTGGCTGGCAATATCTTTTTTTTTCAATTGAGCTTAACTGATCTGATTGGCTTCGTCAGTCAAAGTCTAACTGTTTTTACAAAACATAGACATTTTTGACAGTAGATATATGATATGTGGCAGTTTCAGGCCCTAATTCAATATTGAAGTCGTGGCTCGAGATAACGAAATGAGTTCATAAACCTCAGCATTTGGCCACTGCAATATCATGTCGGAAGCGGCCACACGTCATTCACGTCTAAACTTTGTATTCTTAGTTTTGCCGGTATTCATCTTAAGTTTCGTTGTTCGCAAATATATATTACAGAGTAATAGGGCTATCATGGGTGTTATGCGTTTCATGCATTTATGTCAAACGGAGGAAATAAGATCGGTTAACAATAAACAAAGATGCAGTTAAGTGGAATCACTCTAAAAGGTAATTTCTAGTTTTATGACGCATATCGACCAAAACTATTAAAACTAATCTATAAAGTATCTCCAATTCGTCAACAATTTCTCTGATAGCAATTCGGCGACTGTAGAGTGCAATGTCACAAAGTGCTTCAACGATTGCTTCTGTTATTAACGTCGAAGTCTTTACCGAACGGTAGCCATCCTCGATCATTTCACGTGCGTCGTGAAATAGACGGTACCACGTGTACACAATGTTTGAGAACAGTGCTTGATCATCATAAGCAGTTCGTAACATTTTCACCATTTTGATTAGTTTTTAACATAGAACTTAATGCAGATTCGTTTTTTTCTCGAGTTGTGGGCTCCTTAAACATCGCCGAACTTTGTTTTCTTCACTTCTTTATTTCAAGCTCAGACAACAGACGCCGCCACCAATCGGCGCGAATTTAGCCGTGCGTATAGCTGTTTGATGGTGCTTCTAAGCAAACGTAATCGGAAAACTTGGATAGTTTTGTTTTACATTTTAAAGATCAAACTACTAGAATACGCCCATGCCCGTTACGCATCCAGAGACGAGCGCGGTCTGAGGAAATCGCCATGTCTGCGCCTATCTATCGCCTATCTCCGCTGATTAGAATCAGCCGCTTCCCGCCCTTCTGCAGCAATCTGCGAGTGGACGGGCCCGACTCGCCAAAGGTAACTAAGGCAAGAGGGCAAAACCCGTATGTTCCTGTACTTTCACACTTTGCCTGCCTCGGCGAGAGCCGAAGCATAATCGGCTTGAGCTGCGCCAACACTATCGATTAAAGAGACTAATAAGACACTGACTAACCCGTCCGGACTAAAGTTAGTCTAAGGGCTGTGATTTGTCGTCAATGTTACGGGAAACTCCTCCGTTCTTGGTTGTTCTGTGTCGACGCTGACCTCTCCTTGTAGACGAAGGTCCGCAAGCTGTTAGCGTCCGATTGCCCGGATCTGTTGAGATCTGTTTTATCCGTTACAAGGCGAGCCCTTTCAAGAAGCCCCATCAAAAATCGCAGCACCTCCTCTAGAGACTTCAACACCGTGAATAGCGTGGGTCTAGTTCCATGCAGGAGGTCAGCCAGCTTCAAACGCAACGAACCGGCCAGGCGAAACTTGGCAGTGTGAGCGGTGAGACCCGCTTGTAGGAGACTTGTAGCCGCCTTCCTGCGAGCCTTTGGTATTGGTCTGGACTTGATATATATATATATATATATCGCATGTCCTTAGGACGTCGTATCAGCAAATAAACATTGTAAAAAGCAGCAAGGTAGAAATGGTTGAGAAAACGGAAATAACATACGTAGTTTACTAGAGTTTGTTACCTTGTCTCTCTGCGGCCTACTTTACGACAGATTCACGGTTGCATGCTCAAAGAAGGCGCGATTGCATCCGTGTGAGGAGAACCTATATTAGGCTCTGCCGCGACGTTAGACTGGACACGTCAGGAGCTTCGATTGCTTGCAAGATTCAAGCAGAACATTACACTTTTCTTATATTTTCTTGGGTGAAAGAAATAACTCGCTTGACAACGAGCAGACAACGCGTCGTCTGAAAAAATGACTGTTTAACTTGGATATGATGAGCCTGATTCCGCTCCTTAAGCCTCCGCTTACAGCCGAGGAGTAGGACAATAAACTCCCCCTTCGAGGTTGACAAGATCTAGCAGGCACTACGGGCACTTTCGAAAAGAGAAGGCTCCGGACCAAACCATCTTTATAATGACCACTTGCATCAGTCGAAGCTGATATTGGCAGGGTACTTAGTGATTCTTCCTATGAGACTCTGAAAAGCGGGCGCATACTCAGTGCTAGGTATATATTCAGATAGTCGCTAATAATCAGTCAGTAAAAATTGTGACAATAGGGCCAACATTTAAGTCCACGGAATTACTTTCGCATTGCTTCGTAAAACTGACCCCATAAATACAAATGTGCAACGGCAAGGATTGAACCCGTGAACCTATGTGTTTCCTCCGGTCGCAGTCAGTTCCGGCTCTCTGGCTGGGGCAGCTGTCAAAGTTGAACCTAGCGGAGCTAGGTCTCTTAGGTTGTTCTCTCGGACAATCGTTGTTTCTATTAAACATGATTATTATTGTGCAACTCAGTATTAGACTGTTTTCTATTTGCTCGCTTAGGCTTGACATTGCGTAGCATTACGTCAACAGCTCTCAAACCATCTAACGCACTTGTTTTGTTGATAGTTTCTTTAATAGCTATAGAAGAAAAAATTATTTCCGGAATATGTATTTTCGATGAAGACTAATCAACGATCGTATATATATATATATATATATATATATATATATATATATATATATATATTTATATCTATATGCGATATTTAGGCGAGCACTGCCGAGTGTGCAAACGTATTGTATATGATTAATAAATCATCACAAAATGTTCTATATATTTATATATATCAACATTTTCAGGCGAGGTGGGGGGAGTTCGAATAGAGCGCTAAGCGTCGCGCTCACCGTACAAAGATTGTGGCCGTTACCGGTAAGCATAACTTAGTGAAATGTTTGGTAATTTACTAAAGCCACCGTTAGATGTAAATGTTGTAAACAACTATATCATGGCATACATTTATACATACAAATTGTTTTTTTCGTATATATACATTAAACATACAAATTGTTTTTTTCGTATATATACAATAACATTGCATTTTAATTGCTGATTAGTCAGTAGCGAGTAAGATGTTGATGATCACGAAGTAAGAGATAACACTTACCCCTTGAAAATCTAGGCAGCCACATCTGGACCATGGTGAAAATATGGCTGCAAGCGTTGCGACCGCAGCAAGTGTCACAATGAGCAGTACACGGATTAAATACATTGTTAAATGTGACTACGGAAACTCTACAATAAGTTAATAGCAATCTCAATAGACTTGTTGTCTAGGCTCAATAGTGTGGCAAATCATAAAACTTTTGTCGTTAAATCGAAGGATCACTTTCTCTAACCATCCGCTATTGGATAGACGTGCCATTTGCTTCTGCTTTTTTTTTCGGATATAACAGGTCAAGCTGTCACGCAAACGTGACCATTCACTTGCCACTTTATATCTATGAGTTACTAGGATTGAAGCTTGAAAATGTAACAGTCTGAATCTTTTTTGAACCCTACACTGATTTCAATATGTTGGCGCGCTCGGTCCAGCCTAGATTGGACCGATTGTCTCGAAATTGCACATTCTGTGGTCCTATATCGGGCAACAGCAACAGCGTCACGGATTTACGTAATATCACTCTTACTTCGGAACAAGACTTTTTAGAGAACAAAAAATACTTTAACGAGCTCTACAATTCCCTATTTGATATATATATATATATATATATACTGGCATGACCCTCTCCTTGATCTGTTAGATGATATTCTACCACTAGTTCTTTACTTCCGTGTCTGCTCCTTGGGGATTCAAACGTCAACTTGCTCGCTAGCCCTCCGCCGTTGAACTATATATCCTTCCTCACTAGCAACGACCTAATGCATCTCATCGATCGTGTCACGAGACCTCTTTCTGGAATGTATCTCGATCATATTGCAGTAAAGGGCTGTTCTGCATTTTCTAAGATTCAACCAGCGGTTCTAAACATCTTGTCATTCTCGGACCACATTCCTGTTGTCGTTTTCCTGCTCAAATGCGGAGAAACGACGACGCTTCAGGTTTGCAACACTGCTGGTGTGCATACCTTCTTGAATCGCCTAAGCTACATTTCTTAAAGTGGAGTCTATGATTAAAATTATGTTAATTTAGCGTTCGAGAATTTCCAGCAAAATCGTCGGGGTATTTATAACACATCATTCGGTCCAAGACGCATGGAGCGTACGGACGCGTCAAAGGGTAACACGTTTGCATTCTCGTTAGGATTGCGTCGCCTAAGAAGGCATGCTAACAAAATGTACATTATGCACAGAAATATTAAATCTCCAGAAAGTAAACATACTTATCTGGTGAGCTAGAGGAGGCACAAAACTGTCGTTCGTATTGCTCGTTCAGCGTTCTACAAAGAGCGCTTTGATACCTTACGTGAAGATGCCTGCCGTCTCTGCCAGTTTATTAACAGGTCCTGTGGTAAACATAAAAGCTCGGCCGAGTTGCCTTCCGCTCTCGTCACCTCCTTTGGAAAAGCCTCCACAGATCCCGTTTTAATAGTTGATGAATTTAACCGTTGCTTCTTGTCGGTGGGCTTGTAGACGATCTCTTCATTGAGTTTTGAGAATATAATGCCTCGATTAAAGAACCTTTGGCCCTGTAATGACGTTTCCTTTAGCTTTTACGCTGTAACGGTAACTGAGGTGGCCTCGATATTACTTAAACAGAAACGGAGCTGGAGCTGCGATGTAACAGGACTCTCTGCTCAACTTCTAAAACATGGTACTTCATACATTGCTGGTCCTTTTGCGCAATTAGCGTATCTTTCACCCCCTTCTGGAGTGCTTCTAGCCGCCCTTAAGGCCTCTGTTGTTACTCCTGTTTAAAGAAAGAAATGCGACGTTGCGGAACTTATGAATGCAACTGACCTATTAGCCTAGTTGACCGCCTTTCTAAGCTATTAGAGAAGCTTGCTCTTGTGCAGCTGGAACGCTTCCTTCTTGAACCCTGCAACGTTCTATCTCCAAATCAATTTGAATTTTGTTACGGTCGGTCTACGGGGATGGCACTCGCGCACCTATGACAGTTTGTGACCGACTCAGTTGAATCGACAACTGCCTGTCTAAGCGTCTTTCTCGACGTCACCATGACATTCAATTGCGCTCGCTATTTTTTCATTCTACAAATCTTGCATAGCCTTGGACGTTCTACAGTCGAGTGGTTTAGAGTTCAGTCTAAAGTTTTCGTTAATTACTAAATGTTTGGGCCTGACCTTACACCAAGGCTTAAGTTGACGCGCTCTTGTTAATCATATCACACCCAAGTATTATGCAGTTATATTGGTCTTGCTTTGATTGCGTCGTATAGGAGTTCCGTTGGATGACGCTGATATTGATCTACAAAACGCTGTTTGTGCCGGTACTCACGTACGACATTCTCTTCTGGGAAGGTGGTTAGGGTCACGTTCTGCATAGTTTAGTACCTGCTGAGGTTGCCCTCCCTCTGGTACCCCAGCGGCAAAAAACCTCGCGACGCGCCAAGACTTTATTTCAAGGAATGCTTTGAATAAGCGCAAGTACACAATACTTAATCACAATAAGTATCATCACAAGGAGTTCTATACAGGCTTTGTTACAATGCGCAGCGATAAGTGAGGCAACACGCTCTCACATATACGCGCAAATGAATTGATGCACTCATACAGCATCTATATCGTACACAACGACATCAGGTAAAACCACACTGAAACATTAAAAACTATTGGGAAGGTGATCCTTTATAAACAGCACTAGTACCCCGGTTTAGGATATAAATAAATCACCGGCCTGATTCAGACTGTGAAATTAAAAGCCATTTTTACTTCGATAGCAAAGAGGTGCTTTGATGTGAGGCATCTAATATTTTTAGAAATGCAAGTCCAAGTTTCGGGCAGGCGGCATGCAAGTGAGTGTTGACTAGACTTCAAGGATACTGAGGGCACTGCGAACGTTGTTGCACGCATAGCTAATGTCCGACTTGAGGTAGGAATTAATGAAAACGTAATTCCGAAAAAACCCGCACGTACAATACCTCGCAAAAATTAACGTGCTAGCATAGATGCCGGCAGCGTGTAAATAATTTCTACCCTGAGTAGATAAGTAAATAAATCATGGACCGAATCTCTTCGTCTTCTAGAAAAATTGCTCTAAGTGCATCATTCTGTATTACTCTGACTCTCCGGAGAATTCCGTCATATCCACCACCTCAGAGAAGGATTCCATACCATAGTACTGGTAGGAACACGGCCTTGTACACCAGAAGTAAGCCTTCTGTGATGGCCCCAATCAATTTCATTCTGCGCAGCGTCGATATCACAGCATAGCACTTGGATGCAATATATTCTATGTGGGGATGCCACTTCATATTTCCCCGGAGAACGAGCCCCAGGCACCTGGTTGTCGGCGAGAGTTAAATGTTCCGTAGCTCGAGTAGTTGGTTCGTAGATTTAAAGGAGGTGTTTGGCTTAGCATCAAGGGATAAAATAGTTAAAGAGCTGGCTAGAATGGGAGTGCCGGGACCAATGCTGAGGTTACTTATCAGCATCTTACAATAAAGCAAGGTGCTGATTAACAACGGGATTAGCATTGCGGGGGAGGTAATTGAGAGAGACAGACAGGCCTTTGCTGTTTTTCGTAGTTCGGGGAGGGCTGCCAGAACGCACAAGTGCGAGCTGGGCCTGAGAGTGAGCCAAAGTTTTACTGTACGCAGATTATGTAATAATTTTCAGAGTGAAACAACCCATTGATCGACTAGTTGCATTCTTGGATAAAAAGGGCTTAAAGGTAAATTGGGAAATATTAGTATCCATGAAATTTCGACGGGGCGGCCGTCTGGACAAGGCTGACTTGCTTCAAATCAGGGGAAAACAATTATCATTTGCAAATAAAAGTACGTACTTAAGGCTCAACTGATCAACAAAGTGCAGCAGTTTTTGATTACACATCCAGGAGAGGACCAGGAAGACCACCATCGCAACTACGGCAATTAGATACCTACATATGCTTTCGGTCGATGCAGTGGGGTGCCCCGGGGGAGGATTAATTTTTGTTAGACAGTTGATAAGAGAAATCAGCGTGATGCATTACATATGAGTAGCGTCATCTAAACTAGAAATAGTGGTCACATATGTGCAACCGTCGGGGACAGAGTGAACAGAAACGATGATTGAACACCTCTTGTTGGGTAAAGAAGCGTTGAGAGAGCGACACAACTGTGCTAAGTCCGTGTCGCTCTCTCCGCTCTAGCGAGCATACGCATATATCGTTTTACCATGTGTGTTATATATGTTTTGTTGAGTACACTTGTATTACAATACTAGGTCAATCCCAGTAAACCACTGCCTGAGCACAGCGAGCCTAGCACCGCGGCCGCATTTCCACGTTGCATTTCATTGGATATTCTCTGCAGCAGAAATTCTACCGCTCTTTTCTCATCCTTCTCACTTGCCGCTCTTTTCCCAATTTCTCTCAGAAAACTTACTGTAGATTTGCCCATGATTCCCATTGTTGCTATCGCAATAATAATGGTACTATAAAAGCCATCAAAATCAAATCGGATACGACGAATATGAACTAAGAGCTACGAGTGAGGTCCTCTTGGGTGTAATATGAGTGGGCATCTGGGCTGTAACTCCTTCAGAACCCGCCTCGTCAGTCATAGGCTAAGATGCGCTAAGGGGGGGGGGGGGGTGACGCAAAACGTCAGGTGTTCAGGCTAGGTAATTTAGGCCTGCTAATGAGGATGTTTTGTATGTTCTGATAAATGTAAAACATAAGGCACTAATATGAGAGTATGAAAGTATGCCGTAGCTGCTGCTCATTTTGATGCGAGCCAATTTACCACTTGTATAAAAGAAAAATGTACACACAAACTCTTACAATTTATTAGAAATGCTTCACTAATTATATAGTTAAATGATCTAGGTATGCCCTTGATAGTGTTGACCGATAGTAAAATTTGACATCTTTTAGATTTCTGAGGTAAAACCTACAATTATAATTGCAGTTACAATAAATTCTAAAATGTAAAAAGATTACAACTAGGTTTGTGCTGAACTGTGCTACGTCTGTAGTTTATGTCACTTTCACAACAAAATCAACCCTATTATGAATTATCACCGTATGCTGTTTTAAGTGCTTTACATATGAGTATGCTACTTTAAACTTTGTCCCACAATCTAAATTTGACTATATTTTTCACTATTTCTCGGTGCAATGTCAAACATTGCGTTTCATTCGACAAATGTTGATAAGTATCTCCGCAGCCTGAGTAGCATGATATAGACTCTATCAGCGGCTTCCGTATTGCTGTATGGGCTATCATTCCTTCCGTGAATCCTTGAGCTTTTTTCGGTGCGAATTAGTTTGATCGGAGAAAGGCACCAACTGGGTAGCGTCAGCCATTTATTCAAGTGCCAACCGTCAGGTACCTTAGTTCCACGTATGTGGCTTATGCACCGTAAGATGATATACAACACCTCAGTGCCAACTTTTATAAAAGCATATACTTCGTTCTAATAGCAGGGGACAAAACAAAGCTCGACTTCAAAGGACCTTTTGATGTCCTCGCGCTAGCTGTCTTGAACACTACGAGAAAGTGCACATGGAGAGTCAGGTTGTTATAACGCTACGTTTTGTTCATACGGCAGTACAGAAAAAAGACGCTTTGAGCAAGTGTCTTGGCAGCAGAGCATAGAAACTCGCAGACAAATTGACGATCATTGCAACATTAGAGACGCGGTGGCGCTTCAATGGAAGGCAAATCGAGCCTACCAAATTGTGTAATCATTTAGTGTAGCAGCCGAAATATAAACTGCTTCGTCTGGGTCGAGAGATTTTGCGGTAGAGTTCCCATCGCTTATTTACTCACATGCAGTTATCGCAATGTCGCGCTCGTTGGTAAGCAAACTTATGAGAGCTCGACATGCAGTACCTAGAAACATAGTTCAAAGGCAAGTTTGGCTGGCCCACTTTAGCGCCTAAAGTAAGATACTCTAATTCGCCACAGTTAGGCCTATGGACGAGTATCTTTGGCCGAGGCCCGTTGCCAGAAACAGAGTCCCGTGGTTATGTACAGGTGAAAAAGTTGGTGATTTTATATGTATGTGAGAACATATTACACAGCTTTCCTGCTAAAACATTAGACGACTTAACTTCACGTTTGCAATGGATCTCATCAGGACTGCTACTCTTATTCTTAGGTAACCCGCGTAAGACCTGCACAACCTCTTCCACTGTAAACGGTAAAAGGCGCTTCATATTGTACAATTTAAAGAACATTATCCGTATTTACTCACAGGGCCACTTTTCTTCTTTCTTTTCACCACTCTCCACAAATGCCACTGGGGGGGCATGGACCACTACAAGAGTACATTTCTGAAACGGAAACACATTCAAAT
This sequence comes from Dermanyssus gallinae, assembly GCA_003439945.1. NCBI lineage: Eukaryota > Metazoa > Arthropoda > Arachnida > Mesostigmata > Dermanyssidae > Dermanyssus > Dermanyssus gallinae. The sequence goes on along the minus strand of QVRM01005923.1, from coordinate 98,369 downwards.
GGTTACTTGATTTGGTTTTCTAGACGACTAGTTGACTTTGGTATGCCTTGGGCTATAATGATAATTATATCGCTACAGTAAATAAATATTTGTTTATAATGGTGAACGATTGCAAAAAGCAAAGCATTTCAACTAAATGTACATCCTTTTACCAGAGTCCTCGTGAACCTCAGTATTAAAGCACGCCACGATATCATGCCTGTGTACGGTGTACATATGACGACTATGGCAATGAACTCTATTAAACGTAACCTGAACAACAGTAGATACTCAATTTCTTCATTGGCTGGCAATATATTTTCTTTTCAATTGAGCTTAACTGATCTGATTGGCTTCGTCAGTCAAAGTCTAACTGTTTTTACAAAACATAGACATTTTTGACAGTAGATATATGATATGTGGCAGTTTCAGGCCCTAATTCAATATTGAAGTCGTGGCTCGAGATAACGGAAGGAGTTCATAAACCTCAGCATTTGGCCACTGCAATATCATGTCGGAAGCGGCCACACGTCATTCACGTCTAAACTTTGTATTCTTAGTTTTGCCGGTATTCATCTTAAGTTTCGTTGTTCGCAATTATATATTACAGAGTAATAGGGCTATCATGGGTGTTATGCGTTTCATGCATTTATGTCAAACGGAGGAATTAAGATTGGTTAACAATAAACAAAGATGCAGTTAAGTGGAATCACTCTGAAAGGTAATTTCTAGTTTTATGACGCATATCGACCAAAACTATTAAAACTAATCTATAAAGTATCTCCAATTCGTCAACAATTTCTCTGATAGCAATTCGGCGACTGTAGAGTGCAATGTCACAAAGTGCTTCAACGACTGCTTCTGTTATTTACGTCGAAGTCTTTACCGAACGGTAGCCATCCTCGATCATTTCACGTGCGTCGTGAAATAGACGGTACCACGTGTACACGATGTTTAAGAACAGTGCTTGATCGTCATAAGCAGTTCGTAACATTTCCACCATTTTAGAACATATGATTTAGTTTTTAACATATAACTTGATGCAGATTCGTTTTTTCTCGAGTTGTGGGCTCCTTAAACATCGCCGAACTTTGTTTTCTTCAAACTACTAGAATACGCCCATGCCCGTTACGCATCCAGAGACGAGCGCGGTCTGAGGAAATCGCCCTGTCTGCGCCTATCTATCGCCTATCTCCGCTGATTAGAATCAGCCGCTTCCCGCCCTTCTGCAGCAATCTGCGAGTGGACGGGCCCGACTCGCCAAAGGTAACTAAGGCAAGAGGGCAAAACCCGTATGTTCCTGTACTTTCACACTTTGCCTGCCTCGGCGAGAGCCGAAGCATAATCGGCTTGAGCTGCGCCAACACTATCGATTGAAGAGACTAATAAGACACTGACTAACCCTTCCGGACTAAAGTTAGTCTAAGGGCTGTGATTTGTCGTCAATGTTACGGGAAACTCCTCCGTTCTTGGTTGTTCTGTGTCGACGCTGACCTCTCCTTGTAGACGAAGGTTTGCAAGCTGTTAGCGTCCGATTGCCCGGATCTGTTGAGATCTGTTTTATCCGTTACAAAGCGAGCCCTTTCAAGAAGCCCCATCAAAAATCGCAGCACCTCCTCTAGAGACTTCAACACCGTGAATAGCTTGGGTCTAGTTCCATGCAGGAGGTCAGCCAGCTTCAAACGCAACGAACCGGCCAGGCGAAACTTGGCAAAGTCAGCGGTGTGACCTGCTTGTAGGAGACTTGTAGCCGCCTTCCTGCGAACCTTCGGTATTGGTCTGGACTTGATATATATATATATATATATATATATATATATATATATATATCGCATGTCCTTAGGACGTCGTATAAGCAAATAAACATTGTAAAAAGCAGCAAGGTAAAAATGGTTGAGAAAACGGAAATAACATACGTAGTTTACTAGAGTTTCTCTAGTAGAGAGTCTCTCTGCGGCCTACTTTACGACAGATTCACGGTTGCATGCTCAAAGAAGGCGCGATTACATCCGTGTGAGGAGAACCTATATTAGGCTCTGCCGCGACGTTAGACTGGACACGTCAGGAGCTTCGATTGCTTGCAAGATTCTAGCAGAACATAACACTTTTCTTATATTTTTTTGGGTGAAAGAAATAACTCGCTTGACAACGAGCAGACAACGCGTCGTCTGAAAAAATGACTGTTTAACTTGGATATGATGAGCCTGATTCCGCTCGAGGTTCCGCTCGAAACTCCCCCTTCGAAGTTGACAAGATCTAGCAGGCACTACGGGCACTTTCGAAAAGAGAAGGCTCCGGACCAAACCATCTTTATAATGACCACTTGCATCAGTCGAAGCTGATATTGGCAGGGTACTTAGTGATTCTTCCTATGAGACTCTGAAAAGCGGGCGCATACTCAGGGCTAGGTATATATTCAGATAGTCGCTAATAATCAGTCAGTAAAAATTGTGACAATAGGGCCAACATTTAAGTCCACGGAATTACTTTCGCATTGCTTCGTAAAACTGACCCCATAAATACAAATGTGCAACGGCAAGGATTGAACCCGTGAACCTATGTGTTTCCTCCGGTCGCAGTCAGTTCCGGCTCCCTGGCTGGGGCAGCTGTCAAAGTTGAACCTAGCGGAGCTAGGTCTCTTAGGTTGTTCTCTCGGACAATCGTTGTTTCTATTAAACATTATTATTATTGTGCAACTCAGTATTAGACTGTGTCTGTTTGCTTGCTTAGGCTTGACATTGCGTAGCAATACGTCGACCGCTCTCAAACCATCTAACGCATTTGTTTTGTTGATATTTCCGGAATATGTATTTTCGATGAAGACTAATCAACGATCGTATATATATATATATATATATATATCTATATGCGATATTTAGGCGAGCACTGCCGAGTGTGCAAACGTATTGTAAATGATTAATAAATCATCACAAAATGTTCTATATATTTATATATATCAACATATTCAGGCGAGATGGGGGGAGTTCGTATGGAGCGCTAAGCGTCGCGCTCACCGTACAAAGATTGTGGCCGTTACCGGTAAGCATAACTTAGTGAAATGTTTGGTAATTTACTAAAGCCACCGTTAGATATAAATGTTGTAAACAACTATATCATGGCATACATTTATACATACAAATTGTTTTTTTCGTATATATACAATAACATTGCATTTTAATTGCTGATTAGTCAGTAGCGAGTAAGATGTTGATGATCACGAAGTAAGAGATAACATTTACCTTTCCATCTCGAAAACAGACACATCTAGTCTCAGGTTTTGGTGAACTTACGGCAGCAAGTGCCACAATGAGCAGTACACGGACTAAATACATTGTTAAATGTGACTACGAAAACTCTACAATATGTTAATAGCAATCTCAATAGACTTGTTGTCTAGGCTCAATAGTGTGGCAAATCATAACATTTTTGTCGTTAAATAGAAGGATCACTTTCTCTAACCTTCCGCTATTGGATAGACGTGCCATTTGCTTCTGCTTTTTTTTCGGATAAAACAGGTCAAGCTGTCACGCAAACGTGACCATTCACTTTGCACTTTATATCTATGAGTTACTAGGATTGAAGCTTGAAAATGTAACAGTCTGAATCTTTTTTGAACCCTACACTGATTTCAATATGTTGGCGCGCTCGGTCCAGCCTAGATTGGACCGATTGTCTCGAAATTGCACATTCTGTGCTCCTACATCGGGCAACAGCAACAGCGTCACGGATTTAAGTAATATCACTCTTACTTCGGAACAAGACTTTTTAGAGAACAAAACAAATACTTTAACGAGCTCTACAATTCCCTATTAGATATATATATATATATATATATATATATATATATATAGGCGAGCACTGCCGAGTGTGCAAACGTATTGTAAATGATTAATAAATCATCACAATATTTTCTATATATATATATATTTATATATATATATATATATATATATATATATATATACTGGCATGACCCTCTCCTTGATATGTTAGATGATATTTTTTTTTTCTTTTTTTTCCAAGATGGCGGCGCCCAACAGTGCGCTGTGTTTTGTATGTAGCTCCGTGTTAAAGAGCTCGTGTGAGTGGACCCAGTGTCCTACCTGTTTTGTGGGTGTAGCCCATTTGAAGTGCTCATCACCGCGCACCGATGTAGGGGCAAACCAGCCCCCTCGGTGCCCTGGATGTCCTGAACTGGAAGGCGCCCGCCCAAACGGCGCCCTGCTTGAGATCCTGCAGCGGATTAGCCGTCTAGCGGCGGCCAATACAATCCGAGTGTCGGAGCTTGAACAACTGTTCTCCGAGCTTCGTTCCCGTCCCACCGGCAGCAACGTAAGCACATCGGGAGTAGAAATCGAGACGAAGAAGCAGGTGGCACAGGGCACTGGCGGCAGCTCAAAACTTGCCGCCAAGCCCGTAATTGATTCAAACGTCTCAGATGCGCCCACCGTCACTCGTACTGTTGGTAAACAAAACCAACAGCAACAACAGTGTCAGGGGAAGCAGAGACAGCGAGTGCAGAAACCGCAGCACCAGACGCCTCCTACAGACGTCGCCAAGAGTGTTGTCGATCTCGATCAACAGCGCCAACAACGGCGGGAAGAGAGAGCGGCTGAGCGGCAGCAACGACAGCGCGAGAAGCTGGAGAAGAAGGAGAAGCCGGCGCCGGCAGCAGAAAGTGACGTCACCACTCCGCTGCAGCCGCGCGACCCGGTTGTAGACACAATGGACTGTACAGAATCAGCCAACGTAGATCAGCTGGACAACGAAGGCTTCCAGCTGGTGGAAAGAAGAAGAAAAAAGGAGAGAAAGGTGGATCGACCAGCAACAGCCCAGAGAAGCAGGATGGACGCCTGGGGCCGAGGCCGAGCGATGCCTCTCAACTTCACAAGCAAACGGCAGCAGAAAAACGCGAAACTAACGCGAATAGGAAGCACCGTCCTCTTCGAGCAGGAAGTGCTAAAGTAGACCTGAGTGAGATAACACTGTGTAAAAACCGTGTGTTGCCCATGAGAGCTCTCCGTTTGGAGGGCTTCAGCCGGAAAACGTCGGCAGACAGCTGCGTGGTTGGCTAACCGGGAGACATACTGTAGTGCGTGCTATTTGGAAACTCAAAGTTTCCCGGCCGGACTCCGTCTTCTGCGTGGCCTTTGGTGATAGTGACTTTAGTAACGTTTCAAGTAGCGCCTTCTGGCCGAAAGGCGTGAGTTTCCGGCGCTGGCTGGGGGCTCCGCAGGCTCAGGCTAGGGTATGCGAAGAGTTTACTGACGGGCATGGCTTAACAGCTAGACAGCAATGACGCCTTCTGCCAAGGCAGCTGCATGCTGCTCACAGCTGCAAATTATTGCTTTGGAATTGTGAGGGTTTATCTGGGGCTTTACAGCTAGCACCAGAACGCTTGTTTGAAGGTGTGGACATTGTACTCTTGACGGAAACTTTTATGCGAGTGGAACTGCATCTCGATGAGGTGCGAGGTTTTCATCTGCTAGCGAGTCTTCCAGACGGAGGGCGGGGAAGACCAGTAGGTGGACTTTCAATCTATTTACGAACAGGGTTACCCCGAATGCAATGTGTGTGTCGAGATGAGTGTTGCATGACACTCACCTCAGGTAGTTTCAACCTCGCATTGTTCTACCTGCCACCTCACTACGATGACGTTGAAGTTGCCGATGCGATCAGTGCTGGTCTAGCGGGACTAAACCTCCAGCTACCCACTCTGGTCGGCGGCGACTTCAACTGTCGTATTGATAGTGGCGCCACCGACAGGAAGGGCGATGTGCTTCTTACGCTTCTAGAGAATAGAGGCCTGCATTGCGCGAATGAGTGTGATAAATTCACGTACGTTTGCCAAAGTGGAAGAAGCACTATCGACTTCCTGTTTCATAACCTTCAACATCCGACGGAATTTCAGGGATGCGAGGTCCTTAATATTCCAGCACGGAAGCACCTGCCGGTGCTAGCGTCTCTGTGTCTGCCTGGCCAGGGGCGTGTCCCGCGGCGGCAGCCGACAACGTACTTGTCTAGGCAGCTAGATCTGCGTGTATTAACGCGCAAATTGAGGCTCCTGAGATCAACTTCTGACATTGAACAAAGCAACCACGCTTTGGAGGCCACTGTCAAAGCGGCTGTAGTCAAGAAAAAGTACAGAAAAAGACGGGCGCGGCCCTGGTTTACACAGGCCTGCTACCTAAAACGTCGGGAAGTGTTGGAGCTCCTGCGCCGAGCACGGGCTCTGCACCCCGACCCCCAGATAGTTCCTGATCGTAGGGCGCTTTATGGCCGACATAGAGCAACCTACAAGAAACTGCTCGCGGAGAATAAGCGCCGGTATGATGAGGAGGAGGAGTTTCGCATGCTTCAGAGAGCAGAGCGCGAACCCCATGTCTACATTGTTCGCCGGCTGAGCAAAGGCGTGCACAGCATGACAAATGAGCAGTTGCGGCAGCACTTTAGTGCTCTTCTGCTCGATGCAAACGCCCCCGCGCCTAACCCAGTTATTGAGCAACCGCTCACTCTGGAGCAACACTGCATGAATTCGCCATTTACGGTGGAAGAAGTGGTGCAGATCTTGCGCGGGTTGCCCAAGAGGAAGAGTAGTGGTCTTGATGGGATCTATTACGAACACTGGGCTGAGTCGTCCGATGTTTTAGCAGGGGAGCTGTGTAATCTGTTTAATCAGATACTCAGCGGGGGACACATACCCCAGGTTTGGCACGAGGCCAGGCTTACTCTGCTATTCAAGGGCAAATACGGTGACAACGTGGACGATCCAAATCTCTACCGGGGTATCGCGTCGGAACGCACTCTTAAGAAAATCTTCGTCAAGTTGATTATCTCGAGGGTGTTTCCAACTGTGGAGATGACCCTACCTCCGGAGCAATTCGGATTCAGGAAGGGTCGAGGTACACAGGACGCGATCCACGTACTCCATTCGGAAGTTGAGCGGGTGTTGACTGTGCCCGGGGGCCACTTGTACGCCGTCTTTATTGATTGTGTCAAGGCCTTCGACAAAGCTCCCCATCACTTACTAGTCGATTCATTTCGACATGCTGGGGTGGGTGGTTCTTTTCTACGAGTGCTCTCCAGCTTCTTTGCTGAAGACCGCCTTGAAGTAAACATAAGGGGCGAAGACACCTTGCAGCTGAGGCAAAACGTAGGGACCCCTCAAGGGGACCCTCTCAGTTGCCTAGCCTTCTCTTTGCTCATTGCAGACCTAGCCCGCCACGTGCGGAAGGAGTTTAGAAACGCCGGCGTCGTTATGTACGCGGATGACATAGTAGTGGCCCACTGGAACCGCGGTGCCATTCGTCGTATTGTCGGCGACGTAGAAGGTTACCTTCACCGTAAGGGCCTACAAATAAATTCGCGGAAGACGAAAGCCATTAAGTTTCGCCGTGGGGGTCGATTGGCTGCAGCAGACGTAATACCCTGCTGTGGCCAACCGCTGGAGTTTGTCAACTCCTTCCCGTATTTGGGTCTGAGACTGCACTATACGGGAACGAACTTTACCAAGCACATCGGCGACAGGTGTCGGGCGGCTATTGCCTCTATTAACACAGAGGTGAGAGATATTCGACGACTGTCTCTGAGTGCTGCATTGCGTCTTTTTGAGCTTAAGATTGTGCCAATGTTGAGCTACAGCCTTGGCAGGGTGTGGGGCCATCTTTCCGCGGCAAATTTTGCGCAGCTAGAAAGATGCTTCACAATATATATGAAGCGCGTTCTTTGCTTGCCGCGGACGGCAAGGAATCGCTTTGTGTATCTGCTAGCGGGTTGCGGACCGGCAGTGGAAACAATCAGAGTCAGGCTTAAGTCACCTATTACAATGCCACTTCAACAATTTTTGTTGGAGTGGCAGGGAGAAGTGACAGAGGCCTCGGCTAAGGTAGCGCAGTTAGATGTGTACCTCACCAGGAAGCTTTGGGAAGGAATGGCATGCACTAGCCGGCACGTGTACACAAGGTACATTGTACATGGCTATCATCACTTGGTGTGTTCGACTCAAGGATTTCACCAAGTTAGCGATCAATGTCGTTGCCGGTTCTGCTCGCAGGTATGCGCTAAATACCACGCAGCGAGCTGCCAGTCGCATCGGCGGTCTTTGCACTTTCTTGCCCGGTGGGACGGTCGCTAAAGTGTTAAAATTGTATATAATGATGATTGTATTGAAATAATGTACCATCTTAAAATGCAAAGTTATTGCGAAATAAACAATATGTAATAATGTTAGATGATATTCTACCACTAGTTCTTTTCTTCCGTGTCTGCTCCTTGGGGATTCGAACGTCAACTTGCTCGCTAGCCCTCCGCCGTTGAACTATATATCCTTCCTCACTAGCAACGACCTAATGCATCTCATCGATCGTGTCACGAGACCTCTTTCTAGAATGTATCTCGATCATATTGCAGTAAAGGGCTGTTCTGCATTTTCTAAGATTCAACCAGCGGTTCTAAACACCTTGTCATTCTCGGACCACATTCCTGTTGTCGTTTTCCTGCTCAAATGCGGAGAAACGATTCAGGTTTGCAACACTGCTGGTGTGCATACCTTCTTGAATCGCCTAAGCTACATTTCTTAAAGTGGTGTCTATGATTAAAATTATGTTAATTTAGCGTTTGAGAATTTCCAGCAAAATCGTCGGGGTATTTATAACACATCATTCGGTCCAAGACGCATGGAGCGTACGGATGCGTCAAAGGGGAACACGTTTGCGTTCTCGTTAGGATTGCGTCGCCTAAGAAGGCATGCTAACAAATGTACATTATGCACAGAAATATTAAATCTTTAGAAAGTAAACATACTTATCTGGTGAGCTAGAGGAGGCACAAAACTGTCGTTCATATTGCTCGTTCAGCGTTCTACAAAGAGCGCTTTGATACCTTACGTGGAGATGCCCGCCGTCTCTGGCAGTTCATTAACAGGTTCTGTGGTAAGCATAAAAGCTCGGCCGAGTTGCCTTCTGCTCTCGTCACCTCCTTTGGAGAGGCTTCCATAGATCCTGTTTTAATAGTTGATGAATTTAACCGCTGCTTCTTGTCGGTGGGCTTGTAGACGGTCTCTTCATTGAGTTTTGAGGATATAAGACCTCGATTAAGAAACCTTTGGCCCTGTAATGACGTTTCCTTTAGCTTTCGCGCTGTAACGGTAACTGAGGTGTCCTCGATATTACTTAAACAGAAACGGAGCTGGAGCTGCGGTGTAACGGGACTTTCTGCTCAATTTCTAAAACATGGTACATCATACATTGCTGGTCCTTTTGCGCAATTAGCGTATATTTCACTCTCTTTTAGAGTGTTTCCAACCGCCCTTAAGGCCTCTTTTGTTACACCTGTTTAAAAAAAGAAATGCGACGTTGCGGTACTTAAATGCAACTAACCTATCAGCCTGGTTGACCGCCTTTCTAAGCTATTAGAGAAGCTTGCTCTCGTGCAGCTGGAACGCTTTCTCGAACCCTGCAACGTTCTATCTCCAAATCAATTTGGATTTCGTCACGGTCGGTCTACGGGGATGGCACTTGCGCACCTATACAGTTTGTGACCGACTCAGTTGAATTGCGTTTGCAATTCTTTCATTCTACAAATCTTGCATAGCCTTGGATGTTCTACAGTCGAGTGGTTTAGAATTCGGTCTGAAGTTTTCGTCAAACACTAAATGTTTGGGCCTCACATTACAGAAAGGCTTAAGTTGACGCCCTCTTGTTAATCATATCACACCCAAGTATTATGCAGTTATATTGGTCTTGCGTTGATTGGGTCGTACAGGAGTTCCGTTGGATGACGCTGATATTGATCTACAAAACGCTGTTTGTGCCGGTACTCACGTACGGCATTCTCTTGTGGGGAGGTGGTTAGAATCACGTTCTGCATCGGGCTCAGGTAATGCAAAACGATGCTCTGAGGGCTATATTTGGGATGAGACGTAGCCAAAATTTTATATACATATTTTATTTAATCAAAATAGTATTAAGAACATGATTATTCCTACGGGATCTCAGGGAACCATTCGGCGGAGAGAAAGGACCCTTCGACTGATGCCGCGTTTCCCCGCTGAAGCTCGATCGATACGCGCTGCAGTAGGAACTCTCCAGAACGAGGATCCCTTGTGACTGCGTTTAGTCTTTTTCCAAGCTCTTTAAAAAATCTTGACGTTTCTTCACTCATGGGTCCGTAAGTTTCTAAGGCAATTGGCTGGACGATAAATTGCGGATTGAGTTCTCTGTAATTCGCTAACTTGCGGTCCTCCGCAAGACAAGCAGAGGCACCAGCTTTCTGGCTTGTTCGAGCGACGTAGCTCCGGGCCAATGTACACGACACGGTAACGTCCCATACAAGTAGGCGACCCAAGGGGTTAGTGTTTTGCCGTCCGGTCGTAACCCACTATTGGCGCTAAGGTCTGGTGGCTCTTTCACAGCCGGCACCTGTGCACTATGCAGTGCACGACAGACGACGTCGTTTATTGCATAGTGCCGTGGGTGGCAGCCGGCGCTGTTTCGGCACGATAGAGCGTGTTCCCCTGTTGTTGCTACGGGGGACCGACACCGGTTGCAAAGATGAGCGGCACAGACCGTCTCCCCCAGCCGTGCCCAGACACGATGCGGAGTGTGTTATTGTCCAGCATCGTACCTAGTTGCGGCGAGGGGAGGGCCTGAAGCCACTTGCCACTCATCGGGTCGAAACAAGCTCGTAATCTAGCCTTGTCAGCCGTGGTTTGCGCCTGAGACAGAAGAGAGGCCTGTTTCAGCTCCACGACAATGCGGTGGAGAGACTCTTGCGTTGGGGAAACCGGTAGAATCTCCCATCGCGCCTCAAATTCGTCCAGGCTCGTACGCGAAGCCCGTTCGATCACCTCCGATGTATCTTCCGGGTCTATGGAAGCAATCAGATGTTTAAAATCTGTGATTGAGCCCACGTAGCACGACAGGGCCAGATCTTTAGTTGTACGGACACCGAGGCCACCTGCGCTAACGGGCAGCGTAGCTTGGGCCCATGCGTTGTCTCCTAGGCGCACGTTGAGTAAGCATTCGAGTGTCGTTCGGAGGAGTTCGTCGAAAACGTGAGGCAGGTCATCTCTCTTGTACGAGGGAGAACATCGCAGAAGATAAATTAAACGAGGCGTGGAAAGGCTTTCCCGTAGAAGATACAGGGCTGGGTGTGCGTCTAGGTGTTTTAATCTACTGCACCACCGTTTCGCATCTGTAAGCCTCTTTTGGAAGGCACCCACAATTGCTGCGTCAGTTAACGGTGCACCCAGCGATTCGACGTTTTCCTCCGTTAGCCACTTGATATTGGGTAGTTTTGCTCGCACTGCGGCAGTAGTCTCCTCCCTGTCGTTGTGCGATAAAACGAGGAGCTCACATTCACTGTCGTTGAGCTTCAAGCCCGAGACTGCCACGAAGTCCTGGACCTTCTTAATGTCGGAAAGGACACCAGGCAAATCGCCTGCAAGTAGTCCATCGTCTAAGTACCACGATCGCAATTCTGGCTGCAATCGTGCCTGAAGCTCATATAATCCTAAGCAGAAGAGGGCAGGCCCACACAGGTCGCCCTGCTGCATCCCACACTTTGACAGTATAGTCTTTCCTTGCCAATAGAGGTTGGACGGGAAACGATACATCTGGTAGATGGCGGCGTACAGCTCAGGGGTTCGCTGTTTAACCGAATTTAAAATGTGATTTCTTCGCATCATGTTAAAGGCATTTTGAAAATCCAACTTTACTAAGATTTTATGGTTTGCGGCTCTGTGTGATTTAATGTATGCAGCGGTGGCATGTACGGCAGCTTCGGTACCCCCCTTAATACCACAGCCAAGTTGCAGTGGGACAACTAACTCAACAATATCCTTGATTGATTTCTTGACGAGGACTTTGCCAACAAGTCTTCGTAGAGTGAGCCCCACTGCAATAGGTCTTATTCCGCCGTCCTTATTCCGGAGAGCGATAAAAGAAGCTCCGTAAAATATTGGCAATATAAATGCTGGTAGTTGTCCATTGATGGCCAGGGTAACAAAGCGGCACAGAGAGAGCAGCAAAGGATTACTGTTTTTATCCTGTCTGACAATGGGATCCTTTAAGTGGCGAGGGCAAAGTTCCTCGGGGCCCCCGCTGGAGCAGTTAGGGAAACTTCTAATTGCATTGCGGATCTCCGCTGGGGTAACGGAGATTTCGGATCCGGATGGTCTGGTCGCTGGTGCGTCTGGGAAGGTTGTGCCTGGAGGGTGTTCGGGGTGCTTGGCTATGAGGCTTTCGAGAGTTTGTGGATTCACTGGGGCCATCTGGTCAGTAGACAAAAGCGTGCGGGCGGCCGACGAAATATCTCCCTGAGCTAGTTTCGTCTGTACCATTTTTGACCGCCGGATGTCAGTGTCGCATGGCGAGGGCGTCCCGCGTTTTGTTCCACACAGGTGAGGGTTTTCATCTATTTTAGCTCTCCGACGGAAGCGTGCCAGGTTTTCCCGAATAACTGATGTAAGGGTGCGTCCTTTTCCTTTTCGTGCGGGGATGCTAAACGCTAGAGAAGGGAGAGCAAATAGCCGTTTTCAATTTTCCGGTGAGGCAGACGAGCACAAATCATTTATAGTTCTAGATAATTCTGCTGCAACATGGCTTCTAAGAGAGCGGGGTGTGCAAGATATAATTTTTAACTTAGATTAAGTCTTCTGCTTGTGCAGGGGTGAAGACCGCTTTTATTGCATTTTCTATCTCTGTACGGATGTCTATCCCACCAGACTGGGACGCGGGAGTCAATTGTTCCGCAGATACCGCCCAAGAGTTCAGAGACAGCCCCGGGATGATCGGCGCTATTAGTTTTTCGATAACAGCGCCTACTTGAGCCACAATGGTGTCAACTATCCGCGGGATAAGCTTCTCTGCAACCGACTGCAAGATCTTTTCTATGCTGAGCGTAGGAGCACTCACGTTGTCAGCGACTGTCTTTACAGGCTGACTTGGGGCGGGCTCCCTCGTTGTCGTATCACGCACGTTATTTACAGAAACTTTGACTCCATTTTGGACGACAGCAGCAAAACTGCGCCTGCTAAAATTTGCGGCGGGCTTAATGTCCACCACGGGTGCAAAAAGTTTAACAGGTAAGGCCTCAGGTTGTTTTTGAATTACATGTTTGGCGGATTTCTTTAAAATTTCTATACGATTTAGCCGCTGAACACACGACCCAAATGTCGCTTCGTGGCTACCTAAGCGGGCTAATTGCAATCTTTTCTAATGTGATTGCTGGAACCACAGCGTCGGCATCGGCGACTCGTTAGTCGACATTCCGATTGCAGATGGTCTAGACTGTAGCAGCGGGAGCAATTCAGAGGCCCCCGGTAGAAAACCACGCCGTGTGACTTAAAACCCAATCGCACTTCAGCCGGAAAGTTAGCTCCTGAAAATTTCAGAATCCGAAAATGACAAGGTAATCTGCATAAAGCAACGTTTTGACGTGAGAAGTAGATCCTTGGACTCGGGACGACAAGTTATTCAGCAGCATGGAGAATAGCAGATGACTCAGATTATCGCCCTGCGCGACTCCGGTGGTTTGGGCAAACGGCGGGAGCTGGGACACGCCGGCATCGATACTTACTCAGTTTTCCAGAAGCATAGCCTTGATTAGCCGAAGCATGTTAAGCGGAACTCCGCACTCAGCGAGCTTTACCAGGATCTTGTCTCTAGGCGCCGTGTCGAACGCAGATTTGAAATTGCCGTATACTGCGTAGAGTGCCTGTTTCGGCCGGCTAATGGCGCTGCGCACTTCGCTTAGTAATAGGTTGCATGCCGTGATCGTTGAACGCCCCGTGCGAAAACCGTGCTGTTCGTCCGGTATGCAGCTGCAGTACTACCAGAAGGTGCTGAGCCGTCGAGTGATAAGGAGTGCCAGGAGTTTATACCAGCAACTTTTCTTCGCAATCGCCCTCCAGGATGGCGGCACCTGCGGATCACCTTTTCCCTTTGGTATGATGATAAGCAGTGCATCACGCCAAGTTCGTGGTAGACGTCCCTGACTGAGGCAAGCATTGAATAAACTTGTCCAACAAGGAGCCATGTCAGCCGCCGTCTTCAGGTGTTCGTTGCAAACTCTGTCCAAGCCAGCTGCTTTGTTTGGCTGGAGCCGTTCCATGGAGCGTAGCGCTTCCACTACGGAGAACTCTGCTGCCAGATCATAAACGATGTCAGTTTGTCCCACGCGCTATCGAACAATGGAACTTTGCTGGGAATGGTATTTGCGCTTGCATACATTTCTCTAAAGTGCTCTATCAAGACAGCGGAGTTTAGAGGACACGAAGTCGAATTTCACCCGTTTAATACACCTGTGGGGCTCCTTGACTGCCTGTTTCAGAAGCTTCTCTTCCTGACGTTCAATATATTGCCGTCGCGCCGTCTTAAGAGTTCGTCCATACAAACTCTTGAGCAGGTTACAGAGCGGCATCATGCACGGGTATTGTTTAGCCAGCAGACGGGCACGGAACTGCGCCACGGAGGCTAGTCTACAGCTTGTATTAAACCATGGCCTTCAAACATTGTCGACGCGGGCTTGGTGCACAGACGGACGATGTAATCGCCTCTGTCAGAACACCCGTGTACGATTCAATGTCTGGGTCACGCTGTACCGGGAATAACGCTACAAGCTTTGGGCCAAACTTATTTGGGTCCAGTGCTTTAGCCAACCCAGCGTTCCCTCGCGGCGGAGTCTTCATTTGAGGGAGTAACATTTCGACTCCTACTGGGACATGCCATTTAAAGTTACCACTTTCATGTAGCGGGTTGCTTTTTCCAATATAACAAGTTCTCTCCGAGTCAACGTTGGATGTAAATATATCAATTACCGAACTTCCCATAAAGCCTTCAAACGTCGGGACATTCGTATCGGTAATCAGACTGCAGCCGAAATGATCGAGCATCGAGCGCGCGAATACGCGAATTATCAGGTTTGTCAACCCTCGTGTTAAAGTCACTTGCCACTAACAGTGGAAATCCAACTGAGGGGAGAACGTGGATAGCCCGTGTGATTTTGTCAATTAACACTATTGTGTTCTTGGCGTTCGATGGTCGGACGTAAACTGCCACAATATTACATCGGTTACCCCGAAATACTACTGTATCATCTTCAGCCAATGCCACACTGATTTTGCCTACTCTTTTGTTATACAGTACGGACACGCCGGCGCTAGGGCGGTCTCGGCCAGCACGTATGACTGCCGGCGAGTGAGCGGAGTAGAACCCAGGCACGTCAAACGGTTTGGTCTCCCAAGTCTCGGTTAGAATAATGACAATTGTTATCTTATCGAAAACATCTAACGAGTGCTTTGTCTTGCTGGCAATCCTGGTCTTGGCTCCTTTCCTGGTACCGTGCAACTCTGACGTGCCTCCCCCTTTGCCGAGCGGTTTGGCTGTTCGGGCGTTGGAGGGCCCCTAAAAAAGATGATGCGCGACGAGCGATCGCTTATGAACACGCCTCTGCAGAGTCCTGAGCAGCCGTATACGAGTATATACCTCTGTGAACAATGGCGCGGTGCGAGTGAGTCACGTTGATTGTTTCGATACCCCACTCATGACAGCGAGTGATCAAAGCTTCATTTGCTTCACGACACTCTTTCTGTAATTCTGGTATTGTTAACACAGAAATTGAACAGTCCGGGCGACTCTCCTTCACCTTGGCAGCGAAATCCACGGTTCTAGAGAGAAACTCGTCCTTTAATCATATTTATTTCACTCAAATAGAGTATGTAAAAAATAGTTAATGTTCTTGTTAAACATAAATTCTTGTTGTCCTGCCGTTCCACCGAGAGAAGAAGTGTAAAAGTCTTCGTTGCAGAGCCGGACAATCAACCGCGTGGTACTTAGCGCATTGCTGCGAGCAGAACCGACAAATACACTGAGTTTTATAGTCTTCATGAAATTTCCTACGGGAGCATACGAGGTGATGGAACCCGTGTACGATGTACCTGGTATATACATGCCTGTCATCGCAGGCCACCCCGGACCACAACCAAGGAGACTTAAAGACGTCGAGCGTTCTTACCTCCGTCGCAGCTTCCGTGAATTTGCGTCGCCACTCTCCCAAGAAATGGTTAAGTGGCTCTGTCAATGGCATACGCAGCCTAAGCCGAAGCCTCTCCACCATCGGCGCACAGTCCGACAATACATACACGAAGTGGCTTCTCGCCTTGATTAAAAGGCAGAGCTTCATGTCCTTCATCAAACTCGTCCTTCTTGAACTCCATACATTCATTCTAACCAGCATGCAGTATCACGTGAATGGATTGACTATTATCCTTAACAAACCTCTCGGTTACTTGAAATACGCGCGTTACGTTTCCGTCTGGCACAGCTCGCAAAGCCACTGAGCACTTGGGCAGAGAAGTGGCCGATTCGTTTTCTCAGTTGATGCACCGGCTTGTCGCCAACTATTAACACCGTCTTCGCAGGAGCAGTGCTTTCTCTATCTCGCTGGGCCCCTGCCGCTTCGACATTCGTGTCATTATTTATTATATATATACATATATGACGCTAACTATAAACTATATATGTGTCTTCACGTATGCGCGAATCCAAACAAGCGATTAGATACGTTGCTACGAAGATCCTACGAGAGTCCGACATCGAAGATCAGGAATGTACGGCCTACTGCAACAGTTCTACGAATCAAACCATTATCGATATTATACGAAGACTATCCCTGTAAAGTGTACATTATTGTGGTTGTCCTGTGAGCGTTGACCCTAATAAGCTTTCAAGTTATTGAACGTGGAAGTTACAACTACCTTCATCGCCCTTGCGCCCAGCTACATCAACAATATTATCAGCGGCTGTGTGTAACACCACCAGAGAGGACGGTCATCGCAGTCGGTAATTGAAGCGTGCTCGTAGCGCAACTCGTGAGCATACACACGTGCAAATATCATTGGAACAGTTGTCTTCAATGTCGGCCTCGTCCCATCAGTTGCCAAAGTTGATGTTTGTCTTGCGTTGCACCGAATGTTATTACACTTGATTTACATAAGGCATTGAAGCCGAAAATTAACGTTGTCAATGTAGTGCGTTTAGGCTCAGCAAAATGCATACATCTTATTTTGCTTATTTGTTGGCAACTGAAACAAAGAAACCCTTTTGGATCCAACGTTATGTAGCAGCCAAGACGGTTGGTAAGCCTTATATCTTTAATATAAGACTTATAAGAAAAATATGAAGGTGGCCAGCATTGCAGACGGAGACGTGTTTTTTACCTCAACTCAATAGGCCAGCAGCCCAAATCAAAATTCTGAATGCACTGCTGGCACATACTTACTACGTGACCTTTGCTCTTATTTTTTGTGCAAAACTTAGGTTGACAACTCCATTGATGTGTGATGTCGATGTGTCATTCAAAAACACAGATTGCGTGTACAGGTATGATCACTCTACGCGTAGAGATGTTTGTATCTTTTCAGATCAATTTAGTTTACCCAGATACATTTTGATTGATATACGATATCGTATTTCGATTAATTCGTAGAAACGTGCCGTAATTCAGAGAGCACTGCCCTGCCCGTAAAGCTGATCCGTCGGTTATTTGATTTTATGAATACTTGCTGCTGTAACTACTTTCCCGTGGCTTTAGTTAGAGGATATAGTTTACCGAGTATTTCAAGAGTATTATGCCGAACTTACCGAACGGTTGTTCGTCTGCTACCGTTATGTTTAAATTTACAAAGTGTTCGCTGAACAGATGTAGAGATGATAACGCGGAGACTACTAGGTCTCTGTGGCTGCTTCTTTGAAACTGTGAGAGACAAAGAAGAGCACCAAGAGTGAAATAGCGCCAGTTGACACGCCAGTTGACACGTCGGTGGTCATTAAACCCCGTACGGAGACTTACCAGCGGGAGGAACTGCATATTGACTATGCGATTCTACCAGCTGGCAGTACTACTGCGGGATGCCATAGTAAACCAGTGTGTGGATTATCAATCTACCAAAATAAACGTTCGTCGCCGGCGCAATGCGTGAGGCAGAACGAACTTTCTGTGTGGTCCTCTTGTCTATGAGAGGTAAACATAGTCGTCTGTCTTCTACCACCAACTAAATCTTAACTCGGCAGAGGTCGCTGACACGGTGAGTTCTGGTCTATCAGGTTTCGACCTGTGTATGCTGTTTATGCCAATCATCGCCGGTGGCGATTTCAATGCCCATACTGATGGTAAGGCTACTAACGATAAAGGAAAGATGCTGCTCCACTTAATGGAATGCTTTGGTCTGAGATGTGCAAATGCACGCGGATACGATAGCGGTACTTGTTTTTACAACATGGACCCTTCTACCATCTTTGTAATCCTCGATCTCTCAAGAGAGCTGGAAATAAACGCCATGAAGACCAAGGCTATGAAATTCAGAAGAGGAGGTCGATTGGTTGCTAAAGACGTTTTACGTTGCGGCGGCTAATCCTTGGAATTTGTCAACTCTTTCCGGTATCTGGGGTTTCGGCTTCATTATACTAGGACGACATTCACTGCTCACATCGTCGAGACAGCGCGCACAGCCCTAATTTTTCTTTATGAAGAGGTTGGCGATGTCCGGCGACTGTCCGTCCCGACGGCAGTGGCGATTTTTTACCTCAAGATTGTTCCAGCGCTGATGTGTAGTCTTGACAAAGCATGGGAATACTTCACTCGGGCAAACTTTGGTTTGCTTGGAAGGTGTTTTACAACGTACATGAAGCGACAACGCACAAAGCGGGCAAGGAGCCGCTTTGTGCGTCTAATGTCAGACTGTGCGCCGGTTAATGAGATAATTCGATTGAGGTTGAAGACGCCGCGTACAGTACCATTCGAGAGCTTTATCTCGGAACGGAAAAATAAAGTTTAACAAAGTCCGACGAGAGGTCGGACTCCTGGATATGTTCAGGGCCTCTCACCTCTGGTCTGGTCTTACACGTGACAATCGCCACGTCTATACCAGATACATAGTTCATGGCTATCATCACCTAGTTTGTTCGAATACAAGTTTCCATGAGGAGTACACCGAGTGCGTCTGTCGACTGTGCTCTCAGGTGTGTACGAAGTTTCATGCGTCTGCCTGCCTGGCTCTAGCAAAGAGATCACTGCACTGCCTCTCTCGAATAACATGCCGCGAGCAGCTGACTGTATAATTGTATAATCTGTATAATTGTTTATGTTATATGCGTACTCAATATGAGTGAAATAAATATGATGATGATATGATCATCGCTCTAGTCTCATAAGAACGCCAATAAACAACCGCGAACTCATATTTCCATTCAGCAAGATGATACTCGAAGCTCCCCGTTCCAGGTAAAGCATACGTCGTTCTGAGATTCTACAAAAGAGAAGTGTTGAGGCTTACAGATAGACAAGCCAGTTGTAGCTAGCGCGATGGATCACTAGCGTTCACTAGCTTTGATTTTGTTGGGTACTTCCAGGCTTGCTTTCGATGGGTGAGGCCACATGAGCTGGATCCCGTAGGTCATACGGTCACAGCAGCGGTCGGTGCAATCCTTAGATTAAAGTTGTTGAGAGCAACCGATGAGGCTCTGGGATTCATTGAATCGACAGGATACCCTTGCGAGCTCCCACCTTGGTATGTTTAGTAAAGAGTAGTCGCCGAGTTAAAAAGACTTTTCCAATGTATGATAAACGCTGAACAAAATCTATTGATGCAAAGTTCAATCGCAGTTCGTCTTTTGGGCGAGTCTATCTCCGCGGCGAAATTGTATCGCCTTAATTTTCGATACATTTAACATTTGAACTTTTAGTTTAACAAGATTTTTGCAGTGGTGCAAGCAATTACTACAGGTCGGAGTGCAGCCATTTATGTGGATGAAACTGGGATTCTCTGAGAAGCTTGCTATGCGCTTTTACCTCTTGCTCGAGTGTAGCTTCCCGCATCGCTTTTTTATAAAGCCGGCTGGCATTCGTATGCAGGAAGGTCATTTCCGGGTGACTCTTTGTCAGGATATACGTCTGAATCATACAATGTTTCAGAGATCGACATTCTCAATCAATCATATTTATTTCACTCAATTAGAGTATGTACAAGATAGTTCATGTTTTTGTTAAACATAATTATTCCTACCGTTCCACCGAGAGAAGAAGTGTGAAGGTCTTCGTTGCAGTGCCGGACAATCAACGGCGTGGTACTTAACGCATTGCTGCGAGCAGAACCGACAAATACACTAAGCACTATAGTCTTCATGAAACTCTCTACGGAAGCATACGAGGTGATGGAACCCGTGTACGATGTAACTGGTATATACATGCCTGTCATTGCAGGTCACTCCGGCCCACAACCAAGGAGAATAAGACATCAAGCGAAACACTGGACAACAGTTCCGAACCGTGGGGTTATACGAAAGAAAGCATTTTTCGTGAGTAGGCCCAGAGTCCTACACTACCCACGCGCTTCAATAGCCCATACATTACCATTTGCGCTGGACCTCACCACGTGATATAATTATCATGGCACCGGCTCCCTCTCGCACTACGCAATGCAGGTAATCACAGCATGTGGGCAGTCCCATACGCAGAAGATTGGCCCGAACCTCTTTAAAAACCCTTTAACTACTAACGGCCTAAAGCCTGGCTCTGTTAGCAACAGAAGCGGCTCCCTTGATCAGGCTTGCGAGTAAGTTGCAACCTCCGAGCGGGCGTGTCAATCCTGCAGCTGAAAAGCAAAATCAACGGATAAACAGGTCGCAGTGGACCCCTAATTATGGTGGCCTGGCCGTGGCAAAGTCCAGTTTGTTTTTTAGCTAGCCAGTGCAATTGAGAAGCCGTCCGGTCCAACATCCGGTAATTCCAGATTGACACCGGATACTACGGGACCGCCAGGAAGTAGGCCAGGAAAATCTATTAAATCTAATAGCTGGGCTCTCTTGTAGGTTGTGACAAGTATACTTCACATTTAACCATTTCAGTTAGTGCAAACGTCTTTGCCCCGAAGATAGACGGTACGAAACAAGATGGGAAAAGCCCCATTTGAGCGTGTTCGACTACTTTATTAAAGGCGTTGATTTTTGCAGGCTCCTTCGTAATAGCTTGGCGCATGTTTATCATTGCCCGCACGGAAGCCACTACAATTCACATAATTCGACTGTTTCGTGCAACCAGGCGCCACCTGATCCAACCTTCGCTCTCCTTACAGGTCTTTCGAAAAGTGCATATGTCCGCTAATTTCCCATTCATTGAAAATTATAACATAGCTTTGCTTGACTGGGCTTCAGAGCGACGGAGTGTGTGGTGTTTCCCAAGAAGACCGACAGAGGTGGCAGAAGGTCGTATGTCAGAATTACTTTGCAAAGCGGGGCCTTACCAGCGTAATCTGGTCGGATTGGGCGCCGAGCATGCACCACACCGCACCCTGTTAGTTTTTTGCGTATCTCGTCTTCTGTAAATGTGACATCGTCGTCTTGAATTCGCGCTTTGAATAAGGTTACAGCCGAACACATCACTGTAACGAGTATAGATTCACTTGCAGAAAGCTGCGTCAGGCTTCTGGCCGCATCCATACACAAAAGGATATATCTGTTTCACTGTTTTAGATCTTGCAGTCGGGGCAATGTGAATGCATAGCCTTACATAAATGTAGTAATGTGCCGCCAGCAAACTCGTCAGAAGCAGGGTTCTCAGTGGTCTCTCTTAAAACTACTTACAATTACATTTATTCACACATTTAGTGTCGATAATACCTAAGTACAGTTACAAGAATTGTATAAAATATAGACGTTTACAATATACAAAATTATGATGATACATTAAACGGGTCAGCTGATTTAGAGATCCAATGTTCCTGCAAACCGTGCAAGACCGTGGTATCTAGAGCATTCGGTATGACAATATTTACATCTGCAGTCAACACCGGGGTCGTGGAAGCTTTCTGCACTGCATAAATGGTGGTGGTAGCCGTGTGCCAAAAAACGCACTCTCACATGACAATTCGTCGAGCCCGGTGGCGTGGTGGCATGCGTTTGCGCCTCGCGACCGGAAGAGACACATAGCAGGTGCGCGGGTTCGAGCCCTACCGTTGCACATTTGTATTTATGGGGGTCCGTATATGAAGCAATGCGAAAAGCAGTCCCATAGTCGTTAAATCTTGGCTGAGAGTGGGCCCCGAAAGGATTCACATGGCGATTCGGTCGGTCGGGCCCTTTCCACGCATCGTCAGTCATAGCAGGTGTTATGAAGATATCAGAGTCTATGTCGGCCAGTTTGTCCTCCTGAAGCTGAATGAACGTCTTGCATGCCTCTGTCCCCTGCAGCCCATACACCTTCCGTATGTCTTCTACGGATAGAAGCGAGGTCCCTGTCAGTACAAACACCAGGCGGTTGCAAGCGGAGGAGTGCAGGCCCAGAACTCGCTTTAAGAACGCAGGCTTCAGACTAATAGGAGGGAAGCCCTGCGAGCAACCGATTATCATAGAAGTCGTCATGGCCTCAGTTTACGAACCCAAGAGAATGCGTCGAGCCATTATTCAGAGAGCTGGGTTGCCATAGCTTATTGCGGGCCGTCCTCATCTTGGCCGCCCGATGTGGCGCGTAGCGCTCGCGACAAGCGTCTTCCAGCTGCGTCCTCCCGCGCATCATAGTGTTGAAAAATGTGCGCCCTTCGCCCATGCGGCGACATCCTCCATCATATGATTAACCGATCAATCCCTCTGAGTGACAATACGCTGAGTGTCTGTAAAACCGGGCCAGGGCGGAGCAGAACCAAACCGTATTGTCGAGACATCGTTCGGCTGGCTCGACGTGCAAAGCGTGCGCGTGTTTAATCTTAACTTCTGGACTCGCACCATATCGGTTTGAAATTGGCCGTGATTCATGCGGTCCTGGGCTGAAAAGTACGTACATGGCCCCCGGCCCGGCCTGTTTAACCAGGTCGAAATTCTGGTGCAAGTGCCCGGGTCCATGCTCACCGTGCGACACGGCTGGCAGATCCGAAAGGCCATGCCGGGCTGCGTCCGGCTGAAAGCTCGTCTGCTGCAAGCGGTCCGTAGGGCTAGATCGGCCCGCGCCAACGCCGCGCGAATCGTCGAGGACCGTGCGACAGACGCTAGCAGGAGTTCGCAGGCTCTTGTTTGCTTGATGCAATCTTTCAAGATCGCTAACGGCGGAGGGCCACCACGGATTGAGCAGCCAAAAGATCCTGAAGGTATCGTTCGCCACCCGACAGGCCGTTTGTAAGATGGTGGATAGTTCCCCCACGCTTGTATCCTGCGCCGTTCCCAATCTTGCATCAAACGTGGCAGTGAGGGCCTTCTGATGGAGGTGCCTTATTTGACCCGTGCGGCGAGATAATAAAGGGGTAACATGGATTCAGGTTTACTTGTAGAAAACTGGTAATTTTTTAGATGTGCCTTCTCCCTAACGATGGGGGGGGGGGGGCGAAAGAGGCTGACAAAAAGGTGGTCTGCGGAGGCCATCGGCCACCGAGCAGCGCGTTTTGTCGATTCGTGCGGCATTCCTGGCTGCAGTGGCCTTCTTATTTTTCTTATCTTTATCCGTTGCTATTTGACGTTCCCGCCGAGCGTGCAGCACCTGGCCTAGGTAGACTGCGCAACCCATGTTTTTGTTTTGATATAGAAGGTTTGGAAGCACTAATACACTGTCAGTACTTGTAACCAACAGCACCTAGTGTGGGACGTTTCAGAACGACAAAATACGACTAGCTCTAAGAAAAGTAGGCTAGATAGTTGGAAATAAAACCGATGCCCACATCACTGCGCATCGTTTCATTACCACAGCCAGGGGGACAGAGGTATCGGCCTCGTTTGGATTAAAGTAGCTGCGGTCGGCAGGATATATTTCTGCTATATGAGCCCAAACATCGACGATACGGCAGTCGCAAGGTTACTTGACCACCCGACCGCCTCTATGAGTGAACTGACGGCACCCAAGGAAATCATTCGTACGGAAGGCTTCGATGCGGCCTTCAACGTATGGGGATAATCACGAGACGACTACAGGGGCGAGCTGCTGCTCGGCTTGAGGACAGCTAACAACTTAGCGGTCATGAACGACAATAAAACAACTAACGCTGCAGCGATTCAGTCATGACGCTACACAGAAATCGCGCGTTGACCTGACAATATGCAGTGAGAATATAGGGTGAGAGCAGTCTTTGGCTAAAGGGTACTGGCGGGCGAGGTCAATTTTAGTGACCATCACTGCACTGAAGTACTAACATAACGACACACGATTCTTACCACCACCCTGAAAATTAACAAGTTGACGGATCACCTAAAAAGCGACGCGGGTTTCTTTACGGCCCAAATTATAACTGTAAATGGAGATTTTCAAGCCCATCGATGGCAGCGGAACGGCGACTCGAGAGAGAGAGAGAAATTCTTCTATAAATATGCCGAGAACTAGCATGACGGGTCTGCTTCTCGCAATCAAGCTTCTCATATTAATGGATTTTAAAGAAATCGACACAAAACACGACCGAATTTCATCGCATCAAACGGCAAGAGAAATGATAACATATTTGTCCTATACTAGCCAATACTCCGAATAATAATGTTCTGTGATGACTCAACCCTCAACCTCACAGACCACAATGAAATGGCCTATTCGACCGTAACGAGAAGAATCACATATTGGGAATTCGCGTTAGAGCGCTTTAGCCCAGTGGTTATTTTTATGGGCTCATTTTCCGTGAAAATCTTAGTCATTCCGCTATTTCACCAAGACTGAAGAGATGCCAGGCATATGTTGCTTTGCGTTTCAAAAAAAAAATGACAAATTCTTTTCAGTCATCCAACTGCTCATAACCCAGCAAACGATAATTCAGATCGAGCAAGATACCTACAAATATAAATGGTATGCAAAATTGTAGCCAGCATCTGTTAGCCAGAAAGAGTTCTTCGTATTTGGGGAAAAGGCCAGCGGCGGAATCATTCCGTCAGTATTCCTTCGTTAAAGCGTAAGCGACACTATTTCAGGAACTATCCCAGTGCAAACTCGGCTGATGTCATGTCAAACGCTTTTTAGTGTTAATCATTGACAGAAATTGTCAAGAAAGCCAGAATGTCAGCTTTAGGACAACTCACGCGACAATTTTTGAGCCCAATTATAAACGAACAGCTAGAGCAGCCGGAACCAGCTATCACATCAGGGATGCCACCTTCGAAGAAATAGCCTTGAACAACATCCCTCTCAGAAATGCCATCGAAATGGCGCTCTGCCACGAAACCTAGATTCGCAGCGTTGCGGTAAAATAATTTATTAAAACTTATGTGTAGTAAACTTGTCCTCAGATTTTTTTAGTGTTGCTTGTCTGTAAGAATTATGTAAAATTCACAAGTAATATTGTTTGCATTCGCTGTAGGGTGTTAGACAATCTCAAATTCCAGGCAATAAAAAAGTCCCAGTCGCTCTACCGGGAACGTATTCATTCTCTTCAATGTCATATTAATATAATCGATTGCGTATTTATTTGCTTATAAAAGGATACATTGAGACATTACATCTTATACATTTACAGTATAATGAATCTACACTTTAGAAGATAACGTTAATAATAAAATGTATACGTTAAAACGAGAGGGGATCAATTTATGCAGTCGGTTTTTATACGCTGAGCAAATAGATTGTCAATATACATGATTTGGAGAGGGGGCGGGCTCTCTTAAAATAAGAATAGAATAGAATAGAATAGAAAACGCCTTTATTTACCGAATAAAGGGTAAGAAGGAAAGCTAGGTGGGCAAGGACGCCCCCAAAACCTCCTTGTTGTGCAATTCTCTGGCTACACGCCAGGCGAACATATTATTGACTGTTTCAAGTCTTGGAATACATTTTGGTAAAAACAATATTTGACTTCTGCGATTATTCATTGTCACGTCGAAAAAAACGGTTGATAAGATCGGCACTTGAAAGTTGCGATAGTGCTCGCGTGTCGTTGTTCTTCAGTAAAAACGAGAGCGACGGAAGGTTTACAGCATTCGGGTCAATATTACATCTTTTACAGAGCCTTTTTAGAAATCTACTCTGAATACCTTCAAGCATGCCTATGTGCTTGCACAAGTATGGGCTCCAGACAGGTGAACAATATAAAAGTTTGGATAGCACAATTGCTTTATACAGACGAATATACACATTTGGGTCCTTGATGATAAAGCAACGGAACAGCGTGTTCACAAGTGTAGATGTTGTTTTGACTAGCTCTCTTATATGTACAGAAAATGTTAGATCTGTTGACATGAATACACCGAGATCCCGAGCAACATTAGCGGTGGGCAGAATTGTCCCGTTAAGCTGATACTCCAGATTAAAGAAGCCATGTTTCAAAACAAGGCATTTCGAAACTGATAGCTCCATGCCATTGTCAATGCACCAGCGGCAGATGCCATCGACAGCAGACTGTAACGCAGTGTGCGCTGAGGGAGAGTCCAAGGGAGCGTATATCTTTAGGTCATCGGCGTACAGTAGGTATTTAACACTCGACGGAATATAAGATTTTATGTCTAAAACAAACACTGTGTACAGCAAAGGAGAGACGCAGCTCCCCTGTGGGACGCCGGACGGAGCCAGTCGTGGCTCACTGAGAGCTTCCCCGCATTTGACTCGGAACGACCGATTGTGTAAAAACGCGGCAAGCCATTTGCGCGTTTGCAAATGAACCTGGAGCGTCTTCATCTTGTCGATAAGAAGCTTATGATCAACCCTGTCAAAGGCACTCTTCTGGTCAAAATATATACAGTGAAAATCTTTTTTGGCATTTATGTACAAGGCCCAATCGTTTGTCATTTCTAATAGTTGCGTGCACGTAGAACGACGAGGTACAAATCCGTGTTGGAAAGTATGAAAAAAATTATTCACAGTCATATAGTTAGTTACGTGTTTGACTAAGATCTTTTCAAAAATTGTGCAGGCGATGGAACACTGAGCCACAGGGCGATAATTCTCAACGCGCTTTTTGGGCCCCTTTTTGTGTATCGGTGTGACAATGCTCTGTTTGAAAACTTCTGGAACTACGGTGTCATTGTATGAACGTTCGAAGATGAGTTTCAATGGCTCCGCTAAAAATATAGCTAGCTTTTAAAAAAATATAGGTGGGATGCCATCAGGTGTATGGCTGCATTTGGGTTTCAGAGATAAGAGTTGCATGTAAATGTCATATTCGTTAAAATCAATAGGTGAGTCGCTGTAGTTCGTAGGAAAATAAGATGTCGACATGGGTGAGACGGAAGTCACTGGCACCGTGTTGAACAAAGATGAGAAATGAGCTGCTAGAAGCTCAACCTTCTCCTCGTCTGTCGATGCCGATAGTGAGTTAGATTCCAGGGTTGGTCGAGACTCGTTGCTTGTGAGGCGCGAGTTCGCGTAGCGGAAGAGGGACCGGCTGTCCTTGACGCTTATGCTCATCTCGGTCAGGATGCGGAGACGCTTTGTTGCTTTCATGAGTTTCCGATGATATGTAGTGGACGAAGCGGGATCAGGGAGCGAGGAAATTACTCGCTCGAGGCGGGCTACGTGTGAGCGCAGTTTCATGAGCTTCTTGTCGACCACAAGAGGAGTAAAGGCTTCGACCAGAAAACGACAGCACCGCATGAACTTGTTGTACATATCGTTAGCATCATGGCAGTCTAGAAAGAAAACCCTCCAATCGATGAGGTTGAGGTGGTTGGCCATTTGCTCAATGTTCATTTGTTGAAAGTTGAAATTACACAGCATTTTGATTGTTTCAGAGACGTCCGTTATGAGACTGAACGAGATGAGCTTGTGATTAGAGCTGATGATTGGGTCGCGGATGTCGGTGTTGTCGACAGTGTCAGGATGAGTGGTCAGCAAAATTCGAGAGTAGAGCCAGCATGATGCGTGGGACCATTGATAAGCTGAATTAGATTGTTCTCAACGATGCAGTTGACGAAAACCGCTTCCATTGAATCAGCGGAGGTGGTTTCCGCAGTAGCCCAGTCGATTCGAGGTAAATTAAAGTCACCAACAATGACCACGGGACCGTCAAATTGGCAGTAGAAATTGATTGCGTCACAGCTTTCGTTTATTCGTCGCGCGGCACATACTGTAACCGGAATTTGATGCATAAAAACAGCAGAGGCGAAGCTTGTTGTGCGGAGTTAGTAGATCGACTGCGATGTGCTCGCCGGGTATATCACATGATACAGGTATAACATTTAAACGAGCAGAGACTAGAATGCACACTCCACCGCCTCTCGACCCGCGATCCAGCCGGAAGCATTGAAACATATTATTGAAAGTGAGTTCGGCGTCCGTTATGGACTGGTTGAACCAGGTCTCACACAGAAAAATGAGATCAACTTTATTGGCTACACTGTAAAGAAAATAGAATCAATGGCGCCTTGTTTTGCCGCTGAACGAGTGTTTAAGAAAATACAATTTAACCGTCCATCATTTGTTCTGCAGTTGCCTCCTTTGGGGCTTCCGATGAGGGTTGGCTGGCGGGACTGTCGTTGTCAGTGACAGTGGTAGCAACACCATCAGATTTCTCGAGCACGTTTTCGTGAGGCAGACGACCAATGAAGAACTTGATGAGAGCCCCCGACGCCCAAAACTTGGGATCAAGCACTGTAATTTCGTCCTCGTCTTGCACAAATAGACAGAACGACGAGTATGTATTGTATCTGGATCGCAGTTTCCAGACGGATAGCGAACCTTTAGGCTTGGGCGCGATATTCCGATGGACGTCCGAGGCAGTGACGCCGGGGGCAATCCGAGAGATGAAAACGCGCTTCCTGTTGTTCCGGGCAACGGTGGGAATAGGATTGTCGGCTACAGGCGCTGTGCCGATAATATTGGTGCGATGATTACTCTCCGAGCGTTTGCGCTTAATAGAGCGCGAGCGCTCTCTAGTGTGAGTGTTTACAAACGTAGCGGCGTCTGCTGACGGTGATACGTCTGCCCCAACAGGGAGGACGGTATTTTCCGATGCGACGGCGGCGTAGGTTCTATCTTTACAAGTCATTCGGTTGACCGCGCCAGATTTCGAAAGCGTTCCAAGAGGCTTGACTGGGCGGGGCAAGGTTGGCCTAGCCTGAACTGACTGTAGTAAAGCCAACTCAGAGCGGGTGGCCTTGAGTTCAGACTTGCACTCAGTCAGCTCAGACAAGATCGAGGAGATTTCAAGACGTTGACCAAGCACAATGTTGATCAGGTCCGCAATTCTCCGAATAACCGTTGTATAGTTACCGGCAGGAGGCTTTTGCTTGCAGGTCGCGCACACCAAACTCTGCATATTGGCGGCTGAGTCACTGAAACATTTAGGATGTCCGATCGTGCCGCAGCCAAGCGAGCAGCATCCGAACTCATCGACGGACGTAGATTCGTTGCAGATGGCACAATTAAGAGCGATCATTTTTCACAATTCACAATTCAACAGCAAACAAGGCTGAGCCAAAACAAACAGTTAGCGAAACAGCAACACAGGCGATTAAAAGTGAAGCACAAAACACACAAGTTCCTATGTTACAAACACAGTGTCGCTATAACCGAGAAAAACACAACACAATTTGTCGTAGCGTGGAGAAAAAATGAACAGATTTGCCGACTTGAGCGGAGCGGTCACAAACACGTCCGTTCACCACGGAGGCAAGATGGCGACTGATAAGTAAGTCAAGACTATGATGAATGAACTAATACTGCGTCAATGGCTATACATTTCCCAGGTAAAACTGTTGATCTTGCCCACATTAGGCATATTTGTTACAAAAAAAACGCCGTACCAGTATGCGACTCTTTGCCAAGTCGACCAAATTCTAATCTTCTTAAAAGTTCAGCTTCACAAATTACTATTGCCGAATTTCGCTTCGCACGAGATTATAATATCAAAGCGGTGGAAAATAGACTATATGCCAGCAAGGTGCCAAGTATGCCCTATTTTACGACCGAACGGGAGTTCAGATAGAGGCATATCAGATGTTCAGATAGAGCACCCCGCTGTCCTGTCGCCCCTACCTTCCGTGTTTGGGACGATATAAGGAGAGAACGCTGGCTCGCAATCGATGTGATCATCCAATCTAAAGTATCTATTCTCACACAAAGTACGATCTACAACTATATTGATATCAATAATAAGTGTTCAAAAGAGCGCGTGCAAGAGTATCACCTCGCCCTTCTCAGCGAGAAATAGATAGCAGAAAGCGTAAAGGTCGTGCACAGGCGTCAACTTACAACATGTGCGTTTAATTGAATTGGATTCATTAAGTTGTACAGATCAAGAGCTGAGGTGATATCAGATGTAATGCGCCAATTTACCACTTCCTTACTGCCCCCCATCCCCCAAGCCATCATTTATTCGACCACCTGCCTGGCTGTGCAGTGAGTCTGTGACTGAACAGCCGGCAATTTTGAAAAGTTGACGACAGTTATCACAGATGACCGTTTGTTGTATCATAAAAGCGCAGAGCTCATGGAATGCACAATGCGCGTAGCACAGTTGCTTGAGAGTCAGCTAGTGCTTTCAGTTTGCAGTCTAATCACACAAAGACTTGTGTAAATGCCGAATATGCCCAGAGAAGCGCACAAAAATGATGTATGACAAAGCAAATACGTAATTTAAGACGCAGGAACAGAAAGAAGTAGGGTGGCTCTTAGTAAAATAGAACGAGCATATGAGACAGTTTAAAGTGAGGGTTTCAACACCACGAGTTGGCAGGAATAGAACATGTTGAAAGCGTTCTCAAGCCTTTTAAGCCGCAACTTAACTAATCCTACAAGACCGTGCTTTTTAGGTATGAGCCATAATTTCTAAATTAAGCGTTTGCACTAGGTGGCCGTACCCATTTTACATGATTTAATAATCTCATTTATACATGTGACACGCGAGCCAATTGCGGGCTGAGACGTTTCGTTGTTATATGGTTAAAGGATGTGAACATTCCAAAAAGAAATGTAATAAGCGTAGATATTTGCGAATTAACCTTCTTGATTGTTTTTTTATTATTTTGCTACGCCCGAGAAATGTTACTGTCGGCTGATCCAGCTTAATACTCATGCATGGTGATCATAATAATCCATTAACCGTAATGCTTGAATGCAACAGCGGATGTAGCTGCTTTTGTTACCACCCTCAATATGCAGCACGGTTTTATGTCCTTCGTGTGCAAATGAAGTGAATCTTTTTGGACGATAACATTGTGATACCTGTTCTATTTGAGAAACAAAAATTAATTAATTAATTAATTAAGCCCGTTAAGTGGTGGCTCAAGAGTAACTGGGAGCCGAGAGATCGAGACAAACCGGCGCGCCGGACGATGGAGATGTCTACATGTACACTGATCAGCGAACGATGGATGGAGCTGGATAGAATCGGTAGGTCGCAGGCTACCCTAGACTTACGCCATCATGGGCACACGCATCAAGACTCTATGTTATGGATGAGAGCAATAGTACTCTTAATATACATGATAATAAACGGAAGAAGCAGCCAGTAAAGGAATCGTGGAGGAGAGAGAAACATATATATATATATACTCGACTGAAAGACGGAAAGCACAGGCAACTTACCAAAATTCCCATATTGTGGGACGTCTCACAAATTTTTTGTCCTTTGTAGATCATTGTCGATCTACACTCGCGACTACTCGCAAACCGGGTTGTGATATTAATCAGTAAACTGAGTGTGCGTTTATTTTGCAAATTGTGGCAAATCTACTTTTGAGACATTGCAGGCAATTTAGACCCTCAGATCATGAAGCTAACCATTAGGATCGTCCCAGACAAATATACATTTGAGCTTAGACAGTCAGTGGGACGCAGAAGACAGGATAGGTAGGCATCGAGCCATCGAAAAGTACGTAAATGCGAGTATATGCGACCAGTGAGAGCATCATCGCTCACCGGTGGTGCAGCTAAACCTAATACGATGGACAATGCCACAACCTCCTCATTTATAGCCCAACCTCAAACAAACATCGTGCACAGTAACCCAATACGTCAACTGCGTAAATTTGTAGGAGCTCCGAGAGTTTTCAGAGAGTGGCGGCGGCCAGTCGAAGTATACGCTAATAATAGCCGTTGCTACCACCGATCAACTAAATGCGCCGACTCAGTGCGTCAGTGTCAATAAGATCATGACGTAGTTGGTCAAACAAGGAACGATCGGCAATAGTACTTTAGCGACATCCTCTGAATACACCGCAACCACCATTCGGACGACAACAACAACAACAAAACGAAATAGTGTTTTTGTCTTGCTGTGACAACTACTACTAACTATATTCTTACAGTTGTTAAAAATGTGTAATGTGGAAAGCTTAAGCTCAACGAGGAATTACTGGTGTATTTAAATACATTTGCCGTCCGGGTAAGACGGCTCCATATCTACAGCAGGTAAAATCGTGTTAAAGGTCACGTATTACATAACGCACAAAGTAGTGCTGCAAAGGCATTTCAATCCGCTGCCGACGCCCTTTAGAAAACGTAAGGACGGCATCCCTCCTCCTCGTGTATCAGACGTCGCGAACTTATCACTGCATTATTGCATATGACAGTAACTGTAGCGACATAGACATTATTGATTCTTTCGTGTAGGCACAAACTTTATGTCAAGTCGAGTCACACTCAAGGAATGGAAATTGTTAGAAGAAGGGCAAGACGCAGTTTGGCCGGTCATTTGCAGCCCGGACAGCGCAGACAATACCACCAGGCGATTTGGTAAACTACCTACATATACAAATTGTGATAAATAAGAATACATTTTTCCTTAACTGAGAGTAGCTAAAGACACAGGAGCAAGGTGTGCAACACGGCGCCACGTAATGACAATCTCCGCTAAAGGCCAAACTTACAAACATAAAAAAAGTGGTGTTGGAATTCAGAAAGATGCGATAGCCATTACGTTCGATATCGGAAAGCATTATTCCACTTTAAATTAGACTTGAATCAAAGGAAGCTTCTAAGAGGTTGGAAAACCCTGGGGGTTTCCAGGCACGTGGACGCAAAGATCATAGTGCTTTGGGGACTGTGCTAGATTTGTGGTTAATATGTTCACAACTTTTGCACTGCCACGACATATTTTTTTAGCTCTCGAGATTGACCGCAGCCCGGCGAAAGCTCGCGAAAAAAAAAACACTTTATATAAATGGACGACGTTGCCTTGGGTTGAGTGTACGCGGTTGAGGACAAATACGCGGTTCCTGAAACAGCGTTCGATGTACCAGGAGTACGATGGGATCAGACGAAATTGAAACGAGGCGTTTTTACGGGCAAGGCCACAGCTAATCTGGCAAGAGAAATGACTTAAGCAAACGCATCGTGTTAAATGAGATAGCTCAGCTATTTGATTCGTTAGAAATCGCAAAACGCCAGTCACCTTCATCGACACAACGTTTCTACAAGAACGGCAGCAGAATATGTTAGATTAGGATACAAAGCTGTGCACAGTGCAGAACGACGACTCGCGACGACGAATGTTGCGGCAGCGGAAACTATTCTCGGCGACAGGGCACTGTAACCGCTCGGCCTCACGGAAGGCAAGCGTTAACTGCACTGCTTCCGCGCCGCTGGCCTACTGACGGCATATAGCTATGTAATTTTTCTGCGCCAGAGCGCCTAGGGATAGCAGTATAACAATAAGAACGTTCGTTTTTTGGAAGCGAAGGTTAGTACAAAGCGAAAAGGTGAATTTTACCTACGTTTGGGGTATAAGGGTAAGCACGGCGGCCAGGGTCATAACCGAAACAATAAAGCACGCAATGCTCCAGCAGAATCTATCACACATTCTGGTCAACAACGCAGCACATCTGGGTTGGGTAATAAACACCCAACATCGTTTGCAAACTTTTACGCCCGATAGAATTTAGCACGTACAGCAGTTATCCGATCTAAGATAGACTAGAAATACGCGTTTTATAAAAAACAAAACAATCCTGCAGACATTATGTGACAAGGTAAAGACTTGTCGCACACACCGACCAAAGATCTTTGTATTTACGGGTTGACCTGGTTGAGGTAGTCAGGAAAGCCAACACACAAACATATACTTTGCAAGATGACACAAACAGTAAAACGATAGGTGAACGCGATTAGGTTCGGAAAACAACAAAAATCGCGACACCTACTCTACCCACCTTTCTACATGTGCACAGCTTTTAGACATGACCTTGGACTGGGCTATGTTTATAAATGATCGAAAGCCGTTTCACTGTGTTCATTTTGACCAAAAGAGCGCATTTGACAAAGTAGACCACTCTCTTCTGCTTTGCAAATTGGAACATCTAGGTATCCATGCATGTACAATGCAGTGGGTGAGGGCATTTTTAAGCGACCGTCACTTTCGAGTTAAGGTTGGTGACAAACTTAGTCGACCATATCCTGCATTATCTGGTGTACCTTAATGGGGATGTTTATCCCCCCTTCTATATACAATTTTTGTATTGGACATATTTAAGTACCTGCCACCGGTGGTCAAATATCTTGAATATGCTGATGACTTAAAACTTTATTATCCTATTTGCTCTAGTGACTCCCACGCTGTTCTGCAGACTGCTGTCGACGGCATTGCACGATGGTGTTCTGAAAACAACATGATTCTCTCACCCTCTAAATGCATTGTACTGAAAAATGGTGTACTTGACTTTGACTATAAAATTGACAACTGCATTTTACCGACCCTCTCTTATACACGGGACTTAGGCATATATATCACGCCTGATCTTAACTTTAGCCTTCATTTTACCAAGGTTGTGGAGACATCTCTGCGCACAATAAATACTATCTTCCGCTGTTTTATTTTAACGACTCCTCATGTGTACATTCGCCTTTACAAATAGCTTGTTCCTTCTGAACTCACATATTGCTCCCCTGTCTGGGAGCCTTATCTGTCCAAATATAGGAAGTTTGTGGATGGCGTCCAAAACATGTTTCTAAGACGCCTGCGAATCAGGTGCCCCCACAGCGTGTTAGATGACGTTGTTCCAAGTATTGACTCACTTTTCATGCAGTGCAACTTATCTGTTCTACATCATTTACGAACATGTGACTTGTTAGGACACTTTTTTGATGTACGCTCCAATAACCTAAGGAGTCAATGATCAATCACCTCAAAAGCCGTGGCCCGCGGTGAATTCGTGAACGGACTGATTGCTTGGCGTATGGCCAAATGAGCCCATGCGAATCCAAATAGCGCTCGCCTATTTGTTGATTAGTCACGATTGTCTTTCAGAAGTATGTATTTTGATACAAACCCTATTTTAAGTATGTATAATGATACCCATATTTTATGTGAAATAAAAGTGATGTTATGTTATGTTATAAAAGCCCGACAGTTAATAGACCCTCTAGCTTTTCACCGTCAACCAGGAAGGCAAGAGTCATAGCGTTTATAAACATGTTTACATGCAGTTGCAGGGAGTCGTAATAAACAATAACAGTGAGAAATTTGGGTTATAAAATATTTGCAGGATCGTGATATTAGCTACGACGAAAAATACCCCATAATACTAACAGGAAAGGACCCGATCGTGGAACCGTTTATACACTGGTCCACAGAACGACGTATGCACATATGGCATAGAATGAATGCTTAAGAATATGAGAGAGCACGCCTTAAGTAATTAAAAATATGTTTTATTTTACAAAGATATTATATACATATATTTATTATTTATTGTTATGGCTACAGAGAAATGCGAAAAACTAACTACACTTGATCTTGTGGGGTGTTTTACCAAATATGCTTATCTTCGAGGCAACCTGTCATTGTGCCAATAATTGCAGCGGTAAGGAAAAGATGATAACTAAGTCCTGCGCGACAAGCATGCGAGCCGAGGCCATCGATACTGTTGTTCAGGCTAGATGAGGCGCCACCGTTCTCTTAATATGAGCGCAGATTTCGTAGGTCCGATACGTCACTGGAACAATAAGCACAAAATTAAAACTAGAGGTATATACAGGTAGTTCAATAAGTTCTTAGAATGAGCTTTTTAGAATTCGAATTTTCGCGCTTCCACCGCTATTAGGAACTGCAACTTTTCGACTGCCAGCAGTCAACATATTATGGTGATTGGCCGTTGCGATTTCGTTTGATCGCTTTTCCCGTGCAACGTATCGGCGTGATTTTGAAAAATGGAGAAAAAAGAGTTTCGAGTGGTTATCAAGCATTTTATTTCAAAGGTTGGAATGCGACCCAAGTGAAAACTGAGTTAGACGAGGTGTACGGTGACTCTGCGCCATGTTTTGCCACTGTTTCCAACTGGATTAATGAGTTAAAAAGAGGTCGCAGGAGCACCGGGATGAACTACGTTCAAAACGCCCAAAAACGGCAATTGATTAGGAAAACGTGGAAAAGGTGCGGAAAATCGTTGCCGCAGATAAGCGAGTGAACATTAGGGAGGTAGCGGAGGCCTTGGGGATCAGTTTGGGTAGTGTGCATTTCATCCTGCACCAAAACTTGAAGATGAAAAAGCTCAGAGAAAAATGGCTGCCGCATTTGCTCAACCAAGCCCAAAAAAACGCGCCTGTTTTCGCTTCACAGCGAAATTTGGCCAAAATGTCGAACAATCCGTCGGATTTTTGGCGCAGATTCATGACCGTCGATGAAAGCTGGGTCCATCACTACACTCCCGAGACCCAAGAAGCATCTTGCCATTGGTGTGCACCTGATGAAGGACCTCCGAAGAGGGTGCGGACAACGGCATTGACCGGAAAGGTGATGGCTACAGTTTTTTAAGACCAACGTAGAATAATGCTGGTCGACTACCTTGAGAGCGGTAAAACGATCACAGGAGAATATTAGGCCAGACTGTTAGACTGCCTTTAGCAAGAACTCATCGTGAAACGGCCCGCTTTGCAGAAGAAGGTTGTCCTGCTTTACCAGGACAATGCTCCTGCACACAAGTCCCGGCAAGCATCGGCAAAACTGGCCCAACTGAGGTTCGAACTTATTGAACAACCTTCCTATTCTCCAGATCTGGCCCCCTCTGATTATTTCCTCTTCGGACATTTGAAGAATAGTCTCGGTGGAAAGCGTTTTTCCAGCAATGAAGAGGTTAAGGCTGCTGTCAATGCCTATTTTCAGTCTAAAGACGCGGAATTCTACTTAAGAGGTATAAAAGCTCTGAAAAAAAAAGTACCGAGCAAGATGGCTTAGTGGCAAAGCCTTTGCCTTGCATTCGGGAGGACTGGGTTCAAGACCCAGACCGGCCACTCTTAAATTGGTTTGCATGGTTTCCAATTTAGACAAGGTAAATGCCGGAGTGGATTAAAATTAGCCATGACATGAATAAACCGTACACGGGCAATTGCCTTACGAAAAAATCTTAAAAAAAAAAAAAAAATCTTGGTGGGAAAAGTGTATTGAGCATCTCGGGGAGTATATCGAATATGATAAATTTAAAAACATGATTTGGAAAATTCTTGGTTTTCATTCTAAGAACTTATTGAACTACCTGTAGCACTAGGTACTGCCCTTCTCGAATAACGAATAACGTGCTAAGAGCTGCTGACAACCGTATAAGTATAAATGTTGCATGCGTATTCAATATGAAAGTGAAACAAATGTGTTGATGATGATGGTGATGATATAGCACTGCTTATATGCCGAAGCCACAAAGGCGCTGAAAACACTCTATAACGGGTTCCAATCAGTGGGGAATATATCCTTAGACAACGCCCGCACATTTAAGACAGCAAAAGCTAGATACTGCTAGATAAACAAACACATAATGAGGAATAATTAGTAATACGCCTCTCACATATAATGGTACAATTAGGGAACGCACCCCTAAACCAATAAATATATTTTTTGGCTACACAGAAAGTCTCTTATTTACATATACCTTAGGTGCGCCCTTCGCGCCCGGCGGCGTGGTGGCTTAAGTCTGCGCCTCGCAACCGGAGGAGACACGAGATAGGTGCGCGGGTTCGAGCCCCACCGTTGCACATTTGTATTTATGGGGCATGTCCGTCTATGAAGCAATGTGAAAAACAGTTTCGTGGGCGTTTAAGGGTCAGCCAAAAAGCTTTACATACTTACTTAATGCGCCCTTCACATTAAGAGACGTCTGCATTTTGCACTTAACTTATCACCATCAATAGCGCATTAGCAGATCTGCTGAGTATCGGGCATGTCAAGAGGCAAACAAAATTGGCACTAGGTACGGCACGTACACTTTTCAGCTAGAAACATGCCTAATTTTAAGACCATTAACGTACCTACTCCACCTTTTCGAGGTCTGCTGGGTCACGTTAGAAATGACAACGGCGAAACACCAGCCGGCAGGCTTTTCGGCATTTATTTAAACTATGCCCTTCTATATGCCCTAGTACCGCACAACGCGCAACCAAACGATCTAGAAATAAATACACAATAAACAAAATAAACACATCGCATTGCACAAGCGTGTGACAACATCATCAGGCGAACGAAACGGCTACTGAACGGCTGCTGAATTGTAGTTAACACAAAAAAGGCTGTCCACACGGACGGTTTACACATCTAGCTTATTATAAGACGAGAGAGTAGCGGTATTCGAATGTCAAGGCCTCAACGAAGCAAGAGAAAAGCTACATCGAAATATATAGCTATTTCCAGGCAGTTTTCTCTGAAAAAACATGGTGAAGATAATGCTCGAATCCGAAGACAGGCGGATGCTAGCAATAAGGGAGTATAGGCCAACCAGCACGTACCGAATATATTACTAGAAGAGTTATTCGAAGCATGTCTGGGCATATGAAGGCCAAGAGGAAATTTAATTGGTATACAAGATGAGGCTTAGTGCGTATACAAGATACATTTTAGTGGGCTGTACACATGGCTGGTATAACAAACAGCCAGGGTCGAGTCCCGTACTGCTCACCAGAAACATCGGTTGTGTGTGTGTGAAAGGCGTTTTCTCATCTCGGATAAAGCAATTAAAAAAAGGTTCAAGTATCGTACGTATACGCATTGCAGACCGTATTCGTAATACTTATAAATTTATTTCTTAGTACAAATGCATATCTATTTGCTTTCATGATGCAACCGTTCTCTCGCCGATGGATCCTACAAACGTACGAATTCTATAGAGGGTGTACTTGTGAGTATTTCCGTGACTTATAGAACGATTTTAGTTTAAATGGTTGGATTTTACAATTGAGCAATTCATGTTATATCGCAGCTATATAACGAAAATGTAATGCTATAAATGTATTTTCCAGCCCTTAGATGGCATTTTCCATTC
This sequence comes from Dermanyssus gallinae, assembly GCA_003439945.1. Classification (NCBI taxonomy): domain Eukaryota; kingdom Metazoa; phylum Arthropoda; class Arachnida; order Mesostigmata; family Dermanyssidae; genus Dermanyssus; species Dermanyssus gallinae. The sequence continues at coordinate 59,265 of QVRM01005923.1, read as the reverse complement.
ACAAAACTGGCGTATTAAGCGTCTATTTGTCAATATGACAGTTAGCTTTGATTCTGTTTTCCAAATTCGAGTATATATATATATATATATATATATATATATAGGTATATGTAGGTATATGTATGTATAAATATATATATATATATATAAGCCGGGTCGCAGCTTACATTGGGAAACATGCAAAATCGGTGCTGGGTTTCTTCAACATTATCGGCAACCTGTCACCGATACAAAAAGAAAAATATGTTTTCTATCCTTGCTATGAAAGGAGTTTTGGCATTCATCGAATGCAACGACTGAGGTGATGACGACGATATTGTCAATGTATTCGCCAATGCCGTTTGCGATGTCGGGGTAGTTTCGATTCGACACGTCCGTCCACGTGCGATAGACTAAGTGAAGCAGCCTAAGTATCATTATTACTCTGATGCCGAAGTTTGCCAAACCATAAACGCCTACCGAAGGCGATCTAGTAGTGTAGTAGCATGGCTTTTCCTGGAACTGCACTACCCGCTGATTCGAACGCCTTTGGTCAACAGAGACGAACAGAGACCAATAGCATAGCAGCAGCCCCCGAAAACACGACTTTCTTTTTACACTCCGAGTCCGACCGTAACTCAAATTACCTCTGGCGTCTACAGACACTGCCGCCAGACCAGGCCCGTCTCTGCCCCCGAGAGACATGCCGCGGACGTGACGCTATCGTATATATATACATATTTATATATATATATATATATATATATATATATATATATATATATATATATATATATATATATATATTTATATATTTGCAGAGTGCGGTAGTGTTTTGGTAGGCCCTCATAAAACAGATTGTTTCTGAGGTTTGACTTTGACAGTAATAATTGCAGAAATCGAATTTATTTTTAGCCCTCCGGCTGATCGAGTTCGATTTTCTAGCATGATCGCAGATTACAGATTTGCACATATTTACGGAAGAAGACGTTGTAGCTTAAGGGTCAGTCGAGCCAACAAATCGTCGTAGCCTGGTGGCAGTGCTAGCTTATTTGAGCTTCCGCGTGCAGTGCTAAAGTGTTTTCCTGGAGAAGATGCAAGGGATGTGCATTGCCGCGCATGTTTGCTTCCAAGCATGTCCTACAAAGATCGTTAAGACGCCTTTGCGGAATACGTAGTATGGAACATGAGGACGACGGCGCGGAACGCACATCACATTCATGTTCCTGCTTTAAAGAAAGACAAAAGTAAGTTACTATTGAGCTGGACATACAGCTAACCTAGAAGAATCTAAATAGATGCAAATTGTCACGCAAACATTAATGATAGAGCAGCCATAAGTAAAACCTGTAATATTTACGACAGGTAATATTTAAGGCAGGTGGCTGAGTTATAAATACCACTTACAGAAGGGATAAACGTCTAAAGGTTACTATTACGTCACACAGATACCTGTTTTTTAGCTGTTCCGTAAGGCTAATACCGTGTACGTTTTTCATGTCATGGTCTATTTTTAGTCCACTCCGGCACCCACCTTGTCTAAATTGGGAACCATGAAAGCCAATTTTAGTGTGGCCGGTCTGGATCTCGAATCTCGAACTATTAACTAACTTATACTTTGATTAATTTTGAGTAAATTATATTATTATTTGTTTGCGTCAACTAGAAAACGGTTTTCTAGTTAGCGTAAACAAAATTTGACCGACTGTCTGTCAATGGCTAGCCAAACTTTATATTATTAATTGCGAGCCAAACTGTGTGAGTTCGTTTGTGCTAAGGTGCCGTCAGCAGAGATGAAAGCAGCAAGCAAAACATTGCCGAAATAAAGTGACAACAACAGTAATAAAACGAATAAGAATAACAGCGGTAGTATTAGCAACATTAACAGAAGGGCCTATAAAGTGGCAGTTTTAGGAAACGATAGCTACAACGAAGGGTTCCTCGCACCGAGGTCAGGCACTGAGACCCACCAATGGGCCGGACGCTCGGGAATATACATAAGAAGAGAGACGCCTGTAGCTGCACACCAAGCAAGATGCACGTCCGTTGATGTGCTCGGTCGACTGTGGTGTCGTCTCACCAGGTTGTTTACAGCAATGCTGGTGTAGCAGCCAGCGACGGCTCTTTGGACGGTTGGGATGGCTGGTCGGCTTTCTGGCGCCGTTGATGATCGACGGCGCCGTAGTTGGCTGTTCTGTTGTGTTGTTGTTGTGTTAACTCTGTTACTCTGTTACAGTATTACTTAAACAGAAGCGGAGCTGGAGCTGCGATGTAACAGGACTCTCTGCTCAACTTCTAAAACATGGTACTTCATACATTGCTGGTCCTTTTGCGCAATTAGCGTATCTTTCACTCCCTTCTGGAGTGCTTCTAGCCGCCCTTAAGGCCTCTGTTGTTACTCCTGTTTAAAGAAAGAAATGCGACGTTGCGGAACTTATGAATGCAACTGACCTATTAGCCTAGTTGACCGCATTTCTAAGCTATTAGAGAAGCTTGCTCTTGTGCAGCTGGAACGCTTCCTTGAACCCTGCAACGTTCTATCTCCAAATCAATTTGAATTTTGTTACGGTCGGTCTACGGGGATGGCACTCGCGCACCTATGACAGTTTGTGACCGACTCGGTTGAATCGACAACTGCCTGTCTAAGCGTCTTTCTCGACGTCACCATGACATTCAATTGCGCTCGCTATTCTTTCATTCTACAAATCTTGCATAGCCTTGGACGTTCTACAGTCGAGTGGTTTAGAGTTCAGTCTGAAGTTTTCGTTAATTACTAAATGTTTGGGCCTCACCTTACACCAAGGCTTAAGTTGACGCGCTCTTGTTAATCATATCACACCCAAGTATTATGCAGTTATATTGGTCTTGCTTTGATTGCGTCGTATAGGAGTTCCGTTGGATGACGCTGATATTGATCTACAAAACGCTGTTTGTGCCGGTACTCACGTACGACATTTTTTTGTGGGAAGGTGGTTAGGATCACGTTCTGCATCGGGCTCAGGTAATGCACAACGATGCTCTGAGGGCTATATTTGGGATGAGACGTAGCCAATCTGTTACAGATATATAGTGCTTATAGGATTCTATCCAATGATTCGCCATATCTTCAAGTAGCTACTTTTCGTATCAAGATCAATCGTAGTTTAGTACCTGCTGAGGTTGCCCTCCCTCTGGTACCTCAGCGGCAGAAAACCTCGCGACGCGCCAAGACTTTATTTTAAGGAATGCTTTGAATAAGCGCAAGTACATAATACTTAATCACAATAAGTATCATCACAAGGATTTCTCTACAGCGTTTGTTACAATGCGCAGCGATAAGTGAGGCAACACGCTCTCACATATACGCGCAAATGAATTGATGCACTCATACAGCATCTATATCGTACACAACGACATCAGATAAAACCACACTGAAACATTACAAACTATTGGGAAGGTGATTCTTTTTAAACAGCACTAGTAACCCCGATTTAGGTTATAACTAAAACACCGGCCTGATTCAGACTGTGAAATTAAAAGCCATTTTTTGCTTCGCAAGCAAAGAGGTGCTTCGATGTGAGGCATCTAATATTTTTAGAAATGCAAGTCCAAGTTTCGGGCAGGTGGCATGCAAGTGAGTGTTGACTAGACTTCAAGGATACTGAGGGCACTGCGAACGTTGTTGCACGCATAGCTGATGTCTGACTTGAAGTAGAAATTAGTGAAAACGCAATTCCGAAAAAAACCCACGCGTACAACACCTCGTAAAAATTAACGTGCTAGCATAGAAGCCTGCAACGTGTAAATCATTTCAACCCTGAGTAGATAAGTAAATAAATCATGGACCGAATCTCTTCATCTTCTAGAAAAATTGCTCTAAGTGCATCATTCTGTATTACTCTGACTCTCCGGAGAATTCCGTCATATCCACCACCTCAGAGAAGGATACCATATCATAGTACTGGCAGGAACACGGCCTTGTACACCAGAAGTAAACCCTCTGTGGGGGCCCCAATCAATTCCATTCTGCGCAGCGTCGATATCACAGCATAGCACTTGGATGCAATATATTCTATGTGGGGATGCCACTTCATATTTCCCCGGAGAACGAGCCCCAGGCACCTGGTTGTCGGCGAGAGTTAAATGTTCCGTAGCTCGAGTAGTTGGTTCGTAGATTTAAAGGAGGTGTCATCAAGGGATAAAATAGTTAAAGAGCTGGCTAGAATGGGAGTGCCGGGACCAATGCTGAGGTTACTTATCAGCATCTTACAATAAAGCAAGGTGCTGATTAACAACGGGATTAGCATTGCGGGGGAGGTAATTGAGAGAGACACACAGGCCTTTGCTGTTGTTCGTAGTTCGGGGAGGGCTGCCAGAACGCACAAGTGCGAGCTGGGCCTGAGAGTGAGCCAAAGTTTTACTGTACGCAGATTGTGTAATAATTTTCAGAGTGAAACAACCCATTGATCGACTAGTTGCATTCTTGGATAAAAAGGGCTTAAAGGTAAATTGGGAAATATTAGTATCCATGAAATTTCGACGGGGCGGCCGTCTGAACAAGGCTGACGTGCTTCAAATCAGGGGAAAATAATTAACATTTGTAAATAAATTTACGTACCTAAGGCTCAACTTATCAACAAAGCGCAGCAGTTTTTGATTACACATCCAGGAGAGGACCAGGAAGACCACCATCGCAACTGCGGCAATTAGATACCTACATATGCTTTCGGTCGATGCAGTGGGGTGCCCCGGGGGGAGGATTAGTTTTTGTTAGACAGTTGGTAAGAGAAATCAGCGTGATGCATTACATATGAGTAGCGTCATCTAAACTAGAAATAGTGGTCACATATGTGCAACCGGCGGGGACAGAGTGAACAGAAACGATGATTGAACACCTCTTGTTGGGTAAAGAAGCGTTGAGAGAGCGACACAACTGTGCTAAGTCCGTGTCGCTCTCTCCGCTCTAGCGAGCATACGCATATATCGTTTTACCATGTGTGTTATATATGTTTTGTTGAGTACACTTGTATTACAATATTAGGTCAATCCCAGTAAACCACTGCCTGAGCACAGCGAGCCTAGCACCGCGGCCGCATTTCCACGTTGCATTTCATTGGATATTCTCTGCAGCAGAAATTCTACCGCTCTTTTCTCATCCTTCTCACTTGCCGCTCTTTTCCCAATTTATTTCAGAAAACTTACTGTAGATTTGCCCATGATTCCCATTGTTGCTATCGCAATAATAATGGTACTATAAAAGCCATCAAAATCAAATCGGATACAACGAATGTGAACTAAGAGCTACGAGTGAGGTCCTCTTGGGTGTAATATGAGTGGGCATCTGGGCTGTAACTCCTTCAGAACCCGCCTCGTCAGTCATAGGCTAAGATGCGCTAAGGGGGGGGGGGGGTGACGCAAAACGTCAGGTGTTCAGGCTAGGTAATTTAGGCCTGCTAATGAGAATGTTTTGTATGTTCTGATAAATGTAAAACATAAGGCACTAATATGAGAGTATGAAAGTATGCCGTAGCTGCTGCTCATTTTGATGCGAGCCAATTTACCACTTGTATAAAGGAAAAATGTACACACAAACTCTTACAATTTATTAGAAATGCTTCACTAATTATATAGTTAAATGATCTAGGTATGCCCTTGATAGTGTTGACAGATAGTAAATATTGACATCTTTTAGATTTCTGAGATAAAACCTACAATTGTAATTGCAGTTACAAGAAATTCTAAAATGTAAAAAGATTACAACTAGGTTTGTGCTGAACTGTGCTGCGTCTGTAGTTTATGTCACTTTCCCAACAAAATCAACCCTATTATGAATTATCACCGTATGCTGTTTTAAATGCTTTACATATGAGTATGCTACGTCAAACTTTGCCCCACAATCTAAATTTGACTATATTTATCACTATTTCTCGGTGCAATGTCAAACATTGCGTTTCATTCGACAAAAGTTGATAAGTATCTCCGCAGCCTGAGTAGCATGATCCAGACTCCATCAGCGGCTTCCGTATTGCTGTATAGGCTATCATTCCTTCCGTGAATCCTTGAGCTTTTTTCGGTGCGAAATAGTTTGATCGGAGAAAGGGACCAACTGGGTAGCGTCAGCCATTTATTCAAGTGCCAACCGTCAGGTACCTTAGTTCCACGTATGTGGCTCATGCACCGTAAGATGATATACAACACCTCAGTGCCAACTTTTATAAAAGCATAGACTTTGTTCTAATAGCAGGGGACAAAACAAAGCTCGACTTCAAAGGACCTTTTGATGTCCTCGCGCTAGCTGTCTTAAACACTACGAGAAAGTGCACATGGATGTCAGGTTGTTATAACGCTAAGTTTTTTCATACGGCAGTACAGAGAAAAGACGCTTTGAGCAAATGTCTTGACAGCAGAGCATAGAAACTCGCAGACAAATCATTGCAACATTAGAGACGCGGTGGCGCTTCAATGGAAGGCAAATCGAGCCAACCAAAATGTACGAGGTGTGTTCAAAAAGTTCAAAATTTTCGCGGGTTACGTATATTCGAATTTCGATTTTTTGTGGCGTTATGTTGGTACTCATGTCTCTCACTTATGCCGACAAGCTCGGCCATTTTGAATGTTCACTTAATTGTTGACAGCTGCTTTGCTTGCACGTGTTTTGGATCGTCTTCGATTTTTACCTATTCAAAAAAATTGATCAAAGAACCTGTATCAAATTTTGTGTGAAAAACGAAATTAAGTGCGCGGATGCATTCCGAATGTTGACTGTGGCATACGGAGAAGCTACCTTGGACCGAAGCAACGTTTATCGGTGGTACAAAATGTTCTCAGAAGGCCGAGAAGATGTGAACGACGAAGAGCGTGCCGGACGCCCGAGCACTTCAACAACAGACGAAAAAATTAATGAAGTGGAGAAAATGGTATTGGCCAATCGTCGAATCACCTTTAGAGAAGTTGCTGAGGACCTAAACATATCGATTGGCTCGTGCCATTCGATTTTTATCAATGATTTGGGCATGAGACGGGTCGCCGCGAAATTCGTACCAAAATTGCTCAATTGCGACCAAAAACAGCATCGCATGAACATTGCTAATGAGATGTTGGACTCTGTCCGCGACGACCCAAATTTGCTCCAGAGGGTCATAACTGGTGACGAATCGTGGGTTTATGGTTATGACGTGGAAACCAAAGCTCAATCATCTCAATGGAAGCTGCCGCACGAACCAAGACCGAAAAAAGCGCGCCAAGTTCGGTCGAATGTGAAAGTTTTGCTGACAGTTTTCTTCGATTGCAGGGGCGTGGTGCATCATGAGTTCTTGCCACAGGGTAGAACTGTCAATAAGGAATATTACCTGCAAGTTATGCGCAATTTGCACGAAGCAATCCGCCAGAAACGCCCGGATTTGTGGAAGAACAAAAATTGGCTTTTGCACCACGATAACGCCCCTGCTCACACATCGTTGCTTGTGCGCGAGTTTTTGGCCGAAAACAACACACTAATGATGCCGCAGCCACCGTATTCCCCAGATCTGGCCCCCTGTGACTTTTTCTTGTTCCCTAAACTGAAGAGGCCCATGAAAGGACGACGTTACGCTACGCTTGACGAGATAAAGACGGCATCGAAGGAGGAGCTAAACAAGATAAAAAAAAATGGTTTTTTGAAGTGCTTCGAAGATTGGAAAAACCGTTGGCACAAGTGTATAATATCTCATGGGGATTACTTTGAAGGGGACAAAATAGATATTCATGAATAAATGAATAATTTTCGAAAAAACACAAAAGTCGCGATACGTTTTGAACACACCATGTATAACCATTTAGTGTAGCAGCCGAAATATAAACTGCTTCGTCTGGGTCGAGAGATTTTGCGGTAGAGTCCCCATCGCTTATTTACTTACATGCAGTTATCGCAATGTCGCGCTCGTTGGTAAGCAAACTTATGAGAGCTCGACACGCAGCTGGTAGATGTGCATTGAACATACCTAGAAACATAGTTAAGTACGAAATAATCAAAGGCAAGTTTGGCTGGCCCACTTTAGCGCCTAAAGTAAGATACTCTACTTCGCCACAGTTAGGCCTATGGATGAGTATCTTTGGCCGAGGCCCGTTGCCAGAAACAGAGTCCCGTGCTTATGTATAGGTGAAAAAGTTGGTGATTTTATATGTATGTGAGAAAATATTACACAGCTTTCCTGCTAAAGCATTAGACGACTTAACTTAATGTTTGTAATGGATCTCATCAGGACTACTACTCTTATTCTTAGGTAACCCGCGTAAGACCTGCACAACCTCTTCCACTGTAAACGGTAAAAGGCGCTTCATAGAGAGTAGTTGCTTAACTACTCAGTCTGCTGCAGGGCGTTTGTATCTAACACAAGGGCTATAAAGTGCTGTCGCAACTGCTCCTGTGTCACGCTTTACATGCTTTTATTCTCCCGGCGGACTGTGCACACTTAGGGTTTGTGCCCTGTTCTCCTAAGCATACGCGTGTTCTCTTCCTCATCATAACAGCGCCTACCCTTCGTAAGCAATTTATTGTAGGTTGCTCTTTGCGTTACAGTGTCGACGATTTCTGCTAGCAAAGACAGCAATATTGTACAATTGAGAGAACTTTCTACGTATTTATTCACGGTGCTCTCCACCACTCTCCACAAATGCCACTGGGGGGGCATGGACCTTTACAACAGAACATGTCAGGACTGCAAGCCTGAAACGGAAACACATTCAAATAGTTACTTGATTTGGTTTTCTAGACGACTAGTCGACTTTGGTATGCCTTGGTCTATATTGATAATTATATCGCTACAGTAAATAAATATTTGTTTATAATGGTGAACGATTGCAAAAAGCAAAGCATTTCAACTAAATGTACATATTTTTACCAGAGTCCTCGTGAACTTCAGTATTAAAGCCCGCCACGATATCATGCCTGTGTACGATGTACATATAACGACTATGGCAAATGACTCTATTAAACGTAACCTGAACAACAGTAGATACTCAATTTCTTCATTTGCTGGCAATATCTTTTCTTTTCAATTGAGCTTAACTGGTCTGATTGGCTTCGTCAGTCAAAGTCTAACTGTTTTTACAAAACATAGACATTTTTGACAGTAGATATATGATATGTGGCAGTTTCAGGCCCTAATTCAATATTGAAGTCGTGGCTCGAGATAACGGAAGGAGTTCATAAACCTTAGCATTTGGCCACTGCAATATCATGTCGGAAGCGGCCACACGTCATTCACGTCTAAACTGCGTATTCTTAGTTTTGCCGGTATTCATCTTAAGTTTCGTTGTTCGCAAATATATATTACAGAGTAATAGGGCTATTATGGGTGTTATGCGTTTTATGCATTTATGTCAAACGGAGGAAATAAGATCGGTTAACAATAAACAAAGATGCAGTTAAGTGGAATTACTCTAAAAGGTAATTTCTAGTTTTATGACGCATATCGACCAAAACTATTAAAACTAATCTATAAAGTATCTCCAATTCGTCAACAATTTCTCTGATAGCAATTCGGCGACTGTAGAGTGCAATGTCACAAAGTGCTTCAACGATTGCTTCTGTTATTGACGTCGAAGTCTTTACCGAACGGTAGCCATCCTCGATCATTTCACGTGCGTCGTGAAATAGACGGTACCACGTGTACACAATGTTTGAGAACAGTGCTTGATCATCATAAGCAGTTCGTAACATTTCCACCATTTTGATTAGTTTTTAACATAGAACTTGATGCAGATTCGTTTTTTTCTCGAGTTGTGGGCTCCTTAAACATCGCCGAACTTTGTTTTCTTCACTTCTTTATTTCAAGCTCAGACAACTGACGCCGCCACTAATCGGCGCGAATTTTGCCGTGCGTATAGCTGTTTGATGGTGCTTCTAAGCAAACGTAACCGGACAACTTAGATAGTTTTGTTTTACATTTTAAAGATCAACCTACTAGAATACGCCCATGCCCGTTACGCATCCAGAGACGAGCGCGGTCTGAGGAAATCGCCATGTCTGCGCCTATCTATCGCCTATCTCCGCTGATTAGAATCAGCCGCTTCCCGCCCTTCTTCAGCAATCTGCGAGTGGACAGGCCCGACTCGCCAAAGGTAACTAAGGCAAGAGGGCAAAACCCGTATGTTCCTGTACTTTCACACTTTGCCTGCCTCGGCGAGAGCCGAAGCATAATCGGCTTGAGCTGCGCCAACACTATCGATTGAAGAGACTAATAAGACACTGACTAACCCGTTCGGACTAAAGTTAGTCTAAGGGCTGTGATTTGTCGTCAATGTTACGAGAAACTCCTCCGTTCTTGGTTGTTCTGTGTCGACGCTGACCTCTCCTTGTAGACGAAGGAGTTAGCGTCCGATTGCCCGGATCTGTTGAGATCTGTTTTATCCGTTACAAGGCGAGCCCTTTCAAGAAGCCCCATCAAAAATCGCAGCACCTCCTCTAGAGACTTCAACACCGTGAATAGCTTGGGTCTAGTTCCATGCAGGAGGTCAGCCAGCCAACGAACCGGCCAGGCGAAACTAGGCAGTGTGAACGGTGAGACCTGCTTGTAGGAGACTTGTAGCCGCCTTCCTGCAAACCTTCGGTATTGGTCTGGACTTGATATATATATATATATATATATATATATATATATATATATATATATATATATATATATATATGTCGCATGTCCTTAGGACGTCGTATCAGCAAATAAACATTGTAAAAAGCAGCAAGGTAGAAATGGTTGAGAAAAACGGAAATAACATACGTAGTTTACTAGAGTTTGTTACCTTGTCTCTCTGCGGCCTACTTTACGACAGATTCACGGTTGCATGCTCAAAGAAGGCGCGATTGCATCCGTGTGAGGAGAACCTATATTAGGCTCTGCCGCGACGTTAGACTGGACACGTCAGGAGCTTCGATTGCTTGCAAGATTCAAGCAGAACATTACACTTTTCTTATATTGTCTTGGGTGAAAGAAATAACTCGCTTGACAACGAGCAGACAACGCGTCGTCTGAAAAATGACTGTTTAACTTGGATATGATGAGCCTGATTCCGCTCCTTAAGCCTCCGCTCACAGCCGAGGAGTAGGACAATAAACTCCCCCTTCAAGGTTGACAAGATCTAGCAGGCACTACGGGCACTTTCGAAAAGAGAAGGCTCCGGACCAAACCATCTTTATAATGACCACTTGCATCAGTCGAAGCTGATATTGGCAGGGTACTTAGTGATTCTTCCTATGAGACTCTGAAAAGCGGGCGCATACTCAGGGCTAGGTATATATTCTGATAGTCGCTAATAATCAGTTAGTAAAAATTGTGACAATAGGGCCAACATTTAAGTCCACGGAATTACTTTCGCATTGCTTCGTAAAACTGACCCCATAAATACAAATGTGCAACGGCAAGGATTGAACCCGTGAACCTATGTGTTTCCTCCGGTCGCAGTCAGTTCCGGCTCCCTGGCTGGGGCAGCTGTCAAAGTTGAACCTAGCGGAGCTAGGTCTCTTAGGTTGTTCTCTCGGACAATCGTTGTTTCTATTAAACATGATTATTATTGTGCAACTCAGTATTAGACTGTTTTCTATTTGCTCGCTTAGGCTTGACATTGCTTAGCATTACGTCAACAGCTCTCAAACCATCTAACGCACTTGTTTTGTTGATAGTTTCTTTAATAGCTATAGAAGAAAAATTATTTCCGGAATATGTATTTTCGATGAAGACTAATCAACGATCGTATATATATATATATATATATATATATTTATATCTATATGCGATATTTAGGCGAGCACTGCCGAGTGTGCAAACGTATTGTAAATTATTATTTATTATTACATCACCTTTCGGTATTGTTGATTATATTACATTACACGTATTCATTAATCAAGCATCTCAAGAAGATGTCAGCGACCTAACGCCCAGATAGCTGGCGCAGACCGACATGTTTCATGATGATATTTGGTGCATACAAGGCCGCAAAATTTGCAGCAACACTCATCAGAAGGGTTATGGAACCCACTGCGGTGGCACAGTTTGTGGTGGAACCCATGGACGGAGTAGCGGGTGAGGACGTGTCGTTGCTCGAAGAGCGGTTCCATCCATGTATTGTCCAACATTGCCGGTGTTTTGTAGAAGGCTTCTGGTACTTCCCTCATTTTCTGCTCGAAGTGCCTACGGAACTCTCGCAGTGAGGCGGTGGTCGGAAGTTGAAAGCGGTTTACCATGTCCTCGATGAACGGCGTGGTCCTCGACAGACTATAAGTTAGCCTGTTTTGAGCATTTCTAGGGAGGCCCAGAACTCTCTTAAGAAACGTTGCCTTCACCGTGTCGAGAGCGCTAAGCTGCTGAGCGGATAGGTGTTCCCAAATTAATGTGATACCATAAGATGCCACCGAGGCCACCTTCAGATTAAACAGTATTAAAGCTGTTTTTACTGAGAGCTTCTGTGGAGCCGAGATTGAGGTCATGGCGACAATGCAGCTATTAATTCGCTGAGATATGTGAGCTGCGAAAGAGGTGCCGCTTGGCGTTAGTTTAACACCCAGGTAAGTAAACTCCGAGACAAATTCTACAGAGACACCGCCCAAGCTGAGCCTATCACTTTTCCTCAGGGGTCCCCCGGATCTGAATTTCATAGCTTTTGTCTTCGATACGTTAATTGTTAAACCATTTTGCTTACTGTATGTCTCCAGCAGCCTCAGGGACCTTTTTAGATCCATGAACACTCTACTATATACCACCAGGTCATCGGCATAGAGAGTTATGCGGACACAGGGGTAGTGGTCATTGATAAGGCCCGGAAGATCACTGAGTAAGACTGAGAATAAGAGCGGGCTGAGATTATCACCCTGGGGATAGCCGGTGGTTTGTAGGAAAGGCTGGTATTCCTGAATGCCGTCATCTAGAATGACTGGGTTTGCCTTCAGAATAGCTGCCAGTATCCCCAAAACTCGTGGGCCCACACCCGCGGCGGCTAGCTTCTCCATGACAATATCCCTGGGGGCAGTGTCAAACGCCGCTTTGTAGTCTACAAATACAGCGTACAGTGTTTGGTGCTTGACGGTGACCGAACGCTTCACCTCGTCTAAAAGCTCCTGGGATGCGGTCATTGTCGAATGTCTCGTGCGAAATCCATGCTGTTCCGGAGGGATGATTCCCCTTGCTTCGAGATAGAAGCTAAGCCGGCGTGCCAGGAGGCATGACAATATTTTGTAGATGCAGCTTTTTTTTGCAATGCCTCGCCAAAAGGATGGACAAAGCGGGTCACCTTTGCCTTTGGGGATGACCTTTAGCAAGCATTCCGACCAGGTTGCTGGAATTTCACCTGTTTCCAAGCACTTGTCAAAGAGTGCCGTCCAAAGCGGCGTTAGGAGGACCGCCGCCCTTATATGTTCATTCCGGACGAGGTCGGGTCCGAAGGCCTTCTTATACAACACTCTTTAAGAATATATGTTTCCGATAAGATCGGTGGTGTTAACAATACAAGTTTCTCATCTCATATCGTTCTCGGGGGAACCTAAACCACATTTGCCTAAACTTGGTAGCAATATGCATCAAACTATGGAGGAGAACGGCTTACCCCGCTGAACCTCTAGAAGCAGATGCATCGGTATTATATCTTAGTAGTCTCTTATTATGTTATGGCTGGAGGAGCTGGTTATCGATATGTTACAAACTTGTGGCTAAGCTCTGCGATTAAGGGTCGCCGGGACAGGCTTTGCAGTAACAAAGGCGGTTAGCCTCTGTTTTTTGCTGACCTCTTGGGGCCGCTACGCAACGTCACAGACGGGCGTTTCTAGACCAGATTTGGCTGGCTCCGTATGAGATGAGGCGAGCCAGAAGGCAGAAAAATGTCAAGAAAATGAGAATGCGGAAAAGTGATTCCTTTCCCCCAGGGCTTCACTTAATTCCCTAAAGAATCTCTAAATTAAAAACAACTCTGATTGCAGCAAAGCGGGCCCCTTTTTATGATCGCTGTTTCGGACAAAAAAGTTGTTTTGCGTATTGTTTGCTCGTTTTTCTCTGTTAAGAGACCAACCGCCAGTTCTAAAATCTCACGCCAGCCCTTTATAAGGAGCACTGCCTTTCTAATAATAACAACACGGATGCCTTTCTAATAATAACAACACGGACGCAATGGAAATTCAACTACAAAGGTGTAAATGAAACAACTCTATCACGGCCATTTTAAACACTGCCGCATTATGCCTCTGATGAATACGCTTGATTATGTAAATCTATGTTTAATTAAGGCTTGCGAGCTGGTTCAAATAGACACTGTCATCATCACAAAGTTTCGACCAGACTGGTTAGAGCGTGGTAAACATGCCGGAATCAGCAAGTTAATACCTTCTTCTTCCTTGCTAAGTATACAACTTTGTCTTATAAGCGAGTCAATCTATTACGACTAATAATTTGTCCTTGTACACATCCGCGGAACCAGTTGACTTATTTATATTACGCTAACCACACATGGCTAACTGCCGGCTCTGTCAGAAAGCAATGACCGCCTGTCTCGATTGTGTAACCATTGAAAAGTGTTATTCCCTAGGGCCTATATTGCTTGCGCTATCAGCCTGGTGGGGCTGCGACGAGATGAAGCGCCAGTTATGAAAACAGATAGGCGCGTGAAAAACCTAAGTGAAATGCGTGTATCAAATCTTTCCGAATAGCTATAATGCTTTATATGATTATTGTATTACAGTGGAGGCAGGAAACAAAACGTTTCACCATAAATAGCAGCAATGTTTGAATGTTTTAGAGAGGTTTGCTGTAAAGTGAAGCCACCTGCCTAGAAACGCTTGTTTGCCGGCATTTAGGCGGGCCACTGGTGCATGAAAGGATTCGGCCAAATCCCGTCTTCGGCCCCCTTGAGTCCTTTTAAGACAAATGGAGCCCACCCTGACACTGATTACGGCTAACAGAATGTGTCTGAGACAGGCGAGGACAACCAGCCGTGTTGGAGAAGCCATTTTACTTCAGTGCAACATTTATCTGCTCGTACAACCTAATATCTCGGGAGGAAACTGCCACAGTAGACTCGTTTTCGCCTCGAATCGTCAAACCTTGGGCGCATGTTTTAAACAATGCCATCGAATGTATACGGCCGTTGCGTGTCAATGCACACACTGATGCAGCAATTATGAAATTGTTAGCAAAAGTAGTTTCGATAGAGCTTTTATATCTAAAGCTACCACTGCTACTCTGGCTAGTCCTTTGCCAGTCAGACGCGCATAATTCGGTGCATGTTTCTGTGCGCGAACTTAATTTAATGATCGGGATCGAATTATTTTTCAGTCAGTCGTTGGTGGCTCCCGACAGGCAATCAAACGAGCGTGTCCTCCCTTCGCTCATTATGACCTACTCATTGTATACATCAATGAAGTTATTCGATCCGCAATAACTGGAATATCGGTCGAGGACGGTGCATAATTGTACGAAATTGGATCTTTGACATTTATTAGTTCCGAGTAGCAGTGGTACTTTTAAAGGGGCGTTAAGGGATCTACTTAACTTAATTCAGGGCGTAACCTAGTGTTGGTTGTGACATCTCTATTGCTCATGCGAGACATCAAAGCAATTAACTAAAATTGGAAACGACGAGATGCAGGGTTGCCTGTTTTTGGTAGATGTGCTGACTTTACGCACTGCGACTCGTGTAGTTTGATTCCCAAGTTAGGCTTCAAGGAGATTGCACTAAATGGAAGTTGCAACCCGACATGAATCAAACCTTCGCAGTCACCGAAAATGTGCGTATATATTTGTTGTCGGAACCTATCAATTATGTTGTGATATACGATTTATTTTGCGATAGAGGGAATAACATAACTTTGTACAAAAATAACGTATGTATCTTAGCTATTTAAAGCGACCGACCAACTTTTACCGAATCTTAAAAGTTTATCGAATATGAATTTAACTAGATATACATTTTAATTATAATTATTCTAGCATCAACATAACTAATCTAAAGAGCCATTTAGTATCTGTTAATGCAAGATATATCTATATATAGTAAGTGGAATAAAAAAAAAATTAACAAGTTCTTACTAGCGTAGTGCGTTGAACCCGCGAGAATAACGCAAGAAATATTTTAAGTATCAATACATACCACGATTTTCCGAACTACACGGGACTGTTTAGCCGCTGGCTCCTAGCTATAGCAACACAATTTAGACACGAATAACTGTCCTCATGAAAACCAAAGAGATTGGTCAAAACCACTAACACGCCGTCACGTAATAGAATAAAAACTTTCTTCTGATGGCAATTTAAAAAATGTGGACAGTGACCAATACTAGATCGAAGTAATCTATATTAAGGAAATTTATATTTAAGAAAAACGCTAGGGTTATCTGTTAATCAGCCAGAATGTACAAGAGATATAAACTACCAGGGCCGTTGAAGATACAGCGTAGTCTGTTTGAAACACTCAAAACACGCCCCTATAAATGTATCCGTCTTTTCCGTGCTTCACTCCTCTGTGGCATACATCATAAAGTCATAAGATAGTTCCATTAGTGCCAGTTACACGTTCGACAGTCAAGACGGAAAACGTTACGTCCCCTTGTTTCTGTTGTTTTCCGTTTACGGGCACAGACTTGCAGGACTGTTAGGATCAGCTGCCAGGCGAGTACTGAAGTCCATGCTGAAATCGTGAACTTCATGTCGACAGAACGAAACCAGTATTAAAAAGCCGACGGCTTCTAGATAAAACACCGCAGGCCGCTGGCCCTCAAGATTGCAAGGGCCAACAAAACTGCGTCTACCGCGGCCATTCGAGTACTCTCCAGGCAGATCCCTTGGGATCTCCGGGTTATGGAGAGCGCAGTCCGTCGTGCGGACTCCTCTATCTCTAAGGAAGACGCACGACGTCAGGCCTTAGACGCGTGGAACAATAGATGGATGGAGATCCAGGCGGGCCAGCCGGGTTTCTGGACTCGCTCTATTATCCCAGATGTCCGAGAGTGGTTCAAACGGCGAGAGGGATCACTGTCGTACCCTCTGATCCAATTTCTGACGGGCCCACGGCATCTTCAGAAAATACCTAGATCCTATAGGACGTTGTTCCGTCGCCAGCATGCATTCTCTGCGACTCAGGAGAAGAAAACGACGTCAAACACACCATCGAAGTATGCACGGCTTTCAGCGCGAACAGGACGGAGCTGGCGCGGCTCTTAGGCCGGGAACTTTCGGTAACATGTGAACAAATGGCTCAGGCCCTCTTGCAAGACACCCAAAGCTGGCACATAATAAAGGATTTTGCCGCGACGATTATTGAACAAAAAGATTTGGTGCAGACCGCGATGTGCACTCTGTTCACGCAACCCTAAGGAAGAAATAGGGGTTGAAGTAGTATCAAAGAATGGTTCCAGCTCCTCGCCTCTTCCTGAGGCCATTTAGGTGAGAGGTTTTTAGTGGGTATTATGTCAACAACATCGGCATCGAGTCCCACACTACCCGCTTTGGGTGTGCGTAAAAGCATTTTTCCGTCTTACCAAATGTTTTTTATTAAAGCCACTGAAACACGGCGCATGGTTCAACGAGTCATTTCACTTGAGGCATCTCCAGTATTCCACCTATCTTGACCCGCATAACAAAATCATGCATGTTGTAAAGGCTAGGTTTTAACAGTGTGAGTAATTTTATAGTCGCGACGACACTCACATATCTTGCCTATAGGTTGTGTCCTTATCACTTATTCGCTAAAACGGACTCCAGAGACAACCGTAAAATGTCTAAAAAAAAAGCCTAAATGCAAGCGACACCGAGATGTGATGGTTCAACCGAGCGCAAACGGGATCTAATATACTTCTTGGTCAGTGTGCGAGCGGATAATGCGTTTCATACTGTGGCTCGATTTGTCGGTTAGTAATGCTTGTTGGCCCTGCATTTTTGGCAGCCTATGGAAGGATCTATTTCGTGGAACAGCGAACTGTATAATACACGTCATCAAATGAAAAATACAATTCGTGCATAGTATTGTCGTTGAACAATTACACTTGTTCTACCAGCTTTTCAGAAGGGTAGCAATCTTCTAGTGGATTTTTACCTGTGAAGTGAGTCAAATCCATTACACGCACTGGTCTGGCAGTGGTATTATCTTGGCGACTAGTTGAAGGGAAAAAAGTTTGTACGGAGTGGAACATTTTTCCCTTGCCGGTTCAACTCTTCTATAAATTGCCCTTTATGACCTAGCTGCGGCAGAGGGGAGTGACACTGCTAAATATCTAAAAAAAAGAAGATTTAGAAGCCGACCTATCAGGGATTTATATACATTCTACGGCGGCACTTTTGCTACGCCGTGGTATCGTCATCCTTGGATTTAGCTTTGAGAGAAAGCGCAACGTTTTAAGGCTTCGCAAAATGAAGTCGACCCTAAGATGATAAAAGAGGTTTTACACTCGGCACTGAGTTTGGCATACTCCCTTACTGATTAGCCATCGACACATTTATCATCCTACTCCTTTGGAAGACAGTGTAGACTCTATCGATAATGATAGGATTATTCTCTGTGGCTATTAAAATATGCGTGCAATTCGCATGTATACTCGTAGACTCAGCGCCCAGGAAAAGCAAATGAAGAAGCTATTTAGGCAAACTACACATCTTTACAGCTAAGTGGAAACTTATTTTGACTGTTTTCGAGGGTGCAGCCAAATTGGATATACATATCTTTATATGTATTTCAATGTATTGCCAAATCTAAATTGTCTGCGGAAGCTGCTCCCGCGTCTAGAACCGTCAGATCGCATTGCCTACGTAGCATAGAACGCTAAACACGGGTATGTAGCGTGCAGGGCTCTGGTTCAAACTTCGGCATTGTGGTTTTTTGTTGCTACGTGCAGCACGCTGAGAAATGGCAACGTGAGTCGCAGGATCCTCAACCGACGGTACACATGTTTCTGGGTTTGGGTACTCTAGCAGATTAGGTGTATACAGCCTTATGCTGCCGGATCCGCTGTGCAGTGTGTGGGTTGTACCTACTACTTTGATGCACAATGCATATCACTTCTAACCCAGGCGCTTGCACAACAATTACGCAATAACGACAGGTGTACTCTGTGTCGGACCAGTGATCCGTGAGGTGAAAATATCGTTTCTCGAGTTCATACCGCTTTTGAGTGCTCCACGGTTAGCTGACGTTCTTGCATCATTCGAGAGAAGCATCCTTAGCGGAACAGACCTCGTGGATCTGCACTAAATGACGGATAGACAACCACGGGCACCTATGGAGATGCGAACGACCTCGGCGCTTACAGTATTGTCTACCGGATCCGTTCAACGAACGAAAACCGGGCTCTTCTCTTTGGCGCTTCGATTAGAAAAATTCGTGAGCTTCTGCGATCCTTACAGTAATGAACTTCTACAACAAAACAGGGGCTAACATTATTAAAAAGCCAAGAGTAAAATCCAAGAAATGTCGTATAGTACGGTAGGGGCTGGATAGCTGTCATGATTTTAGGAATAAGGAGGACCTACTGTCTTCTCCGCATGGCTGGCGCAGTAAGTGCATTTTGCAAACGTATGTCGGAACAGCCCCCCTGAAATAACAATAAAAAAATGATCTCACTCCTATACGAAGCATTTCCGCTCCCCCTTTCCATTGCCAAAAATGATTTTCTCACCGAGTTTGACCATACCCTAGCGTTTTGGCCACGCAAATTGGGACACCCTGTATATATATATATATATATATATATATATATATATATATATATATATATATATATGTCTTAAGAGAAAGACACTTATATATATAAATATAAATATATATATATAAATTATATATATATATATATATATATAAATATATATAATAGAAAAATGCTTACAGTTTTCGCATCAAACTAACGAGGTTAACGATACACAGATAACAATTGAATGGCTTATTCGTTTAGCCGTGAAAACATTATAAGGCAATAGAGGAGACGTTTGGGATTAAATGCAGAACGTTCATTCTGTTGCACGCTATGCGAGCCTATAGCATTTTTATAAGTAAACCAAATGGAGACCACTACATATATTAGACATTATAACTCAAAACACGGGCGTAGCTCAAGCAGACTTCGCCAGCCACTTGCTTTTATCCTACATATAGCGGAAGTTTCAAAAGTGTTAAGCGAGTTGAGATTCCCTTGTGCATTCCATACCGACGTCACATTACAAACATCCTAAAACCAACTGCAGTTTTATATCTTAACGAGCGCGCCTCTAGTGAAGGAAGAACAGCTTGACAATGAATTTAGCAAAAACGAATATTTTGCGTTTTAGCAGACGAGAAGCATCGTACGGCATTGCAAACCACCATCACATACACACATATACATAAATGGCCGACCTCTTGAGATAATCAACCACTTCACCTACTTCGGAGTTTCCCTAACTTTCTCTCAATACGCACATCAGCCAAGCTCAAGCAAAAGCAATAGCGACGGTATTCTTACTAGGTAACCTGCGTAATTAAGATTTAAGGATGGCCTAAAATGTATTACGTCTCAATTATTGTCGATTGTTACAAATAATCCATTCAAAAAAAAAAGCGCACCTTACACTAAATGACATGAGAAAGCTTTGACAAAATAAAGTCGCGCTATATTAAACAAATGCTAGGCTTGCCAAAGAACGTCTCGGCCACACTTGCAGCCGAACTGCGAAGAATAAGAACGATGCATAAAGATCTGACGCTTAGCCGTTTTCCGCTTAGCACTGAGGCATTTTGTGGCTATCGCGCATCTAAACAAAATAGAAACTTAGAATTCGTCTCCAAAATCTACACTACAGGTACTGCCTTCTGCGCAGAAAAATTGAAAAAGTGTACCCTGATTGGTTAATCAAATAACGTGTCATGGACACCACCATCATATATGTATACAGCCAAATTGTTTTTGGCACAGTTGACTTTATATGTACCATCTGTAAACGTTGTGATACCGAACGTTAGCATATACTTGTATGTAATGCAATTCCGCGAACGTTCTTGGCGGCAAGAATTAGCTATGCGTCAAGCTAAGCTATTGTATTCCCACTATGAATCTCATGGTGAAGTTTCAAATTTTAAAGATATAAGCTAAAAAGGTAAGCAACAACTGCGGATGTTTAGGAGTAAGCAGCTCTCGTGAATAAAATATTACTATTTGTGAGCGCTAAACCCCCAGCCACCACGAGCCATGGCAACTCAATGCTCGTAGCACCTAATTTATACATATATATATATATATATATATGCAGTCATTCATACACACCGGTGCATATTCATGGTCAAGCATACGTTGAGATAAAGCAGGCCTTGTTGTGCTCTCCCTATACTCGTACCTCGGGATGTCACACCCACAAGTTCGATTGTCTGCTGCTATGAGTGTACCCTATCCAGTGATGGAAGGTTTCGTATGTTTGTTCTAACTAGCAGGGGTAACCCTAGCGTGTTTTACGTCGAGGGGAAGTCGAGCATAAGCTATAGATGGGTGATGCGTAGCTAGGACGGGCCTTCTAAGAGACTTCTTTTGGGACCAGAAAGCAGGCAATATATATATATATATATATATATATATATATATATATATATATATATATATATATGTATATATATATATATAAATATATATATATATACATATCTTGTGTGCAGGTATTAAATTATTCCGGCTGGATGCTCTCAACGAGTCTCTGTGCTAACCCTCGCCCGCGTATAGCGGAGAAGAGTTTTCCGTCGCCACCGACTGCGGCGAACTGCTCTCGAATAATAGTGGTAGAGGTGCTTGGTAGCTTATTCCACATTACCGTTCTCTCTCTAATCCTTTGATTCTTGCCGTAGCGCCAATATACATTTGGGGTCGAATTTCCTTACTTGAAACAAATCTGGTTTTACGTTTCTGTTTGTATCCAATAGAAAGACATGTACCGTTGGTTCAAGTTTTGATTAGTATACATATGTGGGCGTATACATATGTATGTGTGCACACACACACACATATATATATATATACACACAGATTGAGGCTTCCGTATGGGAAAAAATGTTTCCTGCAGAATCCGATACACCGCCAATAAGTTTTTTCTCCTCTCGTCTAGCAGGTGGGAACGAACGCTGAAATCGACGCCCCATGTAGAGCCGACAGTAGGCAATGGCTTAGTATTGCATATTAACTCGCGTATTATCTAATTACAAGACAAGCGAAGTTTCTTGTAGCGTAATAATACTGTCTGCGCGCTATAAACACTTGTCGTTGCTGTCTTCGTCACCCCACCGACCCCACTGCCATGGCTGCCGCCGCTGTTGCTCTGTTCCAACAATAGGCAAATTCGTTTCTCTACTTTAAACGAGTGTTGTATCGGCAAGCTCGTATCTAGGCGTACCGCTTCGGAAGGCCCTGTGCAGGCAGCCAGCGATTCTATCCAGGTCGTAATTTTGTTGTAGCTAATTGGTCGCTGACAACGTACGGCAAAGTACAGGCCTCGGTCGGCCAATTATCTCAAGCGTAACTCGCCAAATTCACTACGCTGTGGCGCTGTATTGCAATGCGCTCGCTTAGGGTTCTGTTTCGTATATTATTTCGTTACGCATTGCACACTCTCATATACATCTCCGCACTTGTGTTAAGTCGTCTCTTCTGTGAGCATAAGACACACGCAGTCAGACTAGATCGCACAATAGTATCCCATAATCCTATAATAATATCCATCTTGACCAACCAAGGGGTCAGAATCTCCCCTCTGAGCGTGTATGTCCGCACCGTTCCACCTCCCTGGCAATGCTTCGCAGGTGTAAGTATTCCAGAAGGCCAACAGAAAATATGTTAGAGATATTGCCGTAGAGGACTTTTTACTTTTAATCTGTTCCGCTCACTGTTCCAGAAGAAACTTTTGAAGGAGGTCTGTTTGAAAATGTTGTGCTTTATGTGGGCCTTTGTGTGAAACCCAAATCGTTGTGGCAGTGTGAAAGTAGTCTCAGTACCATGCACAGTGCGTCGCCGCAGACTGCCATGTTATTTAGTGCGTTTACTTATACTTCTGAAAGTTTAAACATGAAAAACATCCATGCGCCGTGTCAGGATCGAGCCCACGATTTATGCAATCCGAGTCTTCAGAACATCTTCAATACACAAACATATTTCGTCCCGCCGACTATCACAGAATCAGTTCATATGCTGTATGCAATCTGAGATTATAAGAGGAAATTAGGACTAATTAGTAGCATAGCTGGCTACCTCTTTAACCAACACAACAAACGTATGAACAACAACCACTAAAAAACATCATCAACAACAACAACAACTGGTGCAATAGTAATAGAATAATGACCCAAGTATCCATGACACTAACAAGGGGTTCTCAAGCGTGCAGATGCTCCGGTCAACAAACGCAGAGCCGAAGACGAAGAGGATGGAGAAGAAGTAAAACAGAAACACAGAAGCAAAAAAGAGAAGGACGACACTCGGCCCCTGCGGTTAGTTTTACTTTTACTTGATTTCCACTAGGTAGGCCACCTAAACATGCAACTCCCTGCCAAGTCCAAATATAAAACACTTTATCTGGAGGAGACATTTGCTAGACAAAGTCTACCATCTTGGTTACGGGACGCACGTCGCTGCGTCATGAAGAACAACTGCACAGAAGCCAAACACGAAAACGCGCGGAATGACAAACTACACTAGACTGTGCACACAACCAACCCGCGGTGGGTAAAATATTAATAATAATAATAATAACATTGCTGCATCAGCAGGCAAGCGTAATCCAATTCAGCGGCGGGATACCAGTCCTAAAAACCGTGACGGTGACTGCTAGAGCAGCGGTCGCCCAGAGCGGAGCGCAGTTTAGAGCTTGGTCGCCCGCTTCTCATTCTCGCGTGACCAAACGAACCCGGGACGGCAAGCTTGAAGCTTGAAGACGACCGCTCGACTCTCATAGTTGAGTTTCCATGCGTCGGTGCGTGGCAGCGGCTGACTGTGTACTAATTGCCACTTCTTATGCTATACTAAGGCCATCACGGCTGCTGGCCGCTTGCTAAGCGCGGCTTATATACTGAACCGTTTTGGCAAAGGAGGCAAACAGAATAAATAGAGAAAAAAAATGCATACACGTACTAGACATGTTATTTTTGTTGTTGTTTTGTGTTTTTTGTATTTGCTTTATTGATCTCAGTGGCAGGTAATGCGTTTATATATACATATATATATATATATATATATATATATATATATATATATATATATATATATATATATATATATATATATATATATATATATATATATATATATATATACTAATATTATATGCAGTCAATGTTGACCAATAAACATCAGTATATATATATATATATATGTCAAATATTGACTCCATATTTAGATGGTATATATCCAAAAATATAGCCACCACTCTGCTTCAGAGGCAGTCTTGGTCCAACTCATCAGTCAATACCTTTGATATCAAAATCAACCACAATACTTGTAGACAGTCATCTATATCAAGACAATTTACCGTCACGCATATTTTGTGGTGAAGACCATGAGCTGTGATCTTACGAGTTATGAGTGCTCTCTTTGTGTAGCTGCACGTTCACGTCGTTACTTCTCAATCCACTAGCGTTGTATGCCGGCCCCTCATTATAACGGTTCTGATAAAGCGTGTGCTCCGTTCCTCGCGAAAGCTCAATTAGGCTCTGATAGCCTCGTAAAATAAAAACCTTGAGCTCTCAATGAGTTTATGCGGCAATTCAATCTATTGTCAATTCAATTAGCGTAAGTGCGTCAGCCATTTCATGCCCTTTGTTGTAAACACTCGTTTATGCAACCCTAGGATACGGATGAATTAAAGCAAGTTTGCTCTGTCCATTTGTCGTGTGTTGGCTAATTAATTATGTCCTGCGAGTCTATAGTTCTTCCATGAAATAACAATTATTACCTATCCTAGTTTCCTGAAATGGCCCTGAAAGTCACTCAGGCAATATCATTTACGCGCCCATATCTGGTCTGGTATTCGTAGGGGTCGCCCCTATTACCCTCATGGACATTTAGTCGATTTTTGCCGACAATAATCTCAAATGTTGGTAATTTCCCTACTGTATACTTTATCGTCATAATTTTATTTATATCTTTACTAAATTACTACTACATCGTATACCCATGTTTCATCCTACAAAGCTGGTGACGCTGAAGTATGGGACTCGGTTCTGCATGATGACCGTCGCTCTCTAGGAGACGACAGCGCAGCGGCAGCGATCTGTCACTTCTTTGTTTCTGCCTATAAACTGCGCAAATATTCGGGTACTGGTAGAACTGAGTTTTCATGAAGTCAATTGCCCTGTCCTGTCCAGAAGCTGCACCTTCCGTACTTTGTATGCATATCTGAGTCTCGATTACATTCTCAGGATGAATATGTGTATAATACTGGCAGAAAGAGAAAAAGTGCTGCTTGTCGAGGAGGACATAAAATCGATTGCTTGTGTCTCCGCAAATAATCGTTCGTTACAGAACGACATTATAGAAACGGTTGAAAAATGTATGAGCTCACTAAATGGCTAACTAAAAATTGTGGTTGGAGCTTCCATTTAAGCTACTCTTACGCTTAAGGCTGGTTACTTAACTAATCTGACTTGTCTTGGAGTAACACAGATAACTTCAGAGGTTACTCGCCCGATGTCGCATGCCATTTTTGAGCATGTCTGGAGGTAGTGCCTTGCAAAGCTATGAGGCTTCTTCTGGCCACCTGTGACCCCTTTGATTGTGTTCCGCGACTTTTCTCGGTTCCACTGTTCAGAGGATTGTTTCAAAGGGGTGGATCTAAAAAAGCCGCAAAGTGCGTCCCCTCCACAAAAGTTATCAAATATTTATACTTTTCGATCGTTTATAATACTGTGTAAATATTTTTTGGGCGTATGCAAACTGTATTTAAATGTCAAGCAGTTTATTGTCGCCACTACTACTTTCAGACCATACTAAGCGTTTCCTGGTCCTCGCTACCACGTCCGCATCATATCTAGATATCTCTCCCAATAGACATTGCTGCTCTTTCAAAACAAAACCTCGGTACCTATTGCCCCACGAATCTGTAGTTGTTTTGGCTTGCCCCTTGCAGAATGTCTCTTGATATAGTGCCGGTTATTATTATAACGCTCATTGCCACCATGAATTGCATACAGGTGACGACGCAAGCCTCCCTCTATTGAACACACTACTCAGAGCAGATGCTGTATGTTTTTAAGTATTTGCAAGTGCTCAAGAAGCTGTGCCATTCTTCACGATGTTGCAGTCATGGGCTGGACCACTCCGACTCAGTTTAGACGTCAATGAATGTATTGGCGGTTGCTAGCATTTCTGCAAGCATACTATCTGTTTTTCAAGGTTTACTTTATGTATTCATATTCCGCATTGTTTGCCTAAATTCTGGACAGCTTGTTCTTAACTTATTTTTTATACAAATGCACTCTTTATCGATATAAATGCATGCAACGAAGGGCAAAGAATGACTGAACCGTCGAACACTATCAAAAATCGTTACTATAGCTGAAGTGCTAAAGTGCAGCGCATAACTAAACTGGCAGTGTGCAGCTGTTCGCTAAGAAGAGGCCAACCGCTAAGCCGAAAGAAATCTTCCGAGTTAAGGTGGCGACTTGGCCATATGGCCTAGAATAGCAAGTATAGTGCATAGGAGCCGCCTTCGATGTTGCGATAGCAAAATCTCGAATCGTCAGATTTTCTCTTAGTCGGCAGTCGAAACCAGTGTCGTGGTGTTTTTTGGCCAAATGGGCAAAGTGCCTTAGCACTTGCTTGAGCTCAGACGCTGAGATAGGATGCGTTTGGCGAGCGCGCGTCGCTCGGGTGCATCACTGCTTATCGCCGACATCGATATCATCGTCGAGCATTACGTAGCCGAACCTATAGATAAGTTCGTTTTCGCGCATCCAGACCTATAGATAAGTTAGTTCCCGCGTAGCCAGAAATATAGGTAAGTTGATTTTCGCACACCACACTAGGTTGAGACATCGCTGGCAGCAGACGCTGTCTGTTCTGCTCATACTTTATTGATTAGCAATTGACGTTGCTGACTGCCAAATCGCCGACTGCATCGGTAGTTTGAACGCTGGCCGAAACAACATCGAGCAGCCAGCAGCCAAGCCTGGCCAGGATCTAAGAAAAGACAACTTCTTGTGGACGCCGGGGCTCCTACGTAGTGGTGGGAGCACATGTGAAAGATACACGAGCGCCGCGCGTCTTGATCCCAGCTGGGAGTCATCGCAAAGCTATCGGTATTGCGCTCGCCTCGCGTAATGGACATTGCCGTTCTCGGCGTCTTCCGGTCGGCTGTCTGTCGCAGAGATAAACAGCGCTTCGTTCGGCTATGATTACCCGTCCGCGAAAAAAAAACGCAGCTCACTCAGCTTAGCTAGAATAGCGGCCTACTTCTACTGACGGATTCATGGCATTTTGAATCAATCGATTGAATGGTCTGGTATACAGTTTGAGCGTTGTCGGAATGTCATTTACTTCGACGGCAATATATAGATATGACGTATGTATCCCCGTATGTAGTATGCTTGTACACACGCTAATATATATATATATATATATATACATTGGCCTACCCCTCCAGCGTCACGGGCAACCACGGGCACTGCGCAAACAGTGCGTGCCCTTGGGGCCTACATTCGAGTATAGGTTGACCGAACGGTCTGGCCATAATCGGCACCGCGGTTGACGTAGTTGTTGTTTTTGGCGGCGTCAGCGTGTTGAGCCCGCTACGTCTGTATTTGCTCGAAGGAGGACTCAGGAGTAGATTCTTCTCGCAAGAGAACCACTAAGTCCTGGACAGTGCTCTTAGTGGTACTCATAGTAGTGATCTTGGCTAGATCTACCTGATGCTAATGAGTAAGCCAAGAGCGACGTCTTAAATGCAGTATCGGTAATGTGTGAAAAGGTGAAGGAAAGAGCCTTTTGCGTGATTATCGCCATCGTGATCGATGGCGATAATCACGCATCGATTATCGCCATCGATCAAGCGTCACATCACATGATCGTCGTGTGCTGTGGAACGTAGAAAACGAGAGAGAAAGACATATAGGTGAGAAAGAATTGTCATACAGAAGTGTACGGGGATGCGCGCGAATAACGGCAAATCGTATTTGTTTTTTTTTGCTGGTCTAAATCTTTGAGTTAGCCCGACGACATAACCGCAGTGAGGGCAAAATACATGCCACAGGCCCAGGCCGTACAAGGCCTTGTCGACAGATGTTAGTGCGGTGAGAGCTTTGGCGTTTGTTTTCTGTCTCCACCGCTGGTTGGCTTTATTTATCTAGCTGAACTTAAAAAGGATAATCTGCCTATTTACATACGTAACGGTCTTAGCTTGCGACACCCTTCTTGTGTTTACACAAGTTTGAATGAACTTGGCAACTAGAAAGCTTACAGCTGTTTCTGTTGTCCGTAAAAGCGTATCAGACATATAAAATCTGTTTTAGCAATTTTGTTGTTTGGCGGAGTAATCTAGATAAAGGAGACAACTTTGCAGAGATAACGCCGCGGTTTTCGTTCCTGCTTCCGAAGGGGCGGCACAATGCACCATCGCAAATGCTTGATATATCTGAACATGCGGTTGACGTTTGGCGGCGGAAAATAGGGCTCTAGGTATCCAACTGTTACGCACGCTCAATGCGTCCCGTGTAGCTGTACGGCCTTCAAAGTGCACTTACACCGAAAGGAGAACGTACATCATAGACGAGAATATGTGCAATAATGTACTATATATATATCCAGGATGCGACGTACACTATTTCCTATGAGCACCGCGCGATGGCTGCGGTAATAGTAACAGAAATAGCAGAAGATGCAGTACCGGTAGTCGTAGTGGGTACCGTAGTCAATCACATGAGCTATTCTCGTGCTTCTAAGCTTAACCCAATCTTGTCGATAAGCTCTGCATGAGCTCTTCGGAGCGTTCGTGCGACGACGTGCAGCGATATGAATGCTGATCTCCTTACCTGGTTCAGGTGGTGCCGTCCGCCGCTTCCGTCGCACTATTTCCTTTGCTGCTATTTCCTCTACGCTTTGTATCCTGTATTCGCTGTTCGTTCGTAGTGGCTGGTCGACTCTGGCCGCTGACTTGAACTCAACACCGTAAGCGGCAAATTTCTAGCGATGCCTATGATATTGGTCGCACAATTTGGCACCACCGGAACAGGCTCTTCGACGGAGCTTGACAGACACTAAAACAGACCTTTGCAAAATCCTGCTCTCGTCCGCTCACCTCATCTCTACTCGTCCACTTATCGTCCGAATGTAGTACGACTTCAGATATCCTTGCCGCTTCTCCTGCCTGACGTCTCTCTGTTCTACTATTCTAAGTGATCGCACACTATCCTTTGCGGTGATAATGCAGACATAAACCACGTCCCTCCATCGACACCCGCCGCTCTTCACGCTCTTCACCTGGTTTGTGTCATCATCCATCAATTTCGGCTGTGCTCGTCACATCACACAACAAGCGAACTCAACGCGCGTACGAAAATCCTCATGATAGGTTGATACGCATTGTCGCTGTCACTCTACCATTTGGCTTGAGGCGATGATAAAAAGCAACTCCCGCTTTTGTTTGCATTACGTTCGCTTCTGTCAGTCTTGTCGTTGTTACGGTCGTCGTCGTCGTTGTCGTCGTTTTTATTATTGTTGTTGTATTGTTGTTGTTGTTGTTGTTGATGTTACTGACTACGGGTACGGTTGTTGGTATAGTGTGGCTGAAATTGCTGTGTCCTGCTCTTTTTCCTTATTCCTCTGTGGCATTTTTCTTCTAGGCTTTGTTGGAGTATCCGCATGCACGTCGTCACGACCGCTCTCGCCAGCGTTAGCCGGCAAACCGCTACTGTCACCACCGTTCCGTTGACGTCTTCTCTTGCACGGTATCACGCGCGCACCCACACGCTCACACACGTGCAAACGCTTTGCCGGCAAGGCTTGGTCTGACACGGCGCGGCCAGGCGGCCCGTTGTCAGACAGCAGCAGCCGGCAGCGGTGGCGTGCGGCGGCCCAGACTTGCGGAGAAGGGTAGCACTCGCCGGAGAGGGCAACCACCGCAGGCTGTCTCCACGTCCGACGGGATCCTGCACGAGCGCACGGGAAAGGACTTGTCATCTTGTCTCGATTGCCTTCAGAGGGAAGACCACGATCGGCACGAAAGATCGGCAGGAAAGATCGGCGAGAAATTGGGCCTCGTTGCTTTTGGGCGGATGCCGAACGAGGGAGCAGGGCAGCAAAACCCAACGGCCAACTCGAGAAGGGAAATCGTCAGGCCGAAACGGGAGCAGTCCGGGCCCCTGCCGGGCTCTTTAGACGGGACGTACGAAATGGCGCGCTCATTGGCCTTCATGCTTTTCCTGCAAGCCACCGTGTCTTCCATGTCGTGCTGGGCAAGGCGTCGTTGTCCAGCAGAGGAGGTAGACAATCGTCGCCCTCGAAGTCTCTGACACGTCGAGTCGCTGCTACTACTGTTTTGCCTGGCCCGTTTGACAACGACGATATAGCGATGCGCGTTAGAAGAGCAAACCGGGCTATCCGGCAAGGGACGAAAAGGATCGAAAGCGTTGTTAGTGATTTGTTGGAACGTTTATCTGATTGACCGCAGCACCGTGTTGAGTGACAACTGGTTTACTTCGCCAACTTCGCAACTGTTGTCTCTGTTTTTGTATCATTGCCTATATATCGAGAGCCTGTATCTGTCATATAATAGTTGTCTCTACTTGTGTCCCTGAACGATCATGCATTCCAGCAACGATGCCGAGAGCCCACAGACGCACATTTACAAAAGTTGGGCAATCAAATTTGACTGATTGGATTGAATGCGTACGAAACATAGTGAGTTATGCTCACATTTAGATACCCAAAAAATGTTATTTTGACAAAAAAAACGGCTTTCTCATAAAGTATGAAGGGTACTCAAATGAAATCGCAGGAATCTACATTATAGATATATAAATAAAGTTTTTGTTCAAAAGTAATCACCAGAGGCCTGAGCACAACTATCGCACGGCCTCAAAAGCCGAAAGATTCCCTGTTCCCAGAATTCCTTCGGCTGTGACAAGAGCCAGTCCTCCACGATGTCCTTCAGTTCGTCGTCCGAGTTGAAGCGCCCCCTTTTGAGGTGTTTTTTAGCGGACCAAATTGATAAAAGTCGCAGGGCGACATGTTCGAGCTATGGGCGGACGCTCGATCCACTTGAACTTGGCCAGTACACTCTATACGACCATAGAGCACCGTGGACGCGCGTTATTGTGCAGCAGAGTCACTCTCTTCATGAGCAGCCCAGGCCGTGCATTGCGTAGGCCACGAAGTGTCTCACAGTGTATGTCACTGTTTATTATTTTCTCGTGCTCGAGGAATTCGATGAGTATAGAACCTTGAGCGTCGCAAAAGACAATGAGCATCACCTTCGTAATACCGTACGAGGTGTTGCAGCGTCATACGCAGTTTCTTCAGTAAATAGCTTTTGCAAATTCATGCCTTTATGTTTTGATTGATGCGTGCAAAATTCTAAAGCACGCAATCTCGAAAGTAAATTAACATGTCAGAAAATAAAACGATCATTTGTTTGTGAGAATTTATATATGAACTTTAATTCTTTAAAACCATTGATTTGTATTTTGAATAATTATTTGCGTTTAAAATCAAATTTCGTTATTTTGATGCAAAATAGGTTGGTGAAAACATGCACGATCCATATTAAGCAAAGGAAACGGTTGTCAGTTCGATAATGCAAGATACGTGCCTCACAAATATGGCCTTGGTTAGATCAAGGTTTATTATTAACTTGGTTGAAGATTTTTTATACAAAGTTGGTTCGTTAATCAGCATATAGGTGATCGATGCGTGCTTGGGGAATCCGCATATAGGATCAACAATCGTAGATCTAGATGCATATTTCTTCCTCTACCTCTCACAAACGTGTATCGCTATATAGTTTGAATAGGGTAATCTGAGCCATCTTTTTCAAGTGTATGGAGTTTTTAAGCGACCACGTTATATAAGTTGGTCTATTAGCGGTAGCTTCTTAATGACTTGTATCTTTGTCTAATCGTTCGGCCGCTTGTTGATATTCCTAACCGCATTAGTCTCCTTAACAGAATTTATCATGGCGTAAAAGCACCACAGAAGTAGGAATTACACGTTTCTTTTAGTTAGCCCTCGCAGTTCATAACTGTTCTCTTTAAATATACACGCGACGTTAAACGTACCATTCACGTTTTCTATGACATTCATTAAACGCAGTCATTTTGAACTGCCTTCACGATGGCCTCAAAGCGTGTGGCGTTCGAAATGTGTTCGAAATCGATTTCACTAGTCATTGCTGATTTCACTAGTCATGAGCATTCGCTGCAACGCCAAATTGCGCACAATAGAAACATCATTGAGGCTGCAATTCAGGAAAAGGGTAATTCGATAAAACGCACTTCCATCCATAACTGAAATCCTAGC
Source organism: Dermanyssus gallinae (assembly GCA_003439945.1). Classification (NCBI taxonomy): domain Eukaryota; kingdom Metazoa; phylum Arthropoda; class Arachnida; order Mesostigmata; family Dermanyssidae; genus Dermanyssus; species Dermanyssus gallinae. The sequence goes on along the minus strand of QVRM01005923.1, from coordinate 26,852 downwards.
CGTGGCCAATACGTGGGCCTGCTTTAGGTTCAAGTCGGACAGTTTTCACTTATATTACTGTGCGCAGTATATAACAACGCTTTTGTTCAATGCTTCTACGAAACAAGTAAACGTTCATAAGCGTAGGCACCCGAAAGTGTTTCAGACGAACATTCCACGCCATACACAAGTACCATCAAGTCTTCGCCTAGATTTGGCGCATTATGGAGCTTGACATTACTGAGCATAGCCAACCCATAGACCCGATGAGCCTTGCAATGGCCACTGAAATACATTTCACTTTAGCTTGTCACTTCCAAAAGTCCCCCCGTATACAAGGCGAACTACTAGAGAAACTGGTAACAACATAGTAAAAAAACGAATAAAAACTGAACAAAATTACGAATTAATTACATGACATTTGCGTAGTGAATACATTGTAAAAGACGCATGCATTGAGGGTACTATATCAAAGCATCAAGATTAGACTATACCAGACGACTTAGCAGAGCAGAAGGGATTCGACATTCCTGGCATACTGATATGAATACAATCCTGCGAATATATTGGAAACATGACCAAATTAAAATGTAATTCGATTCAATTCATGTTTGACCAAAAAATATTTGCGAGCTGCGGAACAATACGGTATTATATATATTATTAATATATAAACAATACGTGCACTGATTTAATAAAGCCAACCTTCAGAAATATATCTATATTTTGAGTGCAAAACTATAGTTTAAAGTACAAATCATTAGTCAGTAGTGCGTGAGAGAGTCGCGAACCCGTAAAAGTAAGTTTTTTTTTCAATAGGTTCAGTTCAATTCCTTGTTTAGGTGTTACGGTAAAACCCTGGATAAGTAGCATGCCGATATAGCTGACCGGAGAATATGTAAGTGAGCAATTGCGAGACAATGACTCGGTATACACGCAGCAGCGTCTTTGGAAGAAAATTCTCTTTCGTCTGCAAATCGTTTAACACTGGCCAATGATAGGCAAATGTACTAATCTTTTTTTTAAAGAAAGTCTTTTTTAACCTTTTCTTTTAAAACCTTGAAATTTTGCCATTCGCGGTTGAAAAACGAAAAGCTTTAGTGCGCATCTCACGAGTAATACTTTTGTTCCAATTGTTATTGGAGATAGTTGTATCTAGGATTTTAAATACTGAAGTTTGTATCATGCAAATTTATTCCGTTACCCCATTACGCTCATGCGTACTAAACAATATATAGACATATACGCTTATTGTTTTCTTCATATATTTTATTTATTTATTTATTTATAAATTTAAATACGTTCCTTCTTCTGCATTATTTCTTTTAAGTTAAATCTCTAACATTTGGATGTGATTGAGGCTTACAGCTGATCCAGTTCTAAGCGCGTACTTTCCTATAGTATAATGCCGTAATTTTCGTAATACATAAATAACGTTTTGTGTACACTTGCAGATACCAATATGGGTGGTCCCTCTTTACACAAATATGCATGGGCTGGTATGATGCACATCTGAAATAACACAAAGATATCTGAAATGGTCTTTAGGTGGTTAAAAATATGCAAATATTTACAGTGTCTATATATGTGTATATAATTACCTTATATATGCACACACCCTCTCTAGTCTCACTATTTTTGCTTATAAAAGACCAGTTTGTACGTTACTCTAAATTTGATTAGATGAAACATATCTCTTCCCATGTCTAAATTCCACTAGCGCACGTTTATACATTGCCGTTTCCCACAGCCTACTATTGCTTGCGAATTACCAAGACAAACTTGGCTAGCAACATACCAGCTTTCCTACTACACGCCTAACTATTTAAAATCGACAATAAAAATTTGGGTGAAGGATTTGCAGTGTAGACTCCGCGATTTGAGAAAGCATCTTAAGACATGACTATCGCAGAAATGTGCCAAAGAGGTTCCGTACAGCTGTCAAACAGCTGCCGTCACCTATTGGATAGACTTTAGTCCGTTACTATCGGTGGGAGAAAATCGCTGCAAACTGATGCGGGCTCTTTAGAGGACTGTCCTAAGTGTCACTCGGGGGAAATATGGACGGGCCAATATATATATATATATATATATGTTTCGTTAGGAAGCAAAAAGAATAGCTTAGTTAGGAAATATTAATTTACCAAACAATAACATAAGTCGACATATCACCTGCACTTCAATAACCCAAAGTGTCTGACAAGCTGCTCTCCCACAATACGCAAGGCAAAATACGCAGTCGTCTCTCATATATATATATATATATATATATATATATATAACAGGGGTTGCAACGATTTTAAAATATACACCGATGAATAGTGTACTTCCAACGTACAAATATTATACTTACTATACATAAAGAACAGCATTTTATTATAATGTTCCGTAAAGCTGAGTCATCATCAGTGCATTTTTTGAGACATAAGTACAAGCTTAGTTGCGGATATCTGGATTATGTTTTTAAATTACTTGTCAATAGCATTGAGGTCTTTCTATGCTCTTCGGGCATTTTGTCACAGTAGGCAAGAGAAAAAATTGCGAAATACTGTGGTCTCCCCCTTTGAAGTGCTCCTTGAGATCCACCAGTCCCAGACCAATCATTAACCACCGTACAGTCTTTTTTAACCCCGATTTTCGTCAAAACTTAATTCCTAGTGATTAAATGGCAATAATTCCTTTTCGGTTGACCGGTGACGTGTTGTTTTCGCCGCGAAGCTTACGAAAGTATGTGACCATTCTATGTCTTAAACTGCGGGCACCCCAAGAAGGGGAAAGGAGTGGCTGGCTACGCATTCGTACATAGATGCTCGGTATTTTAGGTCCGACGCTCGGATGCGTCGTAACTAGGGGACACGCCTTCGTTTACAAGTGTTCTCTTTATGACGTCCTACGCAAGCGTGGTAAACGCGTTTTTGACATCAAAGAGGGTGGCCGGATAATGCGATTGGTTTGTTCTCGGCGCATTTCCTTGTGTTTCAACTATATTTCGAACTTTGCTGATAGCCGATTGTGTGGAGTGTCGGGCTCGGAAACCGTGCTGGTTTCTATCTATGCTACTAGTTGTCCGTTGGTATTGTGTTCATTTGTTTTGGATTAGCAAAATAGCATACTTAAAGGGCGGTAAGTCAAGCTGTCCCCTTCTCGGCTTCAAGGGTGTAGCTAGCCTTCTTTTTCCAAGAGCAACACATGTACATACACTCAGCTAGCCTCTATGAGAGCAAATAGTTTGCCCTGCTAATGTTCGGGGTACAGCAAGGAGACCTCTGTGGGCAGGGATATGTGGAACCAGTGCTAATATAAGCTAAACAGGACTTGGCTGCTCGCAGTCTACAATAAATGTAGCGGGGAATGACTACAGCCTCCCCGCAGTAAATGACTACCACTCATCACAGCTAGGAACGATGCTGGACAATACCTATACTTCGCATCGTTTTGCGGCTTGCGGACAGGGGTAGCTATTTGCGTGCCACAGGCTGGCTGCCCAGTGCAATGTACTAGTATACTAGTGTTGGCCGACAGGAAACCACGGTCTGAGGTTTTTAAAAAGCTGCGGCAGGCACTCGCGCCACGCAGCGCCGAACGCCGTGATTTCTACGGCTCACCGGAGTGCCCACATCCTCTGTAGGTCTATTAACCAATCCCCAATCAATGCACTCCGCCTAGATAGATCGACCCGTGGAAATCCGGAAAGCGTCTCTTGCGGGACGTGATTTCATGGGAAACACTGCAACAACACAACAACACAACTCTTACCGAAATCGAGCAAATCGTTCGGCTGGCGCAACCTTTAATTTATATAGACAACACACATTTTCAAAAATCGCGAAATGGGTTGCAAAGAGAAAACGCGGCAGAAGTATAAGAGATATTAATTTTAGAAGATAGTTTGCCGGAATTATACTGTCAATTGATACCGTCAATGTCAGCTGAACTTATTTTTCCGCAACCTCTCTATTTTACCGGACTGGCTCCGTGCGTTTTTCTCTTGTTCTGGAGGAAAAATTTAATGGAGAGACTATGTAACTTATTAATAAAAATGTTAGAGCAACTCAACTCGATTCTGAAGGTTGGTTTAAAATATGTTTTGAGAAGTGGGAAAGAAGGTGGCACGAGTGCATTGCAGCGGGATGAAGTTATATGTATTTTAAAGGGAATCAAAACACTTACACGTAGAAAATTAAATACATATTTATTTTGTTATAAATCTATATGTATCAGAACATTTCGATCCAGCCTCGTTTATATTGGGTTTATTCGTAAGTCCAATGAGGAAGTTCGAATATCTAACTGTAACGCGAACTGTAACGCTCGAGTGGAGATGGCTAAGTTAGATGCGCATTCTCGGTGTTTAATGCTATTTAATTTCGCGAAAGAAAAGATTGCAACCCAAGTCGTAACCAAGATATGTGAAGTAAATGGCAGGGAGCCAGTAACAGATAGAACAACTCATTTCAGCAATTTCAACGTTAACGACCGAGACCAACCCGGACGCCCTGTGACAGTGGCCACGCCCGCATTAACAACTGTGGTTAAACAAAACCCACGCGCAATATCGTAACCATTGTCAACGTACCATAGACATCTGTTTAAAAGCAGTCTCCATGCCGAGGGATTCGTCAGCAAGTTGGATGTATGGGTGCCGCACGCGCTCAGCAATCGCTGTCTGAAAAATCAGCTCTGGAAAAAGAACCTTTCTCCACACCATGAGATGAGAAGTGGATACTCTACAAGAACCTTGCCCGCAGAAGGGCGTGGTTTAAATAGAGAGTGAACCCCAAGCAACTGCCAAACCCGGACCCCATACAAGGAAAGTAGTGTTAAGTGTTTGGTGGGATGTGAAGAGGGTGATATTTTATGAGCTGTTACAACTAAACGATACGATTAATACAATAAAATACTGTCGACAACTGGACCTCTTGAAAAGGGACAATTGACCAGGAACGGCCGGAACTGACAAACAGACGATGAGTGACTTTTCACTGCGACAACGCAAGACCGCATACATTTTTGCTCACCAAGAAATTAATGGAAGTTAGATGGAATATTTTAACCTACCTATGTATAGTCCTGGCCTTGCTCCAGCGGAATATATATGTTTAGGTCCCTTTAAAAAGTCCATAAATGGCAAATAATTCGTTAGATGGCGTTAAAGCGCATATAAACCCTTACTTCGGAAGCCAGGACGCCACCTTCTGGAAGGATAGAATCATGGGCTTGCCTGAACGTTGGGCTAAGGTAGTTGAACAATGTAGGCGTACAGAATTTGATAAAAGATTTCCGTTGTATCGACATATGTCTTGAAATATGGGTGAAGAATTCGAACGGACTTATGAATCAAACTTATATATATATATATATATATATATATATATATATATTCTTCGAAAGAAGCAGGCTTTTCTCAAACACGACGGTGTGCGTAGTTTCTGTATAGGAGGACTGCTTGTCTTGCAATAGCCCATTTTGTGCTCCTATGGTGGGCAAAAACACCAGTGTCACAACTTGTAGTAATGTTACTCTCATTCCGAAACAAGACTTCTTAGAGACTATGTTTCATTGGAAAAAAATATATGTTTTAACGAGCTTTACAGTTCCTTATATCGATTATCGAACATTTTTGTTACACTCTGTATATATATATATATATATATATATATATATATATGCACATGCGTGTATTGCTTTTCTCTCTACACAACCGAAGTCAGACATTGTCGCATATGGAAAAAATGCATCCTGCAGCATCAACGAGTCGCTTGCACGGGATGACACTGCTACTACTGCTACAACGATCACTTTAACAACACTGCACCGGGCTGCATTGACGGGCGCGCGTATAACTTGATAGAACGCTGGCCCGCACAGTAAGTATTTGCACCTCTTGCAAACAGCATGCCCGTGTACCCGCCGCTAGCGCCGTTAGGGCACGTTCGGCAATTAGCCAAATGCCATGAGACGTCGCCGACGGGTGCAGCTCGAAGCCGGAAGCTGGGAAGAGGGAGATTTATACTATTGTCCTAAAGGACAGCCTGTCGTCCTTTAGGGACTTTGTGACGGGCCAATTTCAAAGCCCTGTGTATTTGTAAGAGTTCGCTTCGGGCTAAAGGCTACATCAGTAGCATCAGCGAAGCGGGCCGAGCGGGAGAACGACGGCGAGTCGGCGTCATCTCGCACAATTTTGTTTGCCGCTCCATTTCGCTATTTCATGCTGTTTTGAATCTAAAGTACGCCCCCGAGACCTGCTCGAGATCCGATCTACCCGCGATACTGGCGCCGCCGCCGCCGCTGCTGCTACTGCTGCTAAGGCCTACGGCGTGACGGGCGAAATGCGGCCGGGGCGAGGCCAGGCGTAGTCCAGGCCGTATGTAAGCCTTCTGAGAAAACAAAAACGCCGCGCAAAATACCGAGAGGCCCGCGATTCGTTGAATGGCCGCCCCGGAGAGCTACTGTCCCGGATGCCTGCTGAAAATGAGAGCTCGGACGCCAGGAAAACAACGAACGAAGAGCCAGTGCGCAGGTCGTGACCTCGGTCGCGACCAAAGATTCAGAACGACGTGATGCATCATGCGAACGACAAAGATAAAGCAACAACAACAACATAAACGATAGAGAATAGCAATAGCAACGGCTACGACAATAGCGATATAAGAAGCTACAACAACAATGTAGGTGTAGTAACAACAACAACAGCAACAACAAGATAAGCAAAAACAGGCAAGAACAACAACAGTAGAAACACTAGTCATTGTAAACACGAGAACGTTGGCTACAGCAATACCAAGAAAAACACCAACAATGACAACAACTACACCATCACAATAAAGAGGATCAACAGCAATAACGACTAGTCAGACAGCATACGCGCCACAAGACCGCAGAAAAGAACATTTAGTTTTCGTACATAAGGAAGCAACGGCTGGATGGGCAATCGTTTCGTAGAAACTCATCGATTAACTAACTGAAGAGCCCACGACGAGCAAAAGACTCTACCTGACCATCGACTACGTAACCTTCTCCGTACTTTTAACTTCCTCCCAGCCAGTCGCTTTCCCCGATGAAATTATATCTGGCTACCAAAAGCTTCCAAAGGAACAGTGCCTCATCTTACTAGATGCTCGCTAGTGGAAATCTCTGCACTACTAGAGGAAGCCTGCCAAGACTTCAGTTTTCGTCTGTCCCCTAAGATAGTTCACCCCGCCCTTCTCGAACGGTGCTGCTTTTGCTTGCAGTAAATATGCATCAAATAACTGCACTTTTCCCGAAAAACATTGGCTGCAGCCGATGTTTTTCACAGAAAGTTTTAGGTATCATCTTTAGGTCAATCTCAATCCAAGAGATCAGAATCGCTGTCTAACGCACACGGTCAAGAAAACGTCGGGCTCAGACGCGCTCTCCCCGCTCCCCCAGATCAAGCGAACTAAACATCGGCTTGCCGGCTGCTGTAGTGGTGGTGGCCAGCGAGACAGTTGAGCCCGGTGGCGTGATGCATTCGCGTGCGCCCCGCGACCGAAGACGACACATAGGTACATGGGTTCGATTCCCACCGTTGCGTATTTGTATTTATGATGTCCGTCTTACGAAGCAATACGAAAGCAAACCCGTGAATGTTAAATGTTAGCCGAAAAAAATAAAAACAGCGCGACAACAACAGTGGATTCAGCATTAGATGCCCAAACCATCGGGTTTTCGGCTGCCGATTTTCCACGCAGGGTTGACACATCGGCAGTATTACCCGGCTTCTCAGACTAAGGAATGCTGCTAACTACTGCACGCAGTGCCACTGCCTGCACAAAAATAAAGATCGTCATACAGACACAAACATCGATGACACTGCATTCGACTCTCAGCCCACTCCATTCGTCTTTCTCCTCACCAACCGTCAAGTCTTTCCTTTGGCCGGTGATTCCAGCATCTCCCGACTGAAGACAAACGTGTTTGACATGGTGGATAGCGACGCACGCTGTCACACCTTTCTTGGGGAAAAGCGGCGTCACGTTATGCAAGGTGATCGCAGACGTGCGTGGTCATATTGCCATATATAACACATAGCCGACTGACCAGCTTGTCGTGCTGAACGCCGGGCTAAACGACAGAAGAGAAGAGCCTCGCCAGTGTTCATATTAAGGAGGTACGGAGGCGGATGAAACTGGACAAGCCGGATCACTTGATGCCGCTCCGTGAAGCTAACAGCATCAGGCTGACCGTCTGATCTATTCTATTCCGGTCGTAACAGGTGGTCCAGGTAGTGACCGCCGCGCGGAGTTTGTTAGCGGTAACATGTCGGTTAAGTAGATTAGATATACAGTATATCGTCCCCTATATCTAAGTTGCATTTATTGTATTGCACGCTCAATACACAAAGATAGAGCCTTATACGCTCCAAGGATCATACGGTTATGCATATAAGCAATGTTATAGTAATAACCGTGACTTCACTATGTTAGCACTTTGGAATAGACAATTGTCTCCGCGCAAACGCGTGGTCACGGGTTCTTTAACCCAGGGTTAGCCCAGTTCAACAATGTGCCTTAAACAGATGCTGCATTTCCTCGTATAGTGACAAACGACAGGCTCTGACGCAAGAATTCGTATGGTCTCGAGTCTCCCTTCGAAAGATTAAGGCTTTTATCTACGCGCTGAATCAGCTTAAGCGTAAGAGAGCCTGTAGCCCTTTTAGTCTCGAACGCCAACGGACAGATTCGTGCGGATAATCAACGCTCGAGCAATTTCTGCATTTTTTAGCCTCGGCTAACCTGGAAGCATGACCTGCTCGTTCCGCACCTGCACCGACCATCGGAGGGGCTAATGAATCGGCTACGGTTGTGTCCCAAACAAGCATGCGGCCACGCTCAAAGGATGTCAGAGTTAGACCGTCAAGTCTTTTTCTATTATCCTTGCATAGACCCGGGGGTTCCAGAACACTCGGAGCCGGTTGATATTAGTGCGCGACTAAAGGTGTTATTTCAAGCAAATTGACGTGCTCGTCGGCCTGCGCTCAAGGCGCATGACAGGCCATGATGGGCCAACACGTTCACAAAGTTGCAGCCCTGCGCTTACGCGCGTAGTCTCGTCGTCCAAAGAAGTCCCAATTTACAGACAGGGTAGGGCGTGTATCCAAGCCCCAGTGTCTTGACTACTAGCAGCTCGAAACCTAACTCGGTCAGCAACGGAATGTGCTCTATTAATCAGGCTTGCTAGTCGCTTTTCTTAACGGGGGGCTGCCAACTGCCCTGGTTAGCCCTATATTGGGGAAGAGAATCAAATAACGAGGACAATCCATCGGTCAGCCATTGAAGTTCTACGTTATAAGCATCGCACCCATCACTATCCAATAATGCGTTCGTCGCCTGGGTCCTGCCGTAACCCTGTCCGCCGCCTGGGTCAATGACGACGCGATTGCGGGTCCTGCCATCATGACCGCGTTCAGTACACCTAGGCCGCCTAAAGAAACCGGGAGCATAATCTTTTTCCTTGCGGTCTACAACGGTCAGCCAAATATTCAGTATGATCTCTAAAATCTGGTCTAGGAATTAAAAATTTTTTAAGGAGGTTGTTTTTAATACTAGACTATCCTCCGTCCCCTACGGGCTTGGAACTCAACCTGAGGTATATCTTCAAAGCACCGAGAGCCGGACATGTTAAGATATCTAGGGTTTCCCTAACAGTCCTTGTGGCAGCATGGCCGCTGACCCTCAGCGGTTTGGTTATTCATCTAATCTCAATGAGGATTGCTCAAAGAAAATTCGATCAACAACAGGGATCGAACCGGGGACCGGTATGATGCCTGTGGCGAAGTCAAGTTTGTCTGTTCCTTTGCAATGCCGTCCGACAATAAGGGCACACCTAGCAGCTTCAGGTCAACCTTGTTCACTACGCGACAGCCAGGGAATAAGTCAAAAAGTCAGTTACATCTAATAGCTCAACTTCGTTGTGGGCTGTGGCAGATACTTCACATTTGACCGGGTTCAGTGTCGAGCTGCTAATCGCACCAAAGTCAATAACTCCACCGGTATCGTCAAGTACGGTCGGGATGTGCCCGCCCAGAACCCCGTTAGTTATATAAATAAAAACCCTGGATCAACAGCATAACCGTGATTTGGTTGGGCAATGATGTCAACCGTCAGATAACTCTTCCTTCACGACCAATGCAGTGTGTACTATTGCGATAGAGTTAGTAGTTATATTATGTTATTTTACAGTTTTTTAATACATTTGTTTGTTATCGACAGTTTTTGTTATCGCAGCCCTTACACCGCATGTTTCTCATCCGTTTCTGTTTTGAGACGTTCTTTTCGAGATTTGTCATGCAGATTGCAATGTTCAGTTCGAAATTATTCGTACCAGTATCAGGACTGGCTAAATTTCACCAAATTGGCTTCAGCGATAAGCATGGTGATGCCCATGTTGTGAAGAAAATTATAGTTTCGGATTAAGTCCACTTATATCTAAATGTAATTGTAAATAAACAAAACTGTTCGAGACCAATATATCCTAGTTGTTTCATTTTACGATGGACGGCGAGCGTTATCCCTACTCACGTCACAGCACGATCCCTAATGAACTTTAGTTCCAACGAGATGACGCCGCAGACCATACATGCGGCGAAACACTTACATTTTTGAAGATAAAGTGACCCGGATGGATAATCTCGCGTAACGGAGATATTCGCTGGCCTCTAGCCCACGACTCATCAGCAAACTAAAGACCAAAATTGAAGTTTGCATTAATGTGAGTGAGGTTGATTTACTAAAAAAGTGGTCATGTTTACCGTATACAGTAACAACCTTTTAAACACTTTTGTTTTCATGTTTCTGTAAATATTTTAGAGTATTGGTTAACACACTATATATATATATATATACGTTTGTGTTATATCCAGCAGATAGGACTATACATGGCGCTTTACAAGTCACCCTGTAGCAATACTACCATATTATGCATTTTAAACGCGGAGACTGCACGTAAGCGTAACGCAACCTGGCCTCAAAACATTGCGCCGTCAATGACACATTGCTATGTGCAACTGCCTTGCATACATATGCTCCTAGATGTTATGGTATATGCGCTTTCGTCAGAATTTATTAAAATCTTTCAGGCCGGGACACATCTCCGACGCCTAGCGTGCGTACGATTCTACGTTCTGTCGACTCACTCACGCAATTCCTCCGTCAACAAAGTCTTGCTGTTCGAAATCCCCGACATGCATGCACGGCCAGGATGCATATAAGGCAAACATAGCCCTGGCACGGATGAGCAACGAAACCAAAACACTAAAATTGAACCACCAGCATGTCATCTGACGGAACCACCTTCCAATCTCCATGGCCTTATGGTCAGTTGTTAGAGTCAGGCACTCAATAGTATTAAAAAGAGACTCTGACATGTGAGCTTAATCAATAAGCCAAAAAAACATTGCCTCATAGTAACGAGAACGCGATGACGAGAAATGACGATCTTGTGGCACAGGCAACTTAGCCCGTTACGAGCGTCGAAAGTGCTTCTGACAAAGATGTCAGCGTTAGGTATCAGCCCCAAAAACATAAACTGGTGCAGAGCATACCTGAGAGACCGCACATTTGTTGCCAAAGTTGAGCATAGCTATTCCGCGGTCGGCAGGTGTGTATCTGGTGTTCCACAGGGCTCGTGCTTAGGCCCCCTAATGTACACAATTATTGTGCAGGATCTTGGGGTTATGCTTTGATATATTGGTGTTACATATAAGCTGTACGCAGACGATCTTAAAATCTATGTTGACGCAAAAAAACGACAAGAACATAGCTATTCTACAGAAAGCGATTGATACCGTATCCTTATGGGCAGATGCAAACCGTATGCAAATATCTACTTCCAAGTCTGCCGTCCTCAAGACAATGCCAGACAATATTCAGTATATGCTAAATGGCCAACACATTCCTGAAGTCGTACGCTACTAAGACCTTGGGGTCATTTTCGACCGCCAAATGAAGTTTAGACCTCACATGGCCGATGTTGTCAAAGCCGCGTCTCGAATGTGTAATCTCATAATGCGGTCCTTCATTATACAGGATCATAATGTGTATTTAAAGCTGTATCAAACCTTAGTGGTACCAAAGTGGACTTATTGCTGCCACGTATGGAAGCCATTCTATAAAAGAGATGTTGACTTTTTGCAGAGCGTGCAGGATAAATTTGTGAAAGGAGTTGCTCGTCGGTGTTGTCTACCACGCGAGCGTATCACATTGCCTAGTGTTAGCAAATCTCAATCCCATGCCGATTACCGCATGTTTAAACAGCTAGCGGGTCAGAATCTTATTACTAGGCATTTAGTTCTAAGACCAAATAATCTCCGGAGCGACGTCTCATCACCTCCACGAGGTTGCTCGTGTGGACGTATATATATATATATATATATATATATATATAATTTCTAACTAACACGTTTCCGCTCGTCATTCTATTGAAAATTAGGAATAAAGAAATGGCACTTTAAAATGTTTCTGCTACACTTGATGACGTCTTTTATATATGATTTAACATACATTAAGCTCTTAGAAGTGACATCGTCACTAGGTGGCACTTTATGTGCCCAGAAGGAAGAAACAACAGACCAAAATGAACCGACGAATTGGAAAAAGCATCCATTTTGGGTTACCCCCTACTTAAAATTGGCGATAAAAGGGTAATCGTTTCAAAGGAAACCTCTGCTCTTGGGTGAGGCTGGAAAAGTCATTGATATTGCGTGGCAGTTAATTTGTGTAACCCAATGCCAATATTGTGGAGGTAAGCTTATGGTCTTATGTATGCGTATGTATGCTATCAAGAACTAGCGATAAATTCAGATCGAAATCCTGTGATGTCTGAAGTTTAAATTTTGACATTCAATAACATGAACACTAGACAGTACGGTAATAGAATGCTTACTTTCAAGATAATGTAGATCATGGTGTGACAACTCGATGGTGACTTGAATTATGATTGGCCAAAAACAAAGGCTTAACAGCGACATTTAAAAAGTGTGCGGATGTATTGCGTTAAGCATTTGAACAGTCATGCCAAACGAATTAGAAGCGAGCGTTCAAATATGGCAGGTATCTTATGATCGGTTTTAGCAGTTGTGAATTCCAAAAGAGCCAGATTCTGCCAATCGATTCTAAATGAGGATTTACATCCGCGTCGCGGTTTTCGCGAGTACAGCCTCTACGCCTCTGACAATTATCCACAACAAGTGTTGACAAGAATCTTTGGAAGAAAAGAAGCTCTCATGCGAAATTCCCTGTGCATGGGTAAAGTCATATTTGCAAACTAAAGTAAAGAAATGGCACTTTAGAATGTTCCTGCTAAACTTGATGACGTCTTTTATATATGATTTAACATACATTAAGCTCTTAGAAGTGGCATCGTCACTAGGTGGCACTTTATGTGCCCAGAAGGAAGGAGCAACAGACCAAAATGAACCGACGAATTGGAAAAAGCATCAATTTTGGGTTACTCCCTACTTAAAATTGGCGATAAAAGGGTAATCGTTTCAAAGGAAACCTCTGCTCGTGGGTAAGGCTGGAAAAGTCATTGATATTGAGTGGCAGTTAAGTTGTGTAGCCCAATGCCAATATTGTGGAGGTAAGCTTATGGTCTGTACGCTATCAAGAACTAGCGTTAAATTCAGATCGAAATCCTGTGATGTCTGAAGTTTAAGTTTTGACATTCAATAATGTGAACACTAGACAGTACGGTATAAGAATGCTTACTTTCAAGATAATGTAGATCATAGTGTGACAACTCGATGGTGACTTGAATAATGATTCGCCAAAACAAAGGCTTAACAGCGACATTTAAAAAGTGTGCGGATGTATTGCGTTAAGCATTTGAACAGGATGCCAAACGAATTAGAAGCGAGCGTTTAAATATGGCAGGTATCTTACGATCGGTTTTAGCAGCTGTGAATTCCAAAAGAGCCAGATTCTGCCAATCGATTCTAAATGAGGATTTACATCCGCGTCGCGGTTTTCGCGAGTAACCTCTACGCCTCTGACAATTATCCACAACAAGTGTTGACAAGAATCTTTGGAAGAAGAGAAGCTCTCATGCGAAATTCCCTGTGCATGGGTAAAGTCATATTTGCACACTACGGCGTGCTTTACGCCCGCAATTATCTTTGGAGTAACGATTGGAAACCGCATACAACCCGCCCGCATGCACCTCAAAATCGCAAGGTCTTTCTTGACCTTTTTGCTTTTGGGCCACCTAGAATTAAAAACATTAAAATGTCTGATCTGAGAGTCCTTCGATTTTAGAATCGATTGGCAGAATCTGGCTCTTTTGGAATTCACAGCTGCTAAAACCGATCGTAAGATACCTGCCATATTTGAACGCTCGCTTCTAATTCGTTTGGCATGACTGTTCAAATGCTTAACGCAATACATCCGCACACTTTTTAAATGTCGCTGTTAAGGCCTTTGTTTTTGGCCAATCATAATTCAAGTCACCATCGAGTTGTCACACCATGATCTACATTATCTTGAAAGTAAGCATTCTACTACCGTACTGTCTAGTGTTTATGTTATTGAATGTCAAAACTTAAACTTCAGACATCACAGGATTTCGATCTGAATTGAACGCTAGTTCTTGATAGCATACAGACTATAAGCTTACCTCCACAATATTGGCATTGGGTTACGCAACTTAACTGCCACTTAATATCAAACGCGGACGGATGTGTATATCAGCGCCAACTTAGTGCTAGTAATGATATAAATCAAATTATCCTATGTCCTTTCCAGCATATTTTTTCGACCACAACTACGTGCTTCAGCAGACCGCAGCACAATACAGCTAGCCTTTATTAGTTAAGGAACAATTCCAGACGACTGACATTTCTTTAGCGTCAACAAACTGCGACTGCGCCGGTAATCAGTCGGTCTTAATGCAGGTATTTCGGAAGTTGCCTAAAAACCAGTAGGCGCAAAACGGGCGTACTTGGTATTAAGGGTGCCCAATAGTTCCAAGACCGTGAGAAACAAGGGCGCAACCACGGGCGCCCCTCGTAGCTCACATTGAGGTACTACGCCAACCCCATTTGACGACCTCCATAGTGATGAAAAAAAACAATAAACACCCTGCTTTAAGCACATTAAAACACTGTTTAGGTGTCGTTCGAAGGTGTTGACGATTAGAGGAAACTAGGGCATGGTTTGATGATTTTTTCACCCCCGGAATACGGACATGCACCAGTCAGGTCAGCAACAGCAATATACGGTAGGCTTAAACGTTAGTAAACCCTGCCGAAAGTATGTCCAAGTAGCTTTAGCTGATGTCAAAGAACGAGCCGATCATAAAATCGTGGGCATACGTCAATGACGAGTGACTACTCTCTACCGTATGAGTGCACATAATAGATTGTTTCAAAGTAGCTCTGAAGTGCTATCTATCAAAAACTCAGCGGCGGTTCATTAAACTCGCCTAGAAGTGGTGACTTACAGGAGCGCAAGGATGCTTTTCCTAGTCTTGCACGTTACGCATGTGTCTGGGCTATAGCATCGTGTCTATGTACGTCGACATTCATCAGAGTTTCAAAGTAGCCATTCTTCGAAACTTCGTGCCTGCCGTCATCAAAGTCACCTACGTCTTAAGGTCTTTTTTTTGGGAGGTTTTGGGAATGCATGATGCACATGCGCCACTAGCAGCCTGCGTGACTAGTGTGAGACTCGCAAACCCACTAAACCCGGATTCCTCCCCACCCCCCCAGGCTCGGTATTACTTTGGCATTACATCGAAGACGTCTTAAGGTCTGCCACACAAACTGCGTCCTCAAGCTCCTTCGTATTACTTTTTATTTGCCAGTCCCCATCAAATTTGACTATTGTTTTGTTCGATGTTGCGCCTATATTGCAATACGTAGGGTACGGCGTGTAGGTTTGCTGCCCACTATGCGGTTTCACTCGGTCCTACTACTGAGAGCATCAGGGACGGCGCATCACAGACCTTGTCACGTTGTCAGGCATTACGGCTATGAAGTGCCGCCCCGCGTCCGTGTCTTCCTCCCTGGAGGAGGGGGGGGGAGAGGACGGCCTTAGCCCTTCGATGCCTGCCAGTCGCAACACCGTACAGTGGCGCCGAACCGCTGGAGTAGGGCGGAGTTAAGTTTGATTCGGCGCAGGGGGGTACGCAGCAACAAGGGGATGAGGTTAGACACAACGAAGAGGAGAATGAAATTGAGTAGGAGTAAGAGCCAAAACCACAGATGTATGTGGTTTGTGGCGGGTGCTGCCGGCTGCCACCGCTACTGTTACTACTACGATTATTGCCACAACTACACTGACGGTGACGCTATTGGTGGCAGCTTGAAGCGCCCGTGTGAGCGTGGAGAAGAGCTTCTGAAATATATTTGTGTATGATTATGTATGGGCCCGCCCGACAGCAGTAATAGCAACTAGCATAGCCTCGTAATCCATCGTGATAACCACCACCATTAATTACCGCCACTATCGCAGTGTACGGGCTGCGCTGTCGACGATGATAGTAAACATCCTTAATGTACAATCTCATCGACGGCGACGAAGACGACATTACGTTATATCCTATCCTTGAATAAACTCGGTGTTTAATGATGGACACACAGATGCCAGATCCAAGACGACGACGACGACGACGATAACAACGCTAACAATCGGTCAGTAGTAACCCCAGCGACGATGCCTGTCTTACCGGTAACAGGCCAGCAGAGAAGTGCAGGGCTCTTCGACCGCTAGGCCGCCTCACAGTGAACTATTGAACGCTGTAATGTTGTAACAGTATCAGCAAAGAGCGATGTCGACGTCCGGGCTGCTGTGTCTTGTGGCCGATAGCAGAAGCAGTGGCAAGACAAGAAAAACACAGAAGGCTCTACAATTACGCTGGCGGAGGAAGGACAACCATAAGAATCGATTTCCAGATATAATGGACTCGTAGCCCAGGATACGGGAAGGAGTTTATAAACGCCACCTGTTGGCCACCGCAACGTAGAGGGAGGAGAACAAGAAACGCAGTGATAATCCGCGTGCTTCAAACAAACCTGAGCCGCTATCAAGTGACGCGCTAAATGCTTGAGGAGCCCGCAAGGCTTCAAGGCGTCGGTCTTTGCCTGCTCTCGGAACCCGAACATCGCAGGCAGGCCTGTGGATACTATATAGCAGATATAGCAGATACGAAGCTAGCTTTTTTTATCAAACAGTGCTCTCGGGGGGCAAAGTTGGTAGAGCTCTTAGTAGCTGGATGCAACCTGAAGAGCCTTCTAGTGTTCATCTCTCAAAAGCATGCAGATGTCTAGTCTTCTCGCGCACTAGAATTGTGGGTGGGGGCACACAAAGGCTCTGCCGTCAATACGGAAAATGTGCATACAAGATAAACTGCTTATAATCTGCCTGAACGAAGGCAGCTTTAAAAACAACGACATTGCAGAGGAATACGCTTTTTTTGAGAGATACAACGTTAAATATTAATTCGTCAACCTATCTAGACTCGATCCTAGTAAGATTGATATTCATCAGTGTAGACTGGAGCTGCCTCACATACCGGATGCAAGAATATCAGGTACCCAAAATTATAATCACCAGAGATGTTAACGCCGAAACCCGGTGTGGGGAAGCTCGACAATCAATATCCGAGAATAGCTGAACAGCAATAGCTGAACTAATGGAAAAGTATCAACAACTGTATTGAATGATGGGATATTCATGTGCAATTACTCCAGTGGTTGCGTGGAATCTCACTTGGATATTGTGGCTGCTAGTGAAGAATTGACCCCTATCAGCATGCCCGCTTCCAATGCCCAGATGCAAGATCCTGGATGGGCAAAGAATTGTCTACCGGATCGGATTGTGGACTGCCTTAAAACGACTAGCATTGTACTTGACAGCCGCTGCCGCCTTTCAATTATTGGGCAGAGCAGCAGGTACGGTTTTACCTGGTTTGAGGTTGTCACGGTACGGATGCCCACCAACAGATGCCCACCGGATTTTAAACCGGATAGTACTACAGGACGATGAATCCCTCAGTGACTACCATTTTATCCAGTTCGTCGTGACTACCCTCCACCCAGCACACCATTTACCTCGTTGCGTCCGCCCACCAGACGCTTAGAAGCCGACGAGCTTCGGGGGTCGCGGTTCGGAAGGCTCATTGGTGGGCCCGCCTCCTGAAAGAAGCATGCTTGGTTCACGTTATCCACTAAAAACGCCGCCCCCTGTCTCGCCTAAACGACGACCACAACGCCGAATACAAAAGGCTGCGGGACCTAAGGAGAAATCTCCAAGAGCAAGGAGTGCTCCTAGGGGGCTTCTTCAAAGAGCTGAAGGACGATTCCTGGGGCCGCTCATACAAGCTGATACGGGGGATTTACCGCCCTAAAGAAGAGGTCGAACCTAACACCGGAGGCTATGAAATGATCGACGTTAGCGCTTTCTACTCGTAGCCGTTTTATCCGATGTCAGTAACGCTTTTAACAGTCTCCCGTAGAGAGCCATACTCGAGACACTCCACAAGAAAAAGAACCCGTTTTATCTTCTTAGAATCATATCTAACTACCTATATGACTGGCCAGTCCAGTCCCAAGGAATAACCTTCAATAAGACTGCAGGTATGCCACAGGGCTCTAAACTTGGCCCGCTGCTAAGGAACATAGCTTACTCGATCGAGCATGGAAGCACGGGTTTCTAAATGACTATGTACGGTATAAATCGCTTAGAGGAACGGCACTGTGATCCGCAAGAGAACTGCAGGACGTACTGGACAAAAAGTGTGTGTCAACATTGACTCAAACAAAACCTCCTCAGACGTGTAGCGGTGTTACCCTGCGTCGGACTTGCCACGGTGCCTAGTTGCTAAGCCAGCTAAAGTCGATATCAATTAACAAATTTCAACGTATTTCAACTTGATATGGCTCTTGCAGTGGCATATTCAAGAAGTGCTGTTGACGGCATCACCAATAAACAACTAAAGTCTCTAGAGGAAGATGGCAAGAAGTTTATGCTAATAAAAATGAATGAGACACTTGCAACGGGGGCTTTTCCGACGGAGTAGATATCTAGTGTTAAGGTTTTATGGATTGACACACACAGCTGTCCATGAATCTTTGCAAAAACTGGGGATCGTCGGTAACTGCCCGTCCTACAGATTTATATCAAGCTATCTGCACGAGCGCATGTCTATTACGTGCAGAGGAAACTCCCCCAGGTGTGTCGTGTTGAGGATCGATAAGTTGGGATGGAGTGTAAATTTACAAACATAATCAAGAATTCGTGTAGACTTTTCTGAGGAACAACGAGCCTCCGGTTTCTCAGAAACAACGAGCTGCCAGTTTCTAAAAAACAACGAGCCGCCGGTTTGCAAGAAACAATATGCCACCGGTTTGTAAGAAACAACGAGCCGCCGGTTTGTAAGAAACAACGACTTGCCGGTTTGTAAGAAACAACCACCCGCCGGTTTGTAAGAAACAACGACATGACGGTTTGTAATAAACAATAGGCCACCGGTTTCTAAGAAACAACGAGCCGCCTGTTTGTAAGAAACAACGACCCGCCAGTTTGTAAGAAACAACGAGCCGCCGGTTTGTAAGAAACAATGAGTTGTCGGTTTGTAAGAAACAATGAGCCGCCGGTTTCTAAGAAACAACGACATGACGGTTTGTAAGAAAAAACGAGCCGTCGGTTTGTTAGAAACAATATGCCACCGGTTTCTAAGAAACAACGAGCCGCCGGATTGTAAGAAACAACGAACCGCCGGTTTCTAAGAAACAACGACATGACGGTTTGTAAGAAACAACGAGCCGCTGGTTTGATAGAAACAACGACCCGCCGGTTTGTAAGAAACAACGGCATGACGGTTTGTAATAAACAATATGCCATGACGGTTTCTAAGAAACAATGAGCCGCCGGTTTGTAAGAAACAACGAGGTGCCGGTTTGTGAAAAACAACGACATGACGGTTTCTAAGAAACAACGAGCCGTCGGTTTGATAGAAACAACAATATGACGGTTTCTAAGAAACAACGAGCCGCCGGTTTGTAAGAAACAATGAGCCGCCGGTTTGTAAGAAACAACGAGCTGCCGGTTTGTAAGAAACAATGAGCCGCCGGTTTGTAAGAAACAACAAGCCGCCGGTTTGTAAGAAACAACGAGCCGCCGGTTTGTAAGAAACAACGAGCCGCTGGTTTCTAAGAAACAACGAGCCGTCGGTTTGTAAGAAACAACGAGCCGCCGGTTTGTAAGAAACAATGAGCCACCGGTTTGTAAGAAACAACGAGCCGTCGGTTTGTAAGAAACAATATGCCACCGGTTTGTAAGAAACAACGAGCCGCCGGTTTGTAAGAAACAACGAGTCGCCGGTTTCTAAGAAACAACGAGCCGCCGGTTTCTAAGAAACAACGACATGACGGTTTGTAAGAAACAACGAGTTGTCGGTTTGTAAGAAACAATATGCCACCGGTTTGTAAGAAACAATATGCCACCGGCCAGAAGTGCTGTTGACGGCATCACCAATAAACAACTAAAGTCTCTAGAGGAAGATGGCAAGAAGTTTATGCTAATAAAAATGAATGAGACACTTGCAACGGGGGCTTTTCCGACGGAGTAGATATCTAGTGTTAAGGTTTTATGGATTGACACACACAGCTGTCCATGAATCTTTGCAAAAACTGGGGATCGTCGGTAACTGCCCGTCCTACAGATTTATATCAAGCTATCTGCACGAGCGCATGTCTATTACGTGCAGAGGAAACTCCCCCAGGTGTGTCGTGTTGAGGATCGATAAGTTTCTTAGGATGGAGTGTAAATTTACAAACATAATCAAGAATTCGTGTAGACTTTTCTGAGGAACAACGAGCCTCCGGTTTCTCAGAAACAACGAGCTGCCAGTTTCTAAAAAACAACGAGCCGCCGGTTTGCAAGAAACAAT
The DNA here is from genome assembly GCA_003439945.1 of Dermanyssus gallinae. Classification (NCBI taxonomy): domain Eukaryota; kingdom Metazoa; phylum Arthropoda; class Arachnida; order Mesostigmata; family Dermanyssidae; genus Dermanyssus; species Dermanyssus gallinae. The sequence goes on along the minus strand of QVRM01005923.1, from coordinate 5,966 downwards.
ATGCCACCGGTTTGTAAGAAACAACGAGCCGCCGGTTTGTAAGAAACAACGACTTGCCGGTTTGTAAGAAACAACCACCCGCCGGTTTGTAAGAAACAACGACATGACGGTTTGTAATAAACAATAGGCCACCGGTTTCTAAGAAACAACGAGCCGCCTGTTTGTAAGAAACAACGACCCGCCAGTTTGTAAGAAACAACGAGCCGCCGGTTTGTAAGAAACAATGAGTTGTCGGTTTGTAAGAAACAATGAGCCGCCGGTTTCTAAGAAACAACGACATGACGGTTTGTAAGAAAAAACGAGCCGTCGGTTTGTTAGAAACAATATGCCACCGGTTTCTAAGAAACAACGAGCCGCCGGATTGTAAGAAACAACGAACCGCCGGTTTCTAAGAAACAACGACATGACGGTTTGTAAGAAACAACGAGCCGCTGGTTTGATAGAAACAACGACCCGCCGGTTTGTAAGAAACAACGGCATGACGGTTTGTAATAAACAATATGCCATGACGGTTTCTAAGAAACAATGAGCCGCCGGTTTGTAAGAAACAACGAGGTGCCGGTTTGTGAAAAACAACGACATGACGGTTTCTAAGAAACAACGAGCCGTCGGTTTGATAGAAACAACAATATGACGGTTTCTAAGAAACAACGAGCCGCCGGTTTGTAAGAAACAATGAGCCGCCGGTTTGTAAGAAACAACGAGCCGCCGGTTTGTAAGAAACAATGAGCCGCCGGTTTGTAAGAAACAACAAGCCGCCGGTTTGTAAGAAACAACGAGCCGCCGGTTTGTAAGAAACAACGAGCCGCTGGTTTCTAAGAAACAACGAGCCGTCGGTTTGTAAGAAACAACGAGCCGCCGGTTTGTAAGAAACAATGAGCCACCGGTTTGTAAGAAACAACGAGCCGTCGGTTTGTAAGAAACAATATGCCACCGGTTTGTAAGAAACAACGAGCCGCCGGTTTGTAAGAAACAACGAGTCGCCGGTTTCTAAGAAACAACGAGCCGCCGGTTTCTAAGAAACAACGACATGACGGTTTGTAAGAAACAACGAGTTGTCGGTTTGTAAGAAACAATATGCCACCGGTTTCTAAGAAACAACGAGCCGCCGGTTTGTAAGAAACAACGATCCGCCAGTTTGTAAGAAACAACGACCCGCCGGTTTGTAAGAAACAATGAGCCGCCGGTTTCTAAGAAACAACGACATGACGGTTTGTAAGAAACAACGAGCCGCCGGTTTATAAGAAACAATGAGCCGCCAGTTTGTAAGAAACAACGAGCCGCCGGTTTGTAAGAAACAACGACATGACGGTTTGTAAGAAACAACGAGCCGTCGGTTTGTTAGAAACAATATGCCACCGGTTTCTTAGAAACAACGAGCCGCCGGATTGTAAGAAACAACGAACCGCCGGTTTGTAAGAAACAACGACATGACAGTTTGTGAGAAACAACAAGCCGCCGGTTTGTAAGAAACAATGAGCCGCCGGTTTGTAAGAAACAACGACATGACAGTTTGTAAGAAACAACAATATGACGGTTTCTAAGAAACAACGACATGACGGTTTGTAAGAAACAACGAGCCGCCGGTTTGTAAGAAACAATGAGCCGCCGGTTTGTAAGAAACAACGACATGACAGTTTGTAAGAAACAACAATATGACGGTTTCTAAGAAACAACGACATGACGGTTTGTAAGAAACAACGAGCCGCCGGTTTGTAAGAAACAATGAGCCGCCGGTTTGTAAGAAACAAGGAGCCGCCGGTTTGTAAGAAACAACAACATGACGGTTTGTAAGAAACAACGACATGACGGTTTGTAAGAAACAACGATATGACGGTTTGTAAGAAACAACGAGCCGCCGGTTTGTAAGAAACAACAACATGACGGTTTGTAAGAAACAACGACATGACGGTTTGTAATAAACAATATGCCATGACGGTTTCTAAGAAACAATGAGCCGCCGGTTTGTGAGAAACAACGAGCCGCCGGTTTGTAAGAAACAACAAGCTGCCGGTTTGGAAGAAACAACAATATGACGGTTTCTAAGAAACAACGAGCCGTCGGTTTGAAAGAAACAATGACATGACGGTTTATGAGAAACAACGACATGACGGTTTCTAAGAAACAACGAGCCGCCGGCTTGTAAGAAACAATGAGCCGCCGGTTTGTAAGAAACAACGAGCCGCCGGTTTGTAAGAAACAACGAGCCGCCGGTTTGTAAGAAACAACGACATGACGGTTTGTAAGAAACAACGAGTTGTCGGTTTGTAAGAAACAATATGCCACCGGTTTCTAAGAAACAACGAGCCGCCGGATTGTAAGAAACAATGAGCCGCCGGTTTGTAAGAAACAACGACATGACAGTTTGTAAGAAACAACAATATGACGGTTTCTAAGAAACAACGACATGACGGTTTGTAAGAAACAACGAGCCGCCGGTTTGTAAGAAACAATGAGCCGCCGGTTTGTAAGAAACAACAATATGACGGTTTGTAAGAAACAACGACATGACGGTTTGTAAGAAACAACGAGCCGCCGGTTTGTAAGAAACAACAACATGACGGTTTGTAAGAAACAACGACATGACGGTTTGTAAGAAACAACGACATGACGGTTTGTAAGAAACAACGAGCCGCCGGTTTGTAAGAAACAACGACATGACGGTTTGTAATAAACAATATGCCATGACGGTTTCTAAGAAACAATGAGCCGCCGGTTTGTGAGAAACAACGAGCCGCCGGTTTGTAAGAAACAACAATATGACGGTTTCTAAGAAACAACGAGCCGTCGGTTTGAAAGAAACAATGACATGACGGTTTATGAGAAACAACGACATGACGGTTTCTAAGAAACAACGAGCCGCCGGTTTGTAAGAAACAATGAGCCGCCGTTTTGTAAGAAACAACGAGCCGCCGGTTTGTAAGAAACAACGAGCCGCCGGTTTGTAAGAAACAACGAGCCGCCAGTTTGTAAGACACAACGAGCCGCTGGTTTCTAAGAAACAACGAGCCGTCGGTTTGTAAGAAACAAGGAGCCGCCGGTTTGTAAGAAACAACGAGCCGCCGGTTTGTAAGAAACAACGTTATGACGGTTTGTAAGAAACAACGAGCCGCCGATTTGTAAGAAACAACGACATGACGGTTTGTAATAAACAATATGCCATGACGGTTTCTAAGAAACAATGAGCCGCCGGTTGGTAAGCAAAAACAACGAGCCGCCGGTTTGTAAGAAACAATGAGCCGCCGGTTTGTGAGAAACAACAAGCTGCCGGTTTGTAAGAAACAACAATATGACGGTTTCTAAGAAACAACGAGCCGTCGGTTTGAAAGAAACAATGACATGACGGTTTATGAAAAACAACGACATGACGGTTTCTAAGAAACAACGAGCCGCCGGTTTGTAAGAAACAATGAGCCGCCGTTTTGTAAGAAACAACGAGCCGCCGGTTTGTAAGAAACAACGAGCCGCCGGTTTGTAAGAAACAACGAGCCGCCAGTTTGTAAGACACAACGAGCCGCTGGTTTCTAAGAAACAACGAGCCGTCGGTTTGTAAGAAACAAGGAGCCGCCGGTTTGTAAGAAACAACGAGCCGCCGGTTTGTAAGAAACAACGTTATGACGGTTTGTAAGAAACAACGACATGACGGTTTGTAAGAAACAACGAGCCGCCGGTTTGTAAGAAACAACAACATGACGGTTTGTAAGAAACAACGACATGACGTTTTGTAAGAAACAACGACATGAAGGTTTGTAAGAAACAACGACATGACGGTTTCTAAGAAACAACGAGCCGCCGGTTTGTAAGAAACAATGAGCCGCCGGTTTGTAAGAAACAACGAGCCGCCGGTTTGTAAGAAACAATGAGCCACCGGTTTGTAAGAAACAACGAGCCGCCGGATTGTAAGAAACAACGAACCGCCGGTTTCTAAGAAACAACGACATGACGGTTTGTAAAAAACAACGAGCCGCCGTTTGTAAGAAACAACGACATGACGGTTTGTAAGAAACAACGAGCCGCCGGTTTGTAAGAAACAACGACATGACGGTTTGTAAGAAACAACGACATGACGGTTTGTGAGAAACAACGACATGACGGTTTGTAAGAAACAACGACATGACGGTTTGTAAGAAACAACGACATGACGGTTTGTAAGAAACAACGAGTTGTCGGTTTGTAAGAAACAATATGCCACCGGTTTCTAAGAAACAAGGAGCCGCCGGTTTGTAAGAAACAACGAGCCGCCGGTTTGTAAGAAACAACGTTATGACGGTTTGTAAGAAACAACGACATGACGGTTTGTAAGAAACAACGAGCCGCCGGTTTGTAAGAAACAACGACATGACGGTTTGTAAGAAACAACGACATGACGGTTTGTAAGAAACAACAACATGACGGTTTGTAAGAAACAACGACGTGACGGTTTGTAAGAAACAACAACATGACGGTTTGTAAGAAACAACGACATGACGGTTTGTAAGAAACAACGAGCCGCCAGTTTGTAAGAAACAATGAGCCGCCGGTTTGTAACAAACAACGAGCCGCCGGTTTGTAACAAACAACGAGCCGCCGGTTTGTAACAAACAACGACATGACGGTTTCTAAGAAACAACGAGCCGCCGGTTTGTAAGAAACAACAACATGACGGTTTGTAAGAAACAATGACATGACGGTTTGTAAGAAACAACAACATAACGGTTTGTAAGAAACAACAACATGACGGTTTGTAAGAAACAACAACATGACGGTTTGTAAGAAACAACGACATGACGGTTTGTAAGAAACAACGACATGACGGTTTGTAAGAAACAACGAGCCGCCGGTTTGTAAGAAACAACGAGCCGCCGGTTTGTAAGAAACAACAATATGACGGTTTGTAAGAAACAACGACATGACGGTTTCTAAGAAACAACGAGCCGCCGGTTTGTAAGAAACAACAACATGACGGTTTGTAAGAAACAACGACATGACGGTTTGTAGGAAACAACGACATGACGGTTTGTAAGAAACAACGAGCCGCCGGTTTGTAAGAAACAACAACATGACGGTTTGTAAGAAACAACGACATGACGGTTTGTAAGAAACAACAACATAACGGTTTGTAAGAAACAACGACATGACGGTTTGTAAGAAACAACGAGCCGCCGGTTTGTAAGAAACAACAACATGACGGTTTGTAAGAAACAACAACATGACGGTTTGTAAGAAACAACGACATGACGGTTTGTAAGAAACAACGACATGACGGTTTGTAAGAAACAACGAGCCGCCGGTTTGTAAGAAACAACAACATGACGGTTTGTAAGAAACAACGACGTGACGGTTTGTAAGAAACAACAACATGACGGTTTGTAAGAAACAACGACATGACGGTTTGTAAGAAACAACGAGCCGCCAGTTTGTAAGAAACAATGAGCCGCCGGTTTGTAACAAACAACGAGCCGCCGGTTTGTAACAAACAACGAGCCGCCGGTTTGTAACAAACAACGACATGACGGTTTCTAAGAAACAACGAGCCGCCGGTTTGTAAAGAAACAACAACATGACGGTTTGTAAGAAACAACGAGCCGCCGGTTTGTAAGAAACAACAACATGACGGTTTGTAAGAAACAACGACGTGACGGTTTGTAAGAAACAACAACATGACGGTTTGTAAGAAACAACGACATGACGGTTTGTAAGAAACAACGAGCCGCCAGTTTGTAAGAAACAATGAGCCGCCGGTTTGTAACAAACAACGAGCCGCCGGTTTGTAACAAACAACGAGCCGCCGGTTTGTAACAAACAACGACATGACGGTTTCTAAGAAACAACGAGCCGCCGGTTTGTAAGAAACAACAACATGACGGTTTGTAAGAAACAACGACATGACGGTTTGTAAGAAACAACAACATAACGGTTTGTAAGAAACAACAACATGAGGGTTTGTGAGAAAACAACAACATGACGGTTGTGTAAGAAACAACGAC